>JAJJWW010007032.1:0-418414 GCA_023531295.1 Papaver armeniacum | reverse complement strand
AATATTAGTTTTCTCATGGGAATCAAGATATAGACGTTTAAATCGGTTGGCTAAACCTAAACTAGATCTATGCTCAATTTCTAAGAGACGATATTTGGTTTGAAGTTCATTTAACTAAGGAATTAATTTTGTTTGACGAACTACTTAAAGATTCGTTGAGATGAGCGAGAAGAACATCATTATCCATAGGCTCAGGAAATGAATGGAGAAGAATGGCTTCCTCAGAAAGATTATATATGTCTGCGAAAATGATAAGTCAGGCAAAGAAAAATAAATGACAAAATAAAAACAAGGAAAAAGGAAGAATTTTGTACCATAAAGTTGTTGATTAGTGCTTTGAAGAGTAGAAATTTTGTTCTTCTGAGTAGACGACTCAGTTTCCAATTGTTGGATTCTTTCGCGAAGAACAGCAGTCTCATCTTCATTCTTCTTGCGAGATGTCGCAACTTCAACTTCTAATTCTTCGCTCTTTTTGCGAAGTTGAGTATTCTTATTCAGTTGAGTGTTGCATCTCCTTTCAAGATCTGAGGCAACAACAACAGAAGCTCTCCCACCTGCAAAGAAAGATAAAGAAATTATCAAGATATGATTTGAAATTAAAGTTATGAGGAAAAATAGAAATTTAGACGTACCAAGGCACTAAGTGCATTTAAAAGTCGAGATACGTATCCGAAACCCCTTTAAAAGAATCATTGCCCTCTATCAAGGTAGCATCACATATATTTGCGAGAGCCTCGCATGTACCGGAAAGGCAATCATCTCCAAGGCCTTGCATGGAATCTAAAAATTATTGGATAATTGTTCCATAGGAGATTCATTTGATTGATCTTCTCCAGCATTGTTATCATCCTCATCAGAAGTTTCATTGGGAAAAGGACATGAGCGAGAAGAGGAATGAAACTTTCGTTTTTTGGAAGGTGGGGCAGTGGATTTCCCCTTGCGAAGAGGACCTTTGCCTTTGCCTTTGACCTTCGCGAGTTCGGGAAATTCTTCTTCTTCGATAACTTCGACACCAACCTTCACACACGAATGAAGATAAGAAACAGAGGCAACAATATTGTTAAAACTAGAAAAAAGAAAATATTTCTTACTTCATCCGTGATTGATCGGAGTATCGCCAAAGTACTCGCCTTTGGACGTCTTTCATAACTTTTCTCAATTTGATAATGCGAAAATTTTTGCAAGCTAGTAAATATAAGAGGAAGGAAATATCGCAGCGAACCAAAAATAGGAAACATACCTCTTTTGCCTTTTCTAGCCAATTAAATACCCAAGGCCGATAATTTGTGAGATTCGCAGGGAGTATATTGGAACCAGAAATGTAAGGTCCGCTCAAAAATAGTGGAAAGACAGACCACCTCTCATCTTTAGAGTAGCGAGGAGCGTTGTTCTTGCCAGAATGTCAGTCAATATCTAACATGAGTATCTTATCGTCAGAAACGTTCTCTTTTCTTTTCAATTGGGCACCCCAACGAGATTTATCATTCTTCACGTTTATTACTTCATAATTTTCAAAGAAGTTTTCTACAGTGTACTTTTCAGCGACTATCTATAAACTTGCGAAGTTAGGATCTTTAACGTTATCAGGGTATAGAGATCCTTTACCGGTACCGCGATTGGCAAATTCAAGCATTGGGGACGGATGCAATCACCACTTAATTGATAAATAGCTCGCGAGAATTTCTCATGAGCAAGGATTTCATAGAACAAGGGCAGCTCGGGATCGTATAGGGGAATGGGAAGACCTGCGAGGATCTGACCTAGCGAGATTATGATTTTCTGATCATTACACTGATGATCAGTAAATAACTTTGCAGAAAGAATAGATGAAGATTCTTGGTCAGGAATGGTAGACAAGGTGAAACCTTTCTCTTGTAGTTTCTTTTGAGTTTCATATAAAAGGGTTTCATATCTACGACCAGGTGGAGCCATTTTTAGAGTATGGGAATGATTAGAGAATTGAAGATCAAGAGAAAGAAGAAAAGGAAGATTTACAGTAGCAGAAGCGCAAATTGCGGAGGAAGATAGTTGAAGAAAAGTTGGAGAGAGAAAGTAAAAATAAGAAGAGGAAGATGAGAAAACTATATATAGAGAGAAGAATTCTCGAAAAGATAAATGCATTTAATGCGAGAGGGGACGTGAATGGTCAAGAAAAAACGGTTAAAAGAGACGTGTCAAGAAAAGAGTGGAAGAAGAAAAATATGTGATAAATTCTGTGTAAAAGTACGGGGTCATAACGGATGAAGATGAATGGTTGCGGCATTTTAAAACACTAGTTCTCATGACATTCTCTTCTTCGCAGAGAAGACATGAGAAGAGGCAAGATGTAGGATCAGAATATCGCAACACCAATACCTTGCGAGATTAGTAAACGTCAGCTTTGCGAAGGCGTCGCAGAAGAGTAATATAAATGACGCAATGAATGACGACATGCCAAAACACGAAAGATGTGAAGACCTAGCGAAGTTTAGGAGTGTTGCGAGATTGTATATTTGTACACTTGCGATATTTCGCAAGTCGCTCCCGAAATAAAGGACAATTTAGGCCATCCATCGTGTACTACCCTATATAAAGGGTTGAGTAAGTCTATCAAGGGGGTTCTTTTTGAATTGTCAAGCAAGTCAATAGGAGAGAGAAAATTTGTAGTGATTGTAGTTTCTTTAGTTCTGTTCTATCTTCTCTTGTAAACATTTCAAGAAAATAATCAATAAAATTCATAGTTTTTCATCTTCAAATGGATTAGTTATGTGAATTCTAGTGAGGGGTGTAGTGTATGATTTCCTGCAACTACAAGTTATGAGTTAGTTGCACTGCTACTCTCTCAAGAAAAGTGCAGTTTGTCCGCAACTTGGTACCATAAGCGAAGCTGAATTTTAAAATAGTTTATGATTTCTGGTGGTGAATAAGTCCGCAACCAGAACCGCACAGTTGACAACCTTGCTGATAGGTTTAGTCCACAACAAGAAATTTTAATCGTTACCAATAGCCAATAGGTCCTCGTAAATACCAGCGCAGACAGTCATTCGGATCTGTTGCAATTTTATCCTTCGCTAACCTGTGGAAATGCCATTATGGACCATGATGTTAGCAAGACCCAGGGATGAAGCAAACGGGAACTAAGGGGGGCTCCGACCTTTTATTAGGGATGGTATGATCAGGGCCGGGCCAATAGGGGAAGCAGGGAAAGCCCCACTTCGGGGCAACAAGGCTCAGGGGGCAACAAATTAATTGTTCTGCAATTTAGGTTTTTGTTAAAAATAAAAATATTTTAGGGGTTTATTCATAATTATGTTGTATACCGGACAAAGTATTGAATAGTCAGTGCTAAAATGGAAGTGTTCCACCCATTCCATCAGATAATCATTACCGGAGGGATTACAAAAGAGGAAAAAAATGATCAGAGCTTTTAGGATTTAGGATTGAAGTTGTAAAGGTTTTCTAATTCTCATGTTCAATCTCGCATTCTTCTTTTGTATGCTTGTATATGTTTATTCTCTAGATAGTTCGCTCTTGTTATTGTTCGATCATTTTAGAAAAAAATGATCATTGATGTAATTATGGGGGCAACAAAAAAACTGTACGCTTCAGGGCAAAAACAACTCAGGACCGGCCCTGGTATGATCCACATACCAGTTTAGCCTCATCCACATCCAACCCAATATTTTAGGGATTTCAAGTTTGACATCCACATCCAATCCAGCATCCGTATGATTTGCATCTAATGGATGTTCCAATGAATTCTTTTGTAGTTAATATTTTGAATTAAGAGATAAAATTAATAAAAATGATTTGAAATCCTGTAAAACCTTCACAACAACATACATATGATAATAAGTGCCGGGGAAAAAACCCTCAAAAATAAGCCCTTATAACACGCACCGCAAATTTACATGTATAAAAGTTCCAATGTGTAAAATGACCATAAAACCTACATAACACAACATTATACGTGTGATACATAACACTTCCGGAAAAGACCTCATTTCAACATTCACCATCTTTACCATATATGCGCTTAATATAATGGACCTGGGCGTCCAACACATTTTTAACATGGCACGATTGGCACCCGCAATAAATCCGAAATCCTCCGGATTCCATAGATTGCACCCACATCCGGCCCATTCATAAATATATCGTTCCTCAGGTGGGCCTACAGATCCGCAGATTGGTTCCCAAATTTCCTTTTAAATGGGCTTGGATCCATTTTCTCTAGGTTTTAGGTTACAATTCTTTAGGTTTTAGGTTACAATTTACACAAAACAGAAGTAAACATTTAACAACTATGTGCTTCTCTCGCCGAATAGCAAAGGAGAAATCCAGAAAAGAAAAAACTGCAGAAGAATTAGTAGATAGAACTTAGACAGAAGCAGCAATAAGATGGAGAATCTTCCCAGGGATATCTTAGAAAACATACTTTCTCGATTAGCCATTAAGGAAGCATTACATGCCAAGCGGGTTTGCACAACTTGGAGAGCAATCCTCCGCTATAAAACTGCAAAGCCAGGTATCTTTTTCGCTTTCTCTCATGTTGAACGTTGGGATCACACTTGTAGAGAAGAATTCTTCTATGAAGATGAGTATGATCATTATGATAATGCAAAGATCAACCACTACTACTCTGACGACACCCTTACGAAGATAGAACACGGTAAGTTTATTACTGAATTCTGCCCAAGAAATATCCTGGTTGGATCTTGCAATGGTTTGATTTGTCTTGGCAAAAAAAGTAAAGATGCTCTAGGCACAGTTCCTTTTCTAGTCTGTAACCCGTTAACCGGAGAATCCCTCTTTCTCCCGGATTATAATTATTCTGAGTTGCCTCGGGATATACCAAGACAAAGGTTTTCCTATCGTTTAGCAGGTGGGTTTGGTTATTGTTCTTCGACTGATAAATACAAGGTCGTTACCATGTACTATCATCCACGGGAAAGTAAGGGACATGTTCAAGTATATACTGTTGGTGGTGAGTGGAGATACATTGGATATATGGAACGTTACAACCGTTACAAATTTGGTTATTGTTCAGGTATCCATGCAAATGGAACACTTTACTGGTTGCACGAAAGTGATCGTAAGGTACAAGAAAGTGAGATTGTGGCCTTTAACATGGAACATGAGAAGTTCCATCGCATCTCGATGCCACGGTCTAAATATTTTGCATACAAAACTGACATTTGTCCACTCATGTTGCTTGGAGGGAATAATAAATTGTACTTCGTTTACACAAACTATAAAGCTTCTCGGACTGACATATGGGTATACAAGAGAAATAATATCAATGGAGGTACTAATTACGCCAAGAAAGAGTGTAACCTGAAACAAAACTACCAGTGCAAAAGTTCGTCACGCTGGAATAAGGAGTTCAAGATACGCTGGGAAGCCTCGAAGCCAAACTTCACACCATTTGCGATTACAAGGAACAATCAAATTCTGTTGTGGTACAACCACCACATACCTTTTCAGACGAGACTCTATTGCTACGACCCAGAAACCTCAACCTTAAACGAACTTTGGGATGATAAGTCCAAAGGTATGAAATGTTGGTACATTGAGGCAATTTCTCACAGGCAGAGCATAGTTTCTCTAAAAAAATTAGGAGAAAAAAATGTCACTTCTTTGAAAGATTGTGATAAGCTAATGTTAGAAGAAAAACCAGCCACTGCAAGAGCTGCTAAAAGATCGAAGAAATGTTAATCATCTAAAACAAGTAAGATCATGAACGTTTCTATGTGCAACCGATTCATTTAGATGCATGCTCTTATTTTTATATTTCCAGTGAAATTAATTCTACATCCTATTGCAATATCTGTTAGGTATGTAGCATTGTAGCTTATAAACAAGTGCCGCTAATGTCAAATATGATTACGTTTTAATGTATGAAATGTTTCATAATTCTCGCATTAAACTATGAACAGCACCATTTTGCTATTAATCCAATTAGTCAAAACTATATACAGACCTTTAAATTTGTCGATGTCGACTGTTTTTTATTTTTTATAGTTTTGAAATTCAGAATGGCTACCGAATTAGTGCGTAACATACCTGATTTTGAGTCAAGTACAAAACCACACCACACTTTAGTTTACTATCGTAGGGGCTTCGCGCATACGAGAAGTTAAATAGAGGTGGTGTATGTTGTAGCTAGCCAGGAGCACAACTAAAAAAGGTCATTTTGTGTCGTGTGGCACTAGGATTTTGCAATTACGAGCACTTATTCTTCTTTAAAATTTTACTAGTAAGACTCTGTTAGTCTGTTTTTATATTTGAAAAACTTTCTTATATAACATCTACTAGAACGGAAATGAGACACTGATAGCGGCCGGACTTTGGTTCTTTTGAAGGTATTGGGGATATCCTATGTTATGGTTCGAGACCTTAACAGCAATCAAAGAACTCAAACCTACAGGAAAACAAGTGATTTGAATGAAGAAAAGAGATAATTTAGAGAGAATTAAGAGAGAATTGAGAGATAGAGAATAGCAGAGACGGTTTTGAAGAGTTTAATTATATTTGTTATATCTTAAAAATAGCAAAGTATATGTACTTATAGCTGACAATTGCTTGGCTAACAAGTTGCGCAGCAATTCTAGTTGCATTAAATAACTAACTTAACCAAAACAAACTAAATAAGGAAAGACTAATTAAGGAAATACGTGTGGAAGGTGTTGGTATCACAACATCCCACCCTCGCTTGAAACAAGACTTGTCCTCAAGTCTGAAAACTGAAAGCACAAAGAAAATTTCACGCCGTCTTCCCATGTTGCATCCGTAGTAGCACGACCTTTCCACCGGATGAGCCATTTTGTGCCTAAGAATGGGTCCCTTTTGTACATCTTACGATCTAAGATTGAGTAGGGTTCCCACTTTTCATAGTCCACCGTAACAGTAATTCGCCGTACAATGTCGATGCTCCAAGTTTGAGTTTCAATAGTGAAACATGAAACACAGGATGAATTCTACCGGGTAGGAGGTAATTCCAATCAGTAAGCCACGCTCCAACTGTTCTAAGACCTTAAATGGGCCATAAAATTTGGGTGAAAGCTTTGAAAAAGAAGAAGTTGTCGCCGTTGTCCGACGATATGGTTGAAGTCCGAGAAAACCAAATCTCCAACTCGTAAAACTCCTTTCAGTTCTATGCGAATCAACATAAACTTTCATTCTTGATTGAGCATCTTGTAAATTCGATTTCAAAATCATTAAAACTTGGTCTCGGACAGTAGTTGAGTCAGAGATATATGTGGAAACCATAGGAGGAAGCCTGCTATAAACAGCCTGGTAAGGACTCATCTTGATTGCAGTATGAAAGCTAGTGTTATAGCAGCACTCAGCCCAAGGCAGCCATTTTAACCATTCACTAGGCTTGATTCCAAAGAAAAACAACGTAAGTAGCACTTCAAAGTTCTATTTGTAACTTCACTCAAGCCATCGATTGAGGATGATAGGCGAACTTCGACAAAGTTGAGTGTCTTTGAAGTGAAAAGAAAGCTTCCTGCACTGACTCATGAAAATTGAATCCCTGTCACTAGTGATACTTTTAGGCATTCCATGCATGCGCACTATCTCACGAACAAAACCTCACCACAAGATTCACCCTGAATAAGGATGTGTAAGAGCCACAAAATGTGCATATCTTGACAAACAATCTACCACAACTAAAATAGATGTTCTTGTATTAGATGGTGGAAGACCATCAATAAAATCCATAGATATATCTAACCAAATGTCATGAGGTATAGACAATGGATGCAAGAACCACCCGAAGGAGATTTTGATCCAAATTTGTTACGGCTGACAAATATCACATGAAGAGATATATTCTTTAACCGTCTTCTTCATGCCGCACTCAATAAATTTTTGTTGAAGACGTTTATATGTTCGCAATTACCCTACATGACCTCCGGTTGGAGTTGAGTGAAATTCATCCGTGTTTAGAGCACCATGAAGATGTAGAAGCTACTACAATTCTGTTCTTGTAACGAAGTAATCCATTAATATAAGAGTAATGTAAGGCATAATCTTGCTGCTCCCGTAATTTTGCAATTATAAGACTCAAAGCCGCATCATTATGGCACTCTTGGACAATCTCAATAATTCCAGAATATTGGAATAGTAATTGCCATTAATTGACAATCATTGATACGAGATAATGCATCACCGCCATATTTAAAGCTCCCGATTTGTAAATAATCTCATAATCATAACCAAGTAATTTGGACAACCATTTTTGTTGTTCCAATGAAGAAATGCGCTGCTCCAAGTAGTATTTTAGGCTCATATGATCGGTGTAAATCTTAAAATGTCGACTCAAGCGGGTAGGGTCGCCATTTATCGATCGCATTAACTATAGCCAACATTTCCTTGTCATAAACCGAGAGATTGAGGTTCTTACCGAAAGTGATTTGTCAGTAGTAAGCAACAGGCCTGTTTTCTTGAATTAATACTGCTCCCAAGCCATTACCGATGCATCGCATTCTAAACTAAATTCCTTGAGTGAAGTCAGTAGCGCCAAACCGTGTACTAGTTAAAGCTTGTTTGATATTGTTAAAAAGTCGTTGTTGCCTCGAAGTCCATGTAAAGGCGTCCAATTTAAGCAATTGAGTAAGTGGAGCACTAATCTTACCATAATCTCGACAAATTTACGATAATAACCACTAATCCCAAAATCCTCTCAAGGCTTTCACTGTTGTAGGAATAGGCCAATGAATGATGCATGATATCTTGTCGAGTCAACTGACACACCCTCAGAAGAAACCATATGACCCAAATAACTTATGGTCTTTTTAGCAAATGCATACTTTTGCTGTTTCAAAAAGATCTTATGTGCACGTAATGCTTCAAATACCAATTGCACATGTTGAAAATGCTCAGCTTCAGATTTATCAGAGATAAGAATATCGTCGAAAAACACCAATACGAACTTTCAAGATAAGGACGAAGAATTTCATTCATCAAACTTTGAAAAGTTGCGTGAGCATTAGACAATCCAAATGGCATTACCAAAAATTATTAATGGCCATCATGTGTGCGAAAAGCGGTCTTATGAATATCATCTAAATGCACACGAATCCGATGGTATCCAAGACGCATATCAATTTTGGAAAATATGATCGCACCATACAGTTCATCAACAAGTTCATCTACAACCGAATTGGAAATCTATCTTTGACGAGCCTTATTAAGTGCTCTATAATCCACACACATACGCCAAGAACCATCCTTTTTGCGCACTAAGAGGACAAAAGAGAAAGGACTTGAAGTATTTCTAATAAATCCGCCTCTTGAGTTCTCGAAATAATTTTCTCAATTTCTTCCTTTTCAAAATAAGGATACCTATATGGTCTAACATTAATCAAAAATGTGTTAGGCAATAAAGGAATACGATGATCATGCTCTCTGGGAGGTGGTAATTCAGTTGGTGATGCAAACAAATCAGAGAAACGTGAAAGTAATTCTAAACCGCATTAGGTACCTGAGAAGCATCCTCTGAAGTTGTTGATTGTGCGTCCCATTGAAGTAGAAATCCATGCTGAGTGTCTTGAAATACCTTCTGCATTGGAATACTATCAAGTAGCAAGATTGAAGCTGACTTGTTACCCACTAATGTATAAATTTGATCATTGGAAGTAAACTGCATATGTAATTTCTCAAAATCCCAAGAGATATTACCCAAAGTCCTCAACCATTCTACTCCAAGAACTCGCCTCACAACCACTTAATTCTAGCAAAAACTCCGTAGTGAACCGATAATCTTGTAATTTCATAGAAATATCGTAACAAAGACCTTGAGTTTTAAGAATTCCTCCATTACCAACCATGACATTCATATTATTAACCGACTTAGGTGAAATACCACATTTCTTAGCTATTGCAAAGTGTAAAAAATTATGAGTTGAACCAATCAAGTAAAATAGTGAGTGGGTCGACTGCAATGTAACCTCGTGACACGCATAGTGTTAGGGAATGAAGAGCCGATGAAGAGCATGTAATGAAATTGTGGGTTCATAATGTATCCGATTTGCGGCCAAGCCAGGAGTAAGCATCTCTTCTCAGTATCGATGGTGTGGAATCTCGCATCCTCCGGAAGAGTGTCTCGCCGGAGACATCTCTAGAATCAATAACTGGAGTTCAAAGGCTTTGCACAAACATGTCCAGCCTTATACTTGTGCATCACAATTGAAACAGAGACCCCGTTCACGTCTAATCTTTTGTTCGCCTAAAGATAGGCGTTTTACTCCGTGATGGGATTGTAGTTCTCTTAAAGGGTGCATTAGTAATCGATGGAGTGCTTGAAAAGTAGAGGAATGTCTATATTGATTTGGCCTCGCAATAGATTTGTAAAAAGAATGGTTGGAAAGAAACACATCCTCTTGTTTGAAGGCTTTCTCGAAAGTCACCAACTAATGTTGGCGGTTCAAAACTTCAACAACAGATCGTATTTCTTTCTTCGAGAACGAATAAAAAGATCAATAACATAGTCGTCTGGTAAATCAAGAATAAAGTTGAGAAGTTGCTCAAATTCTTTAATGTGATCACGCACCGATCCTTGCCGAGAAATTGTTGTCAAAGTCATACGTGGATTAGAAAATTTCTTATCAAAGAAACATTCTCGAACAAGTAAACAAAATTCTGTCCATGTAGGATTAATTAACTTTGGTTGAACCCACGGCAGTACCAAGCATTAGCGCTACCCTTGAAATAAGATGTAGCAATGTCAATTTTTAATGCTTCAAGTGTATGATGTAACCGAAAATATTGATCTCGCCTCAAAATCCAACCAAACAGGATCCATTCCTTCAAAAGTAGGGAACTTCAAGTTATTAGGTATTGGAGAACCTAGAATACCACTTTGCCACCTAAACCACCACTTCCGGTATACCAAGTATTGTTGTTGGTATTATTATTGCTAGTCGAACCGCCAAAACCAGGAGGTGTGTTGAGAGGAAAACGAGCAAGGAGGAGTGATGCCATATTACGAGTAAAAGATGACGCCAAATTGTTGATATTCTACGTGTTTTGCCGCATCACGCCTCCATCTCTTTTTTGTGATTTATCTAATATAGTTTGCAAACTTGTATTATGTAACGCTTTGCTTCTTTTCATCAAGCATCTATCACAAAGATCTTTCGCTTGATCATCATTGTCAAGTATCAATAATGCTTGTATAAAATCGCAATGCTTGTGTTCAAGGTATTGATCATAGCCGTAAGTTGGTTAACTTCTTCGGTAAGAGTCATTGTTGCAAGCGGAAGCTAAAGAAAAAAATTTAGGTTTTTTTGATAATAATCTAACTCCGCTCGATGACAGATGTTATGGTTCGAGACCTTAACAAAGAATCAAAGAACTCAAACCTACGGGAAAACAAGTGATTTGAATGAAGAAAAGAGATAATTTAGAGAGAATTAAGAGAGAATTGAGAGATAGAGAATAGCAAAGAGGGTTTTGAAGAGTTTAATTATATTTGTTATATCTTAAAAATAGCAAAGTATATGTACTTATAAATGACAATTGCTTGGCTAACAAGTTGCGCAGCAGAATTCTAGTTGCATTAAATAACTAACTTAACCAAAACAAACTAAATAAGGAAAGACTAATTAAGGAAATACGTGTGGAAGGTGTTGGTATCACAACATCCTATAAGGGATCACTTGATAAATAGTTACTTATGCACTATTTTTGTTGTGCCAAATATCAATTATCTTATCTTATCTTATCTTACCATAATAAAGGAAAGACCCCTTTTTGGTGAAGCCTTCTTTTGGTGAAGCTTTTTCACATGACAATAATACCCCCATTAACTAAGCTTTTAGTTAATATTTGTATATTTACAGGAATGCCATTGTTTTAAAAAATAGATCAAAAAATTAAAACTTAGATATCTTTAAAAATACACATCGGATTTTTGCAAAATTGATATATTTGGAAAGCTCTTTAAATTATCTATGTAATGAGTATAAACAAGGATATTAAATTTTTATTTTAAGATTTTTTTTCTCATTATCATCAAATCAAGCTTGGTAAAGGGGCGGCATGAAATGGTAGAGGGGCGGCACCCTAATAAGACAAAAAGGTCATTACAAGTAATTTTCAAGTGTCCCTTATCAAATAGAATCTGGAAATGACTAATTAGCCCTTATTGTTGATAATCAAGATTAGTAATGATAATCAAGATTAGTGTTGATAATCAAGATTAATGTTGATAATTAATTTTCACTTATCATATGATTCATAACTCTAAAATAGGTTATTAAAAAAATTAGAGAAGAAAAAAGAAACTTTTGTGATATTTGTGAAGGTCAATCTCAACCAATTGAAAAATTAACTAACAAAGTGAAGAACCCAAAGATTGAAAATGACTAGGTATACTTCTAAAGTACGTAACAAATCAAATTTTTAAAATTTCGGAAAGAACATACTTGATTGGAATTGAGCTCGTTACCAACCGTAACTATATATTACTGTTCGTAATGTATCAATTACTAATCAGACCGGGTTCAATTTTGGGAAAACCCAAAATTTCGAAGAACATACTATTGGAATGGAGCTCACCAACCGAACTACATGTTGGGGAAAACCTTAAAAAACCAAGCTATTACGGTTGGTATAATTTGTTCCCTTACGAACCAGGGAACTTACGGTTCAGAACTTGGGTAAACAATACCAACCGTAGAAGAATCAAAAAGTGGCCCTTCAAACTAACAAGTAGGTGGACATTTAGTTTCAACCAAACTTTAGGCATACCATTTCTCTTCTTGACACCGTTGCCTGTATCTTGATATCATGTCATGAGACTAGGAATACCGTTTTCAAATGAGTCTGTGTATGGATCTAAGTTCACTACGGTTGGTAACTAATGATTATAAACCAACGTAACTAACCTACGGTTGGTAACTAATGAATCGAAACCAACCGTAACAACCTACTATTGGTAAGTCATCTTAACTTTTGAACCGTACATAACTATTTGATAAGTTGTTAACATTCGTGATGATTTACGGTTGGTTAGTTTAATTGAGTTTCAAACCGTAACTCAATTACTTGCTGATAAATATGATGCAAATAAAAACCGTAAATCGAACATATTCTCAAAACTAAGAACTTACGGTTGGTATTTGAGTTATTACCAACCGTAACTAGCATAAACCCAGAAATTTCAATTTCAATTTTCATTCAAAACCCTAATTTTTAATACAAAATTAACTTAAATCCAACACGATAAACTAAACCCTAACTGGGTTTTTCCAAACATTTTTCAAATCCCCGATTAATCGAAGACGATGACATTTTCGGTTTTAATGGAGGTTAGGGTTGATGGAGGAGAAGAGAAGATGAAGAAAAAGATGAAAAAAAAACTGATTTGATTTTGGTTAATTAAAAAAAATTGATTTATTTTTTATTAATTTAAGGTGAATGGGTAATCTAGTCAATCTACACCCCTATAGGACACCCCCTAACCAATAAGAGGGACATTGCTATCACACTTGACGCCCCTCTACCATTTCATGACGCCCCTTTACCAAGCTTGCATCGAATTTGGTGTTGTTAAAAGAATTCAATTCAAGCATGTGCATCGCACATGTGGCCTTACTAGTGCAGAAGAAGGAGAACTTCATGGTATATGGTCAGCCCCGGAGAAAAGCAATGGAGCTCGAAATGTCAATATCCGATTTCATGACATACCTCCATTGTTTCATGCCAATTCTTAGTATGTGGTGGAATAAATAAGCTAATTTTCCAAGTTTACAGCGTCAATAGATGTTCCAGTTCCAGATGAGTTACAAGGGAACCATATATTCTCAAATATCTGACCGTGTTAATCAAAGGTCGGGTTCAACATTTCCAAGTAACTTGTATGTTCAGTCGGTAAAAATTGAGGCCATGTTGATTGAATTTGAGGTACGATGCCATTTGGTGGTACTTATAATAGTAAATTGGATTTTGCGTTACATATATCGGACAATTATTAAATTTGGCGCTATGCTTAAAGTTATGGTCATCCACTGACTCTCACCATCATTTGATCTAAATACGATTTTTTGCAGCAACAAACTGCGCTAGATAATCTCAAACATTTGAGTCTTGGAGAACAAAAGAGAATACAGATGCACTCGAACAAAAGAGAATACAAACAGTAGATATGGGAACAAAAATGTATAGAAGTAAAAAGAAATATTTGGTAAGAATTCCTTACCCAAGGACAACAAAAATAAAATACAGTATAAAATATTGAGAGCAAAAGCCATAATGCTATTAAGTAATAACTTCTTGTTGTTAGTGGTGCTGCTATTGAACCACCACCACTTGCTGCTTCTGCCATGATTTTGTTGCAGCTGCTCGACAAGTCATGCTTTCGAAGAATTGGACCGCTTTACTTAACCTGTCACAGCTGCAAAACCCCTGAATTAGAGAATCGTAAGTATATTAATTTGCAGAAACTCCTCGACTAAGACATGCTACCGAAAGAAAAGCCTGACCACTACACTTAACCTGAAAGAATTGCAAAGCCCGTTAATCAGAGAACTATAACCAATGACATCTGGTACAGTTTTTGAATCATATATCATTTCGGAAAAAACAGATTCAGAGCCATGTCAACTGATCCTCTGTTGCATACTGTGTCTATACTCAGACTATAAGAAACAATATCTTCGCCATTCTATTCAGCGATATGTTCTTCAGCAATTTAAGAGCATGGTGTAGTTGATCAACTCAACAAAGCCCGGTTATAATTGGACCACATGTGATGTGATGATATTTGGTTGAACTTCCTTTTGAATTATTTTTCCAGGTAGAGATGCCTTAACAGCATGCTTCCATTGTTCATGTCAAAGTCCTAGACACAACTAGCAGTCGCGTATTAGCTGGTTGAGCTACTAGAAAGCAAAATTGCACTCGTTAGAGGAGTCTGACTGAGAAGAAACAAAAAATATGCCGTTTTAAGAAGAAAATAAAGAATAATATGCAGTTTCAATATCGGTGAGCTAAGATGTAAACAAGGACCAGGAAGGTCACCACTCTTATGAAGAAGTGTGTGAAGTGTGCAAGAAATGCTTTCCAGATAGTAAGATCTGGAGAGAATGCTACTCTATCGACACTGCTCTCACCTTCAGGCTCTTTGTATATCTGCTTGCTCCTAACTAATCTCACCCATCCGGAGAACAAATTATTTAGTTTCTCCAGCAGATGCAGAACATGCAAAATGAACAAACACAAACCAGTTCAATTGTTCGAGCTATTTAATCAGGTATTTTAGTAGAAAACTGTGCCAGTAGCCAGATAAGAATGACCCTTAAATGAAAAACATGCCCTATAACTTCATCCATTGTTATATAATTACAATTCAAGGTTATTGTTGGGAGATATATATATTTAAAAACATAGTTTTGTAATATTATATCAAACTTAGAGAAATAGTGTGGTGGTATAATTTTGGGCTCCCACACTATAGACTTGGGTTCAAGTCTCACCCCATGCATTTGAATAGGTATATTTATATATCTATAATATTTATTAAAAATCCGGGAGAGCGGGGCCTTGGGGCCTTGGGAGGTCTGGTGATTCAAACCGATTTTTGCGGTGTTTTAACTCTTGATTTCCAAAACGGTTTTTGTACTTAATATTCTCTAATTAACTCTATTAATTTTTGGTAATTATATTGTTACCGTTTTCTCGATCAAGTATGGAGGATTTTCAAAGTGAGCACTAATTACGAATTTATATTCATTAAAACCGTATTGATTTCTTTTTGAGTTATAAAAGAACAGTTTCTGGAGAAGATGAAAAACAACTGTTTTTCATCTATTTTTGAGTACCGAGCAAGTGAAGAAAGAGTAGTTGTTGGTTCGATTTCTCATAGTGCAGAGAAATCGAATAAGAGAGTTATCAGCTGTTTTATCCCATAGGTGTTCGACAATTTTTTGACTGCTAGCACAATCAAGAGGCAGAGTCGCGAAATACCTTAAAGATAGCGACCTAGTCCGCGACTCAGCTGTTTGAGATCCGATTTCATTATTTCTTCATTGTTTCCAACAGCTTATCCCTTATTAAACTTCAAACTGTGAATGCACAAACAAAGAGTAAACTGTGAAGCTTTCACCTACCCCTTCTACTTCGACAGACGTTATTCATGCCAAAACGGAAAGTGTGTCGGCTAGATATTTAATCACATCCCTAGATCAGTGAGCAGATTCAATCTCGAGAAAATCTAACCACGGAATCATCTAGGCACAACGGTCACGCCATCCGTAGTTGGAGAGGATTAGTGTGGTAATAAAAATTTGTTATTCAACGACCGTGTTTAGCCATTAAAGAATTTTTTAGTGTTTTTTTATTAAATCTATATGACCGTCTTCACCGGTCCATGGTCAATTAACCGCCATCGAGGGTCGGGGCTGTGGGTTAAGAAAACCCCATTTCCCACTGGTGGATCACATGTTTCGGTAATTTGGTGCTAACTACTACTCTCAGTCTCTCACATTACCACCTAATAGGAGAAGAATGAGTGCCCCCTTGAGATTATCCCCACATGTTTCTGTAATTTGATCAAGTCTTGTCAACGGCATATTGTATTCTTTAGCATAACTAATGAATGCCCCCATAAGATTGCCGACCCTCTTAATCTCTCTTTGTTTGTGAAGCTTAAGTTCCACTTGACGCGCTTAATGCACAAATAAAGAAAACTATGATAGTGAAGGAAATTCTTGATCTGTCCCGTTATCCTAAAATTTGTCACTAATTTGCTTTTTATAATAAATTTGTCACCTTCGCAGCTTCGGGAATGTCAATTTCTTCAACGCCAACCTTCTCATACGAATGAAGATAAGAAACAGAGGAAACAATATTGTTAAAAATAACAAAAGAAAGTATTTCTTACTTCATCCGTGATTGATCGAAGTATCGACAGAGTACTCGCCTTTGGACGTCTTCTATAACTCTTTTTCAATTTGGTAATCTGAAAATTTTACAAGCCCAGTAAATATAAGAGGAAGAAAATATCGTAAAGCAAACCTGAAATAGGAAATATACCTCTTTTGCCTTCTCGGGCCACTTAAATTCCCAAGGATGATAGTTTGCGAGATTCGCAGGGAGTGTATGAGAACCTGCAATATAAGGTCCGCTCAAAAATAGAGGAACAACCCACCACTTTTCATCTTTGGAGTACCGAGGAACATTATTTTTGCCCGAGTGCCACAATATCTTGCATAAGCAAACTTATCACTCGAAATATTATCTTTTCTCTTGATGAGCACCCAAATGAGATTTATCGTTTCTCATATTTATTACTTCAGAATTTTCAAAAAAGTTTTCTACAAGATATACTTCTCATGACTATTTCTAAACTTGCGAATGTAGGATCTTTGACATCATCGGGATATAAAGATCCCTTACCAGCGCCTACGGTTGGCGAATTCAAGCATTAGACGGATGCAATCACCGCTTAGTTGATAAATAGCTCGCGAGAATATCTCATGAGCAAGAATTTCATAGAATAAAGGCATCTCGGGATTGTAGAGAGGAGTGGGAAGGCCTGCGAGGATTTGACCTAGCGAGATTATGATTTTCTGATCATCACATTGATGATCGAAAACAACTTTTATGGAAAGTATAGATGAAGATTCTTGATCGAATGGTTGATAGGATGAAGCCTTTCTCTTGTAAATTCTTTTGAGCTTCATTAAAAGGAGTTTATATATACGACCAAGTGAAGCCATTTTTAGAGTATGGGAATGATTAGAGAATTGAAGATCAAGAGAAAGAAAGAAGGGAAGATTTACAAGATCGGGAGCGCAGACATGCGGAGGAAGAAAGTTGAAGAAAAGTTGCAGAGGGAAAATAAAAGAGAAGAAGAGAAGGATAAGAAAACTATATATAGAGAGAAGAATCCTCGAGAAAACAAATGCATTTAATGCGAGATGGGACGTGAATGGTCAAGAATAAACGGTTGAAAGAGACGTGTCAAGAAAAGAGTGAAAGAAGAAACAACTGTAATAAATTCCGTGTAAAAGTACGGAGTGAAACAGATAAAGATGAACGATCATGTGCATTTCAAAATATTGGTTCTCATGACATTCTCTTCTTCAGCAGAAGACATGAGAAGAGGCAAGATGTAGGATCAGAATATCGCGACATCAATACTTCGCGAGATCAATAAACGACAGCATTGCGAAAGTGTCGCAAACGAGATTAATAAATGACGACATCGCGAGGGAGTCGCAGGGAAGTAAAATAAATGACACAATGAATGACGACAGCCAGAACACGAGGAAGATATGAAAATATGACGAAATTTAAGAGTGTCGCGAGATTGTATACTTGTACACTTGCGATATTTCGCAAGTCATTCCCGAAAATAAAGGACAACCTTTAGTCATCATCCAGTGTACTACCCTATATAAAGGGTTGAGACAGTCTGTTGTGAGAGATAGTTCTTTATGAATTGTTAAGCAAGTCATTAAGAGAGAGAAAATTTTAGAGTGATTGTAATTCTATAACTCATTTCTATTTCATATCGTAAAGATTCAAGTATTCAATCAATAGGAATCATAATCATTCATCTTAAAATGACTTAATTGTGTATATTTTAGTGAGGGGTGTAGTGTAGGATTTCCTGCAACTACATACTACTCTCAGTCTCTCACATTACCACCTAATAGGAGAAGAATGAGTGCCCCCTTGAGATTATCCCCACATGTTTCTGTAATTTGATCAAGTCTTGTCAACGGCATATTGTATTCTTTAGCATAACTAATGAATTCCCCCATAAGATTGCCGACCCTCTTAATCTCTCTTTGTTTGTGAAGCTTAAGTTCCACTTGACGCCATTAATGCACAAATAAAGAAAACTATGATAGTGAAGGAAATTCTTGATCTGTCCGTTATACTAAAATTTGTCACTAATTTGCTTTTTATCTTATATACCGGGTCACATGTTAAGGAGCCTTTATAATTGTATAGTGCAAGAGAAAGAAAGTCTTCGGATTTGTTGGAGTATAGTGATATATTAAACCAAAAAAATTTAGTTGTAATGAGGCATTTTAGTGGTCCAATTTTGCACGATTGATATAGGCTGATAACAAATTGTTAGAGGCTCGTACCATTTCATATAGGACAAAAAGTTCTTAAATAATCTGGACCGTCGGATCGGCTAAATGGTATCAGCCCCCAGTAATTCCGATATCAGCCCTTATCAGCACACTCCTTTATTGATGCACGTAACAAATGAATGTTATTGGACTCATTTTAGTGATGCCATAGACCATAGGGCTCTTGTGTGTACTTCCGATTTTACCCTAGTGATTCACTTTCAAATGGTGAAGGTCTTCAAACTTGGACGTGATGGTTTAATTGACAAGCTTGTCCACACATTGTCAAACATGGTTGTGGTAAAATATCCTACCCGCGAATTGGTAGATCATCGCTAAAGACGTGATCTTGTGAGGTTGGTTTCCGGCAGATCCTAGCTAGTGTTTGCCAATTGTGAAGTTTCTCTTTTAGGTATCTCAATTTCTTGCCCGGAGCACCACTAGAGAAAGGTAAAACGCAAAAGAAATCGTCTCTAGGAATCAACACTTATTACATTAAGAAAAAACACTTGGTCAACATCATGCCCAAACGAAATTACATCAAGACAAACTAGTATTAATCATGCAAAATGAAAATCAGAAGAAATTATGTGTAGATCGATCGATACTAGTAGTAACAATCGTAAAGTTTGATGTCCATTTGGAGACGAAAATAGGCAAATCCTTCGACAGCATCTGTTTTCAAAGTTGCAATCCCTCTCGCCATAAGGAAATCACCGGTGCCACCGACAACAGAAATATCTCTCGTCTCTTGATCCATCAAATCCGCACCCATAAGCTCCAGAGTTCCCTTATAATCGGTAGAATTGAATACTATCGAAAATGCAAACCAAGCATTGTATCTAGTCTTCATGTTATAGAAGTAAAAACCTTGAGCTCTAGCCGCTGGGCTAGACAATATATGTCGATCCAGGGTTAAGGGATTATCAAACACTACGACTAAACCAAACTGAAAATTGCTTATACCCGTAGCGTTAGTTACTGCAGTTGATGTTGCATTTGCTGCATTCGTACCATTAAATATGGTCTCGTGGAGGTATAGTGTAAAAGTTTGGCATGGTAATTTCTTTTTTAAGAGTCTGTTACCATGAGCAAAAGCAGACTGAATGAGAAGAATAAAGAAGATAGTTGCGCATGCCTTACCGATGAATGACTTAGACATTCTCTATTGCAAGTATTACTGAGATATTGGGGAGTGTTTTACAATGATGAAATTTTATGTTATACATGAACACAGAATTCCTCGACCTATTTATAGTGTATACAACTGTTGGTGGTGAGCTTAAATGTGCAATGTCTGCATTTTTTGTCAAGATGCCACTAGATATTGATTCGAATAATTTTAGATCCTACTGACTACTATTACCTTGTCTTTATTGATGGAAAGATCCTACTATTTCCTGTGTTTGGATTTTAGAACATAAAAGACTGAAAAGTTTGTAGGTAATCGAATACAAACATAACTGCAACGAAAATAGTATATTAGAATTGCAGGCGAACACATTAACTTATATTTTTAATGTAATCACAATGTTGATTGATGGATATGTAAGACGTACCTAATTGATTTTGACCATCTGATAAACCATATCAAAATTATGCATTTTAGTATCATTCCCGGGTCATGGATCGAATGGTATGGTTCACCCGCGCGCTGGGGTTTTATGTCTTTGAAAAATGATATGAAAAATTAGGCGTGGCATATCTGTACTTGGAATGGCATCAGTTCCAACCTAACATGAAGTCCCTTCTATAGATTCCGTTTCATCTTATAATTGTTTTTATGGAATTTCTTAATTTGTGTGTTAATCTAACTATGTAATGAAGAAGTACAACCTGAATGGGATACTTATGGGTGTTGGAATATTTTCAACTGTGCTATCCAAGGGGGGAAATCAGTACAACCTGAAGTCCCATCGCAGAAACACCTTCGAGACTTACCTATATGAGTATGGAAATCAGGCCGTTTTCTAAGAGAAGAAGACCGTTCTCTAAAGAAGACTCATGAATCAAGGATATAAGCACATGGCCATTAACGTGCTTGGCTACAGAAAACATGATTTATGAAATCAATATGTGTGGAGACTCCGGTTTTATCATAAGGGATACTTGGTTCAAGACTGGTTTCACCATAGAATCTCGATAAGGCTTTGAGTTTCTTAAACTAAGTGAAGGTTCAAATCCAAAAGATACCTATCATTTATGTGTTGATTTCAACGATGATGCTTAGTCTCAATTGTGCTTGAACTACGATGGCTTGATCCCACTGGCACGTAGGCGTCACTTCGGTGATACAACCTCGATTTAAAAGTCTTTTTTTAACTTTGTTTTATGGTTTTTGAAAATAAGGGGAGAATGTTGGAATATTTTCAACTCGTGCTATCCAAGGGGGGTCCCGGGGGCGAGCCATTGATGTCCGATTATGAAGAGACTCCGAGTGAAAAGATGTCTATTCCCAACAGATGCGAAAATCCCTATAAATGGCATCTCCCATAACTCGTTGAAAACAACATCGAAAAACCTTTTCTGTTTTCTCTCTTTTCTAAAGCATCATCAAAAGTTTTTTGTTCACATGTGTTCTTGATTGAATCAAGGGGTACAAACCTTGAATTCAATTTCTGTTGTAGGGCTTTCATTGTATCTTGAAGGCATTATTTCACATACCTGTTGTAATCGCCAATTTATTGGGAGGGTAGAAATAATTGTCTAAAAGAAATCGTATGAGTCTTGAAAGTTTGGAGTACAAAAATTTCTTCCTGTGTTATTTCATCT
Organism: Papaver armeniacum; assembly: GCA_023531295.1. Classification (NCBI taxonomy): domain Eukaryota; kingdom Viridiplantae; phylum Streptophyta; class Magnoliopsida; order Ranunculales; family Papaveraceae; genus Papaver; species Papaver armeniacum. The sequence continues at coordinate 396,560 of JAJJWW010007032.1, read as the reverse complement.
TCTATTGCAACCCAGTTTTTTCTAACAATGGGCTTGTCAACGAAATCTCTGAACTCAAGTCTTGTTTCAATCAAGTGAAATTTATTCAAATATACAGAGAAGCCAATTACATTGCTGACAGATTGGCTAAAGATGGAGCTTCTAACAAGCATGAAGGCATTTGGATTGGAATACTTCCAAATTTTTGTTTGTACCCCTAATATTTTACACAAGAAAATGGGCAAATTTAGGCTTAGTAGCTCCTCCTACTAACTAAAGAAGGTTCATTGGGCCTAGGGTTTTCCCTTGTTAAGCAAGAATGGCTAACTAGGCCTTGCAAAACACTCCATGTGCAAGCCCATATGCAAAATACCCAAATTAAGCAGGTGCCATCATCAGTGCCACATAACCCGGAGAACGCCTAGTGGGCGCCACTTCAGAATGACACGTCAACAACGCGCGTGCCACATCAACATACATGTCAATGTTCCATAGTGCCACGTCAGCATGGGTGATGACGTGGCATGTGCCACGTCAGCGAAGTATGCGCTCACGTTAATAGGGGTGATGACGTGGCAGTGCCATGTCAACGAACTATACGCCACGCCGCCAGGGTGATGACATGGCAGGTGCCACTTCATCGAACTATACACCACGTCAGCAGTGCCGCTGATGTGGCATGGTGCCACGTCAGCCTTACGTACGGTCAGCATCCGACGTTACTAACTAACGACATCAGCATATACTTAGTATATTCCGTTAAATACTAACGGCGTTAGCATCTTCCGTTAAGATTAACGCCGTCACTAACGGCGTCACCATATTCCAAAACATTGTGGAATATTCCTTCCATGACGTCAGCGTGACGTCACTCCAACCGGCGACTGTCTTCTTCTCAGGCGGCGTTGACGGAACTGTTATGTTATGGGCAGAGCATGGAAGATGATTTTATGTATTTTTCTTAATGTTTTAGCTTCAGTTTAAGTTATGTTATGTACTGTTATTTTTCTAATTAATAAACTTCAACATTTCAATTCAAACTAATATTAATTGGAATGCATAACAACATATCAAATTAAAAAAATAAAAATAAAAATAAAATTAAAACTTAAACTAAAACATGAAAACTTAAACTGCTACATTAAACTAGTACTAAACTAGTACATTAATTATTTAGAGGAATTATTTCATCAAACTCATCATCAGTTCCATCATCATCATCATCTTCATCACGGTTGTTAGTAAATCTAGCTTGCTTTTCAATCAGGTTGAATCTGTCAAATTCGATTTGGCATACATGTTTTTTGTTGGCCGTTCATAATTGAGGTGTTAGCTTGAAGAATGTTATGCTTGTCATAGACAAACCCAAAATTTTCTTGAGAATGACGACTTTTCTTACTCTCCCGGTTTTGAAATTTCCTTTCAATGGATCTTTGCTTCTTGACGGTCTTTTGATGTTCCATAAACTTCGCCATGTTAAATCCTCCGGAACTCCCTCCTTCTTGAGCTAATTTTCTAACCAGTTTTGCCTGGTTCCTCCCTGGAAGTTTTCCCTTATTATTACCATCAACATAATTATTGAAAACTACGTTGGAATTTGAGCTTGTAGGGTATCTGGTGAAGAATTTGATGGACCTTGTGAAAATGGGGAATAATTTGGTGTTGAGGGAGAAGAATTATATGGTGACTTTTCAGGTACTATTTGATTATTTGCTAAGTAATCTGGATTATATTTGTTCAAACCCTTCAAAATATGATAACAACTTTCGAAAGCGAACTGTTTACCATGTTTTCGTTGCCAATCTTTACGAACCTATCTTTCAAAATTAACATCAGTCTGACCACTGTCCTTGCCTTTTCTCTTGTCTTGCATTATCAATGCAACATAAGCGGCTACTTCCCGGTTGATTACAATGAAGTGTTCTGACAATCCTTTTGCATCACGACCATTGATGTTCATGGTTTGTTCTTCATATTTTTGAAATATATTATCCCACATGGTATTACCATGTTGTTGTGTACCATCGATACAATCTTGGGTAAAAAAAAACATAATTACGACAAATACATTCATATTCTATCATGTTGTATTTTGCACCACGGACTCGGTTCTTCTTACCTTTGCCTTGAGTTTGTGCTTGTGAATCCATTTTACAAGAAAATATATTCTTGTAGAGGAGGTGTGATAGTTTTAGATTTGAAAAAGATTGAGAGATTAAGAAATTCTAGAGAGATTTAGAATTTCTGGTGTGAGTTGATATGAGTTTGAAATTAGGTATTTATAGAGGGGGGAAATTGTAGCCGTTGGATACGGGACTGATAAGCGTTGATCTTACTATCGAGCGTTAGCTTGACTAACGCTGGTGATTTCAAGACCATCGAGCGACCTAGACTCTATCGCTCGCTGAAAACTCTGTCGTGTATGCCTATTTGCCAGGAAAAACATATTGGCATATGAGTTTGGCAGTTTGGCATACCCATAGTGGGTGCATATATGCCAAATATCATGTTTTGGCATGTGCATAGGAATAGGCCTAATAGCTTTGAGTAAGCACGAATGTGATAGCCTATAAACCTTGTACTTGCTGCTAAAAGGAGAAAAATGCATTGGTAATGCAATTGCAAGAAAATAACTACTGAAAACTATAAAAAAAAAATATATATATAAATAAAAAATAAATAATAATAATAATAATGGGAAAACGAAAGACTACGAACCAATTATATGCCAGATCTCCAAGAGGGTGGTGGAATTGGTGTCGGCCTCGGCATCAACGTAAAAGGTAAAATCCCCCATTGATAGTTCCCGGGATAGGCTGAGAGCGGTATCACTTGTGAAATTCTAGTTAAGATGTTGTATGCCAACATGCATTTGTTGCTTATTAGGAAAACAACATTTCGATCCATTGGATTTAAAGCTATAAGTTTCATACACCCAACTGCAGCTTCTTTATTCTTCCGACCTGCTATAATATCTGATAATTCAATTATGTTGGTCAAATTCCAAACCCATTGCTCTCTGGAGTAATTGTAGTCGAGCACCCAAATACTCAAAATCTCACGTATCCGTTCAACTTCAAGGTAAAACACCAACCCTTCTGATCTGCTAATACAAGATATACTCTTGCCATAACATAGTCTTAGTAGTAAATTATCATCCTCCTTTTCTGGCAAGCTGATCAATGTACAATAACCTCCAAGGCTGCTGTAACTGGGATTGTAAGCTACAATTGTACTTGAATTTACAAAGAAGTACAAAACTCCATTGATATAGTTAACTACCTTTTCTTCATCTAGTTTGACATCCAAGGAGTTTAACGGTCGAGCATCATACGTAACCCACTTACCAGTCTCGGAAGAGAATATTTGGACGTGGAATTTTCTTGCAGTCTCTCGTTTTTTTATAAGAAGCACCGTGTACCGTGAGGTAGCTTGTTGACAAGATTCACAGAAGAAACTTTGACATAATATTTTTCCATCTTCGAGGCCTCGAGGGAGTGAAACCCATTCTTTTGTAAGTGGATTACAGACATAAAACCGTTTGTGATATTCGTCTGTGGTTGTAAAAAGAACTAAACCGTTGCTTGAAGCTAAAAGACATATTTTATTCTGTACCAAGCGTGGAAGGAATTCCAAGGAAATCTCATCATGAGAAAAGCAAGTACCGAAAGCATATACAATGGGAGACAATTGAATAGTACTGTGATTAGGCCGACCATGAGGAACTATCGGACGGATTTCATAAAAGAAAGAGCATATGCTGAACTTTTTATTCAAGAAATTTTGATTAGAGATTAGGAAAACCATCTTTTTGAGATGCACTTGAACTTGAAAACTAATTTCAGAGGAAGCAGCAAAAGGATCTCGAACAAGACATCATCTGGAATACTATTAAACTTAAATGTAGTAGTACTCTTCCGCATAGAACGCGAAGAATTCACCACTCTTTTCTTGTCATATCTTTCCATGGCTTCGAGTTTAGGATTCAGTTTAAAGATCGAACAAGAATATGTGTTCGGGGTATTTATAAGGGGAAAAAAAAAAAAACCCAAGTGTTCAAACATTTTAAGGTTTCCGGTTAAATCGGTCCGCACCCGACTAGGAATGGGAATGTTGGGAACAACACAAAGTGTGACATTAGCCAACCTCATGATACTTTTCCGGCTTCTTGTAATTGTATGTCTGCTCCTAAATCTGAACTCTCTTTGTTACTGAAATCTCGGATGACTTATCAGTCTCCATTTGAAGATTAAGTTGTTGATTTTCCAACTAGAATTTGGTAATCCCTTGGTGAACCCTTTGTGGCAGCCTTGAAAAATAATGTCGATATGCCGTTATCCCAACACTTTTCAAGATCACATTACAAAAATGGGTCGTTCACTGTAGGCTTGGAGTTACATCTTTGGTGTTAGAACAATCAGAATCATTAAGAACTGGTGGAACTTCACTAACACTTTTCAAGAATGGATGGAGAGTCTTGGATGATATTGGCGTTGGAAGTCAACTTAGAGAACAATTTCTTGAGATTCAAGGGTAAAATTATTCCACCCTAATTAGTAGTATCTTCTTCGTACACAATGGTTCATTGTATGTTTTTTTAGTAGGAAAATGTGCGTAATGACATGAAGATGCTCATTTACCTGAACTTAATAATGGTTTCAGCTGTACAGGATGGTAATAAAATCAGAAAATGGGAGGGAGCTTCGCTCCTTTAGGTTCAAAGATGAAGCTAAAGAGTGAGTAAATAAATTTATTACAAAATTTGAACTTTTGCATTTTACTCTATTCCAAATGGTGCTTGGTTTTGATGTGCTATTCTTGTTTGGTTCTTGTCTTTTACACTTGAGACAGTCAGGAGGTTCGCGCTGTGGATAGGGGAATACTTTTAGAGACCCTTGCTAACCAGTTACCACCAAATTCGATACGATTTTCCTCTAAGCTGGCAAATATTGAAACAGCAGGAACTTCTGAAACATTGCTTGAACTTGTTGATGGAACCCAATTACAACCAAAAGTAACTTGCTCAATCTATATACTCGTTAAAGAAAAAGAAAAACATCTGTCTGAATCTTAATTCCTATTCAATCCTGTAACAGATTGTAATTGGTTGTGACGGTATACGGTCACCAGTGGCAAACTGGCTAGGATTTCCAGAGCCCCAGTATGTTGGCCATTGTGCTTTCCGCGGCCTTGGTTCCTATCCTCATGGACAGCCTTTTGAACCCAAGGTGAATTACGTCTACGGGGGGGATTGCGTGCTGGTTATGTTCCGGTGTCTTCCACAAAAGTTTACTGGTTTGTTTGCTTCAACAGCCCATCTCCAGGTATATGATATAACTATTTCGAATTGATTTTACCGATTCAATAGAATCTAACGACAGCTTATAAATTTACTTCAATGACACTTTTTAAACTCAAGGCTAGGCAGTTGTATTTTACTTGATATCTCAACACTAGAATTCCAAGTCCAATATCACAGCATTGAATTGGGTTACAAACAAGAAAGAAGCATCTCAGTTTCAAATTCAGCATCATTTTCTCTGACCTGGCTTTCAGATTCGCGAAATTCGCCGTCGATTATCCTTTCCTTTACCTTTCAAATTCACTGGTGTTGTTTGTTAGTTGCCTAAAACCTTTAAGTATTGGCGACATGAATTTGAGTTTTTATCCGTTTACAAAGTGCAACTTATATTAACAGGTCCGAAGATCACTGATCCAGCTGTGTTGAAGAATGAAGCTCAAAAACTAGTAAGAAATTGGCCTTCAGAGCTACTGGAAATCATAGACAGAACCCCGGACGACACCATTATCAAAACACCACTGGTGGACCGTTGGTTGTGGCCCAAAGTGACCCCTTCAGTTTCCTCTGGGGGTGTAGTTCTGGTCGGAGATGCATGGCATCCAATGACTCCAAATCTTGGCCAAGGCGCTTGTTGCGCCCTAGAGGATGCTGTAGTTCTGTCAGGAAAGCTCGCAACTGCGCTAGATGCTGGTCCAGTAGCCATTGATGCCGCACTGAAAGCATACGAAAAGGAGAGATGGGGACGCATCTTTCCTCTGACAATACGTGCAAACCTTGTCGGATCGCTTTTACAGTGGGAGAATCCAATCGTTTGTACTGTTAGGAATAATATAATCATTCCTAAGTTGCTGAAACTAGGTCCTCTGTTGGCTCATACGAATTATAAGTGTGAACCCCTGATGAAAACAGAGGCGAGTCAGATTTCAAGTTACAGTTAAACTTCGATAAATTAATAGCCTTGGGACCGGAGAAAATTATTATTTTAAATGCTTATTAATTCATCGAGTTAAAATTTAGCCTGTACAAGCCTAGTTGGGACCGGAGAATTTTATTATTTTAGCGAAGTAATTAATTTATCGAAGTTCTACTGTAACTGCTAAGTCTGTATGGATCTTTTGAACATTCATATACCATGCAATCAAAACCCAACTCTTCCGCCATTCTCCGCAATTCAAAGTAAAATATACTTATATACTCCTTACGCTATTCTCAGCCACAAATAATCAACATTTCCTTACTCAAAATCTTCAGTCTAAAATTCTAGATTCTTAATCTAATTATCAGAGTTATTCCGGTAACAAACCATATTATTCCCCGAACAATCTTCCCAGGATAGCCACCAAGGTGGGATGCCATAAAGGCTTGACATTTCAACAAAGAACAGAGTATCCAAAATTTATTTCTCACTTGTACGCTCAATTACATACAAAAACTCAAAACACGTCCGACAAAAATTCAGTCAATGCATTTATATATGATATTTTAGTAATGTACACATTTATACAAAAATAAAGAACGAAAATCATCTGTATACACAAAACAGCTGCGTCAAAATGCATTCACCCAGTACTAACTAGATAGAGACCTCCCATTAATCTGAAAACAGCTACGTGTCAAAACAAGGACTCAAATAGTATGGTTTAAAAATCATTTAGTGATACCGGCGTACCAAACGAATAGGGATCAGAAGGAAAGGACGGCTACCCGCTAACATACGGTGAAGTGAACACAGTTTAGATTTGATAGAAATACATACAGACTTAAGCAGTATGTAAGTTTAATCCCATCAAAAAGAAAATTTCTTTTTGATGGCAGTATTTTTTAAGCTGCTCGTCAAGGAAAATTTAACAATCCCATCAAAAAGATTTGCACATGGAGAAGAAATGGATGTTTAGGAATCAAAAGTGAAACAAATAAATAATTTGTGTCTGTTTTCTCAAAAACATGGAATTCATACTGAGACTTGGAAATGTATAGTACTTAAACCGCCGACATTCATCCGGATTTGCCCTTTCTAGCTTTGCATTTTGAAACCTTTTTGGGTCGTGGATCAGGATCCTCTTGGTCTAATGATGATATGGCTAAGTCCTATGGGCTAGATTGGACTGCTAGATTGGCCAAAAAGTGTTGCAAATCATGAAAAAAGTGTGGGAAAAAAGTTAACACTCAATCTAGCTACTTCTCTCTCCTAGCATTTGCTCGCAGTCGCACTATCGGCGAGATTGAAACGCTGAATGGTGCGGCGCTCAAAAAGTGATGCAAACGCTGGATGGTTCGGCGTTGTACGAATATCCCAGAGAATAACGCCGAATTGTTAGGCGCTAGGATGGACGATGTTCCATTATAGGATATGTTTCTTTGATTCAGTTATTAATGTTACTATTATTTGTAGCGAGGCAAACATCAAAATTTGTATGGAACAACGTCCATCCTAGCGAATATTCCAGGTAATCTGGATATGATCTCAGTTTCTCCAGTACAGGTGTTGATGGTGGTTTTTAAACAAGGGGTAAAATCGTAAAACCCCATGACCTAGTGTTACCCGCAACACATTAACTAAGAGCATTTAACTCAGGTGTAAATAATTAATAGGGGTATTTTTTCAAAATACCGATTAGGTTTTCGACACGTAACCCTAATTCCAAAACCAAGCCGCACACCGCGCACCATGGAAACAATGCCAAACCAAGCAAAGACATCAACACCATGGCAACAATGCCAAAACCAAGTCGCACATCAGCGCTCCCATGGCAACAATGCCAAACCAAGCCGCACACCGCGCACCATGGCAACAATGCCAAACCAAGTCGCACACATCGCGCACCATGGCAACAATGCCAAACCAAGCCGCACACCGCACCATGGCAACAATGCCAAACCAAGCCGCACACTCGCGCACCATGGCAACAATGCCAAACCAAGCCGCACCCTGCGTGCCACTGCAACAACGCCAAAACCAAGCCGCACACTACGCACCATGGCTGCGACGCCAAAACCAAACTACCTATTGCACTCATTGGCAACCATGCCAAACTAAGCCGCTATGCCATTGGCGCATGCAAAATATAGCGCCCTAGGCTTGCAAAACGTGCAACTAGGTCAACATGGCCGTACGTGCCATTGGCACATGCCAACGCGTACCACAAGCCATATTTCCAAGCCGCTATGCCATTGGCGCATGCCAAATATAGCGCCTAGGCTTGTAAACGTGCAACTAGGTCAACATGGCCGTACGTGCCATTGTCACATGCCAACGCGTACCACAAGCCATATTTCCAAGCCGCTATGCCATTTGCGCATGCCAAATATAGCGCCCTAGGCTTGCAAAACGTGCAACTAGGTCAACATGGCCGTACGTGCCATTGGCACATGCCAACGCGTACCACAAGCCATATTTCCAAGCTGCTATGCCATTGGCGCATGCCAAATATAGCGCCCTAGGCTTGCAAAACGTGCAACTAGGTCAACATGGCCGTCGCGTGCCATTGGCACATGCCAACGCGTACCACAAGCCATATTTCCAAGCCGCTATGCCATTGGCGCATGCCAAATATAGCGCCCTAGGCTTGCAAAACATGCAACTAGGTCAACATGGCCGTACGTGCCATTGGCACATGCCAACGCGTACCACAAGCCATAATTCCAAGCCGCTATGCCATTGGCGCATGCCAAATATAGCGCCCTAGGCTTGCAAAACGTGCAACTAGGTCAACATGGCCGTACGTGCCATTGGCACATGCCAACACGTACCACAAGCCATATTTCCAAGCCGCTATGCCATTGGCGCATGCCAAATATAGCGCCCTAGGCTTACAAACCATGCAACCTAGGCCAAGTCGGCCACGCATGCCATTGGCACATGCCAACATGCTCGCTGGTAGCTTTTCTTACCAAGGCCACGGCCCTAACGGCCACGCATGCCATTGGCACATGCCAACATGCTCGCTGGTAGCTTTTCTTACCAAGGCATTCCGCACATGCCATTGGCACATGCCAAACACACACGCTGGTAGCCTAACTTGCAAACCGTGCAACCTACCACCAAGGCATTCCGCACATGCCATTGGCACATGCTACACACGCCACTAGCAGCTCTGGCATTGCCACTTACACTCAACGTACAACCCACCACCAAGGCATTCCCCACATGCCATTGGCACATGCCACGCACCCCACTAGCAGCTCTGGCATTGCCACTTGCGCTCGAAGTACAAACCGCACATGCCAATGGCACATGCCACACGCGCCACTTGCACTCATGGTGCAACCAACGAGATATCAACACAAACTGGGGGATGCTTTCCAGGGTTTTGGTTTGGCGGTCACAGCTTGCATCGTACACTACGCCCACATTAAGAAAGCGTGAAAAGGAATAAAGCGGTCAAATAAATGAGGAAATAATGGTAAAAACGTTTTCACCCATTAACACCATGCGGTTACCACCTCCTCCCATTATTTCACGCTTTACTCTCTTCCTTCATGAGACCAGGGTACGTTTCAATCTCGACTTGTATAAATAGGTCTTACCTATTTCCACCAAGACAACAAGTCTCGGTCGGAGAAAAATACTACACTCTCGTAAAAGGCAACTTTGCAAGCTCTCCAAAAGCTTTCATCTCTTGCAAGCTTCCTAAGCTTTCACTTTCTCGATACAAGTCGAGATACTACTCTCCCGTAACTATTCTCGGGTCTCAACACCTTTCTTTGCTTCCCTCCCCAAATCAACCCTTCTCCTCCACTTTGTGACCGAAGCAAGTCCGGAACGGCCATTTCTTGGTTTAGGCCGGACTTGTACGTATTGATCTCTCGAATCTATAAATTGCTCACGTGCGGCACATTTGTTTAGGGTTTAAACCAGTTTCTCACTCACCTACCGAATTTACTCGAAATCGGCGAAACGATTTTCACCCATAAACAATTGGCGACCACAATGGGAGGATTGATCTATCGGCTACAATGTCGATCGTCGATCTCGCTCTTCGACCCGGATGTCAAGACGGTAGGGGATGGCGACTCAATCCGACGCAACTACTGCATACAACCCGTTACCAACAGAAAAACTACACAAGAAAACCGGGGACTCGGGCCAAGATGCTACCGGTGATTGGGGACTTGTCAAGCGATGCTACCAAAGAAACCGCCTTTTACATGAAGAGAGGCATGTTCGCAAAAACCTATGCAAAGTGAGTAAATTCAGATCAGTGCAAGATATACGATTTGTTTTAGGTTCTTAGTAAAACCATTATACTACCGAGTATTGTGCCTATTGCTAGCACGCACTTTCATAAAAGCAATATTCCTTTCCCAAAACTTAATCGAGTCATATTATCAAAACCATTTATCCTTAAATAATCCAATATCCTCAAAAGCTACCACTGTCTACCAAAACCGGTCAAACTTTGAACCAGACATCCAATATGTCTTTCAAAAAAAAAAGAGAAAAAAAACCTAAATGAAAGTTTAACGGAGAAACATTCAAGGAAAATCATCCAACAAAGGTCTGTTCTTCTTGGGGAAAGTCAACTTTGCATCTTCAAGAGCCGCTCTCTTCATAGTCAACATCTTGGAAAGTTTTTCGAGTTCTACCTCCTCGTCGTGTAATCTCCTCACGGAAAGGCTTTCGACACTGCATCTTTCAACTTTTGGATCTCAAAGAAGGCCTTCGACAAAACACGAAGTGTTGAACTACTTTTCTACGCACACGTCGCGATGGTGCTCCCGGTTGGCAATAACGTCTTCGAAACGGTGTGACCAAATCACCTCACGCATATCCTCGATGGAAGATAAAGCCTCTTCTACACGCTAACCAAAGTGCAAATCGACTAGTGACTTTCTTGGTTGTGGCCATATGTCCGTATTTCTCCCGTGACTGGGTGTACAAACGCCTTGTGTGCTTAGCCAAGCACGCCGAAGCCGCCAACCAAAGACATGACCCGGATAAGGAACCAAGTACGGAGGATCAAAAATGGCGCCGCACTGGACTCACGACTCGCAGAGGGACTTCCTCTATGTCTACGGCAACAACCATCGAGAATCATCCGCCGTTTGAGCCACATCTCGTGCTCCTGCAATTGGCTAACGCCCATCTCCAAGTCACCAAATGTGGTCACCAAAGGCAAGTTTTCGTGTGCCTCTACCCTTAATCATCCTCCGAATTGGATTCCTCCTGCGAACTCGAGTTAGACATTTTTCAAAGAGAAGAAACGAAATAAGAGAGAAAAGAAGCGAAACTCACCGAACCACTTCCCGAAAAATAACCTGCAGATCGCCAGAGGAACCACTCTCACTTATCGAACTTTCTTCTTCTCTCGACTCATCATCGCTATGAGAAGGCTCAGTCTGTCGGGAATTCTTTGAAAAAATCGTCGTCTCCCGCAACGTGCAAGGGCAACAAAGCATTAACAATACCGAAGCCCCGGAGGAAACAAGACGCATGTTTTCAGCAGAAATTCACGTGTTTTGAGACAAACCAAAGAAGAGGCGACACATACCGGTTATTGGAAGAACTGAAAGACACGAGAGCTGAGGAAGGGTCTTTGAAACCGTCCGAACCCGCCAAAGACGATTCTTCGTTCTCTGTTCCTTGGCCTGGGGACTTTCCGAGTTGCTAGGCAACTTTCGCTTGAGGTCTCTTAACATTGGATACTTCTTCAAAACTGCTGGGGAAGGTTTACAACGAACGTTCTCCACCACGTTATTCACAAAAGCCCGGATCATAATAAACTCATCGCACTGTAACTCATTATAGCCAAAGGTCGTCGAAGTTACTCTTCCCATTTGTAAGAAGGGAAGGCGGATACCGGCTTGAGGGCACCGGCATTGAGGGCGGCACGCAATGAATCCTTAGGAAGGACCGGGTGGTAAGCAAGAGGTACCCCTTGATCGAAACCCATGTGACGAGCAAGACGGCCAATATTGTGGCGACTATCTCGAAAGACCCCATGAAGAAAGATGGCATATAACCGGCAAGCAGCTTTGAACGAACAAGTTTTCACCAACGCTCAAATCGCCATCAGAAGACAAAGACGTGAGTGGAGCAGAAGCAAAGGTGTCAATTTGAGTCACTGACCTATGGACCGTCTCCCATGGGCGAAAATTGATTTCGTACGACTTATCAAGAAGACTAACCAAGCTCACGCCAACCTTTGGACGTCTGTTCACCCATCGAAGAATTCGGGAACCCCCCCAACTCGCGGGAATCGAAGGCATCGGTTTCGGAGCATACTTCTCAAAATGCTCCCATAGCCAGACTTGCAGGAAAGCAACGTGCACATATGAATTCATTTTCATGAAACCATTCGAAACTCGCGTGTTCGCAACTAGGTGATCCAAATGCACATACAGGGAACCGAGGAATAGCTTGCCAATGGGAAGAACTTCACCTTTTGCTAACTTCACAAAGAACCAGCTAGCAACTCCTGTCTTATTTCCTTCTTGCCGAACTGGCCATCAAAAATGTCTCTAGACAACCAGAGAGCCAAAAATGCTTTGCAACATGAAGATCACCGCTTTTCTGCTTCGGGTTCCAACTCGTCCGGAAACCACCGAGACATCCACCAAATATAAAAGCACCTTTCATCCTCTTTCCTGGACAGAATCCTTCGACTTCAAGCAGTGGAGTCTTTTCGAGCGTAATCTCCCGACTTAGCGGCAAGGTCATCCCGCATCTTCACCTCACTTTCGATAATTGGATTTTAAGATTCCCGATTCTAAGATTCAAAGAAGAGAGCCACACTCTACAAGGAGAAAGTTATCTCACCCCATCTACATATGATTGTATGGGTGTCCGAACACCATCTGGAGATGAAAGCAACCAAGCCCGGGATATCCTTCCTAATCGGAGGTTTATCAAGCTCGACAAGATCAATAATCTGCGCTCGAGTCGGGGTTGGTGCATATGCGCTCCTTACTCACCATGAACTCAACCCATCTACCAAAAGAACGCAATGGGCTTTGACACATCCTGAAATCAATGTTGGAAGAGGAGTTTACCCCTTTTTGAAGACAGAACCGTATAGTATTCTCTGGGCGAATCGAACGTGTCTTCCTTTCATCTTCACCACCGGTTAACAAAATTGGTACGAAACCTGGGTGATTTTTCCGAGCAGAGACGAGTTTTTTGGCGAAGAACTCATCATCCGTGTTTGGTTTGGAATTCTGGACATCCTTTGAGGAAGCGAAATTTTATCCAGGTAACATCTTTTAATAGCAACTTAGTAACAAGATACCTGCACACAAAAAAAAAAAAAAATTATCTCCCTGACACATAACCGCGCCCAACAAAAGAAAACCCGAAATAATTAAAAAAAAAAAAGAGGAGGGCGTATTCTCTACGGTTTCAAGACTATATACGAAGAATTTTCTTCGGTTTCAAAACTATATACGCAGAATTTTCTTCGGGTTCAAGACTATATATGCAGTATTTTCTTCGGGTTCAAGACTATATACGCAGTATTTTCTTCGGGTTCAAAACTACATACGCAGTATTTTCTTCGGGTTCAAGGCTATATACGCGGTATTTTATACGGGTTCAAGTATGCCTGCAGTATCCTTCTTCGGGTTCAAAATTATATATAGAGCATTTTTCTACGAGTTCAAAATCGCACGCGTGAGATTTCTTTCAGTAATAAAAATTATATATACAATATTTCTGGGTTCAAGTCGTATGGAGCATATATACGATATTCTTCTTCAAGATTCATGTACAGTATTTTCTACGGGTTCAAGACCGCACACGCAGTATTTTCTTCACGGTTCAAAATTATATACGCGGTATTTTATACGGGCTCAAGTGCGTCTGCAGCAACCTTCTTCGGGTTCAAAATAATATATGGAGCACTCTCCTACGGGTTCGAATAATATATGCAGTATTTCCCATGGTTGCATACATACAATATTTTCTACAAGAGACACGCCAGGAAATTATATGCGCTCCTACTCTTAGGGTTTACACCTACATAAAAAGGGAAACAAGAGAAGTACTGGAAGACATACCCGGAAGCTGGTTTTTTTTTTTTTTTTTTTTCTTCGTGACTCTGCCGCTAGTAGGAAAAGATGAAAAGATGAAAGTGCAAGATGGGAGAAAGGGACTTTATATATATATAGGCGTGAAGATTCTGAAATAGGGAAGGATTTCCCCTTTCCCAAAATCGTGCGTAAGAAACGGCCCCACCGATTGCGCCAACTTCCCAATGGCCGCCCATGTCACGCCTGCAAGCACGCACAGCTTCCACACCTTGCGCCGGTCCCAACAAAGAACACGCACAACTTCCACATTGCGCTGCCCCACCAAACCGGACACGATTTCCCAAGTCACGCCCGCAAGCACGCACAGACTTCCACATTGCGCCGGTCCCACCGAGATAGCACACTCGGTTTCCCAAATCACGCAACTTCCCAACGTCGCCCAAGCTGCACTGCCCCACCAATTGTGCCGGCCTCTCCGATTTGTGCAAAACTCCCGAGAGGCAAGGATTCCAAATCCTATTTATAAAAGGTCGAGACAAGCCCCTCAATTCTCTTTACGGTTTGTCGTTGATAGTCTGTCACCATCTTATGCTTACCTCATGCAACAAAGCCCCCTGTTCCAAGCTAAGCAAGGGACTTAATGTTGATGGTGGTTTTTAAACAAGGGGTAAAATCGTAAAACCCCATGACCTAGTGTTACCCGCAACACATTAACTAAGAGCATTTAACTCAGGTATAAATAATTAATAGGGGTATTTTTTCAAAATACCGATTAGGTTTTCGACCTACGAACCCTAATTCCAAAACCAAGCCGCACACTCGCGCACCATGGCAACAATTCCAAACCAAGCCGCACACTGCACCATGGCAACAATGCCAAACCAAGTCGCACATCGCGCTCCATGGCAACAATGCCAAACCAAGCCGCACACTGCGCACCATGGCAACAATGCCAAACCAAGCCGCACATCGCGCACCATGGCAACAATGCCAAACCAAGCCGCACATCTGCGCACCATGGCAACAATGCCAAACCAAGCCGCACATCAGCGTACCATGGCAACAATGCCAAACCAAGCCGCACATGCATGCACCATGGCAACAATGCCAAACCAAGCCGCACATCTGCGCACCATGGCAACAATGCCAAACCAAGCCGCACTCGCGCGCCACCGCAACAACGCCAAAACCAAGCCGCACACTGCGCACCATGGCAGCGACGCCAAAACCAAACTACCTATCGCACTCATTGGTAACCATGCCAAACTAAGCCGCTATGCCATTGGCTCATGCCAAATATAGCGCCCTAGGCTTGCAAAACGTGCAACTAGGTCAACATGTCCGTACGTGCCATTGGCACATGCCAACGCGTAACACAAGCCATATTTCCAAGCCGCTATGCCATTGGCGAATGCCAAATATAGCGCCCTAGGCTTGCAAAACGTGCAACTAGGTCAACATGGCCGTACGTGCCATTGGCACATGCCAACGCGTACCACAAGCCATATTTCCAAGCCGCTATGCCATTGGCGCATGCCAAATATAGCGCCCTAGGCTTGCAAAATGTGCAACTAGGTCAACATGGCCGTGCGTGCCATTGGCACATGCCAACGCGTACCACAAGCCATATTTCCAAGCCGCTATGCCATTAGCGCATGCCAAATATAGCGCCCTAGGCTTGCAAAACGTGCAACTAGGTCAACATGGCCGTACGTGCCATTGGCACATGCCAACGCGTACCACAAGCCATATTTCCAAGCCGCTATGCCATTGGCGCATGCCAAATATAGCGCCCTAGGCTTGCAAAACGTGCAACTAGGTCAACATGGCCGTACGTGCCATTGGCACATGCCAACACATACCACAAGCCATATTTCCAAGCCGCTATGCCATTGGGGCATGCCAAATATAGCGCCCTAGGCTTACAAACCATGCAACCTAGGCCAAGTCGGCCACGCATGCCATTGGCGCATGCCAACATGCTCACTGGTAGCTTTTCTTACCAAGGCCACGACCCTAACGGCCACGCATGCCATTGGCACATGACAACATGCTCGCTGGTAGCTTTTCTTACCAAGACCACGGCCCTAACGGCCACGCATGCCATTGGCACATGCCAACATGCTCGCTGGTAGCTTTTCTTACCAAGGCATTCCGCACATGCCATTGGCACATGCCAAACACACACGCTGGTAGCCTAACTTGCAAACCGTGCAACCTACCACCAAGGCATTCCGCACATGCCATTGGCACATGCCACACACGCCACTAGCAGCTCTGGCATTGCCACTTACACTCAACGTACAACCCACCACCAAGGCATTCCGCACATGCCATTGGCACATGCCACGCACGCCACTAGCAGCTCTGGCATTGCCACTTGCACTCGAAGTACAACCCGCAACAAGGGCATCCCGCACATGCCAATGGCACATGCCACACGCGCCACTAGCAGCGCCACTTGCACTCAAGGTGCAACCATCGAGATATCAACACAAACCGGGGATGCTTTCCTTGGTTTTGGTTTGGCGGTCACAGCTTGCAGCGTACACTACGCCCACATTAAGAAAGCGTGAAAAGGAATAAAGAGGTCAAATAAATGAGGAAATAATGGTGAAAACGTTTTCACCCATTAACACCATGCGGTTACCACCTCCTCCCATTATTTCACCCTTTACTCTCTTCCTTCATGAGACCAGGGTACGTTTCAATCTCGACTTGTATAAATAGGTCTTACCTATTTCCACCAGATAACAAGTCTCGGTCAGGAGAAAAATAGTACACTCTTAGAAAAGGCAACTTTGCAAGCTCTCCAAAAAGCTTTCATCTCTTGCAAGCTTCCTAAGCTTTCACTTTCTGATACAAGTTGAGATACTACTCTCCCAGAACTATTCTGGTCTCAACACCTTTCTTTGCTTCCCTCTCCAAATCAACCCTTCTCCTCCACTTTGTGACCGAAGCAAGTCTAGAACGGCCATTTCATGGTTTAGGCCGGACTTGTACAGAATGATCTCTCGAATCTATAAAGTGCTCACGTGCAGCACATTTGTTTAGGGTTTAAACCAGTTTTTCACTCACCTACCGAATTTACTGAAATCGGCAGAAACGATTTTCACCCATAAACAACAGGTAATCTGGATACGATCTTGTTTTTGAATGTTTTTTGTCTCTGATGATGATGAAGAAGAAGAAGATGAATATCTGCTGTTGCTTTTCACGATGAAGACGATGAAGTTCATCAAAAAAACTACCAAAATCTGCTGCTGCTGCTGTTGACGATGAAGAAGATGAAGATACCCGATCTGTTTTGATGAAGACGATGGAAGATGATGTTTGCTGCTGGTGTTTTTGAAGACGACGATGTTGCTGCTGCTGTTGAAGACGTCGAAGAAGATGAAGATGATGTTGCTGATGTTTTTATATGGACTTCATTCCAGAAATGAAGTCTGTTTTTTTTTATGTTTTTATATGGACTTCATTTTCTGGAATTAAATATTTTTTTTGTAGGTTTTTATATGGACTTCATTCTAGAAATGAAGTCTGTTTTTTTAGGTTTTTATATGGACTTCATTTCTGGAATGAAGTCTGTTTTTTAGGTTTTTATATGGACTTCATTTCTGGAATGAAGTCTGTTTTTATATGGAGTTCATTTCTGGAATAAAGTCTATTTTTTTTAGGTTTTATATGGACTTCATTTCTGGAATGAAGTCTGTTTTTTTAGGTTTTTATATGGACTTCATTTCTGGAATGAAGTCTGTTTTTTTTAGGTTTTTATATGGACTTCATTTTTGTTTTTTTAGGTTTTCTATATGGTCTTCATTTTCCGGAATGAACTGCTACAAGAAAATAAGTAAAAAGTAACACGGAAGGGTATTTTTGTCAGTTTAATATTTTTAAATAATTATGGACCAAACAGTAAAGGCGTTTGACCAAAGGACCAAACAGACATGGGCCCACCTAAAAAAGGACCAAACGATATTTTTCCCATAGGAGAAAGGCCCAGCTTCACTTGCACACATGCTCGATTGCAAAAGGGAGAATTGTGCCTATAATGAGGTACCGATTTTTCTTGCAGGTTTCATTAACACAATCGGAGCTCTCAAGCCCTCAGACTACATGACAAAGATAAAATTCAAATGAGACCAAGGAGAACTTAGTTATCAAACTTTAAGAATTGCTTCCATTTCTCTCGATGCAGATCCAACACGACTTTCAACATAATTTATTCTGACTTCTCTTCTAAGTTCTGACTCTATTCAGAGAAAATTTAGCTCGCTATGTTCAAATGGTGAGTTTATTCGATCTACTCCTAAAGTTACAATGTTTATTTTTTACTGACTCGGTCGTCTGTCAGGTCGTTTGTTTTTTAGTTTGAGTCAGATTTGACTCACGATATAATGCAATCCCTGACTCAGACTCGTTTGAGTCAGGGAATAAAATGCCCCGACTCATGGGACCAAGTCACTGACTCACATATTGTCGAGTCAGATTTGACTGAAAAATAAATACATTGAGTCGATCTAAATGAGTCGAGTGATTTCAATCATATCCTACGAGTAAGATCCAAAAATAAAAAACGATGTTAAGTACTCATCGTTTATTCTATTATCGAGGACTTAGACTATAAACCATGATAATGACCAAGATAGATCCAACTTCAACGACCACACATAGTCTATGTTTGGTGACCCTAAAGTATTGCTCAACCATTCGTGTCTCCATCTTTGCCAAATGGAAAACTTCATGTACTTTCTTTGGCTATATTTCAACAATTCTACACAACTTTGGCTCTAATATGTAATTATCTTAAATTTTTTTACCACAACATATTTTAATTTCTATTTAATAATATTCACTATTAAATTCTTATTGCTAATTCTTAGATTTACTACCATAAAATTGCTAATTATTGATTGAGATAAAACTTTGATCTTAAATTGAACCCACGGGCATTGAAATATGAAGTATGAATTGACATCAATTAGAATAATGAAAACGAACATTGCACGATTGAACCCACATTCGTTGGTATGTCGAGTATGGAATTGTCAAATTTAGATGTCAAAACTATACGCTTCACTTGCACCACTAGAGCCAAGTTTGAAATAGGTTAGACTTAGGTTGCAAAGGTGTATGATAGAATATCCATTTACACTTAAAGATTGAAGAAATGAAGAGTGCATATGAGGACATTTTCCTTCAACAAAGATAGTAGTTGAAGATCGATTTTCTTCGTATGATTATCTAACCATGTTTATATCTATCGACGAAGAAGGTATTCAGTTTCATATGATGGGCTTGATTATTGATGATTGGTCAAAATATCGAAGGAGTGAACCTACAAAACTGTGTCCAGCAAAACTGATCGAATTTTAGATAGTAGTAAATAGGTTGTCGTTCACTCGGACTTTGTTGAGATTGATTTAGGATTAAATATACAAAATACTAAAAACAAAGGAAAATATACAAAATAAGGTCACAGGATGAAGAGACACTAGGACGCAGGATTTCACTAATTTTCATATTCTTGTGGTTCAGTCATTAATTCTAGACAATATAGCTCAAACAAAAGAAGTTGTGACTCTAATTCTTTGCCAAAAATAGATTTCATAAAACATTAGTTGTAAGTTGTGAGGATGACGCATCAAAATTAATTAAAACTAAGCATACGACATGAGACAAAATAACAAATAATTAATAGAAATCATAAAGTGTTATAGGGCCTATGGCCCATGGATATGTGCGGTCCATTAGTATACTAGGGTTTTCCATTTACTCCTGTATAAATAGGACACTAAACCTATGTAATGGGGTTCCTAATGGATATGTGCGGTCCATTAGTATACTAGGGTTTTCCATTTACTCCTGTATAAATAGAACACTAAACCTATGTAATGGGGTTCCTTTCTTTTGGTTAATGAAATCTTCTTCTCTCTTTCTTTTCTTACTCTAAAACGTTATCAGCAACGAGCTCTACCCTGCTCAAAGATTTTTTTTATTATCTTCCGTTCACAGTGCAGTCTGGTAAGTCTTGCATCTTACTACGCTTCCGTCTTCATTTTGTTTTCCTCTAATCAATCAAACATCAAGGCATCAGAAGTTCCTTTTTGTGGGATCTCAGTTGGTGCTTCTATCATTTATTTTTTCACTTCCAAAGACATTCAAAGGTATTATAATATCCAAACTTTTTCCATTTTTCTCTTGGTAACATGTGAAGTTTGTGAACTGTACCTATGTTGTCGGCCATCTTTGGATCTACTATGTTTTTGATTTTATATTCAATATCTAACAACACCCTTTTTAGGCTTTTCTTTAAAATTTTGTCTGTATTTTGCTTTTTATATATAAACTATATATTGTCTTGAAATGTGTGTCCCCATGATTGTGAGCATGTTAGATCTAAAAAAAAAAAATTAAAAATAAATATATATATACATAAATAAATAATACTAATAATAATTGTTTGTTTAATGTTTATCTATGTGGACATAGGACATGACTGTCCGTTTCATTGTCTGTTCTTACTTGCTCTGGTGATGGTTGATGTGCATGACTGGCCGTTAAAAAAAAATAAAAATAAAATAAAAAATAAAATAAAAAGATCTGTCGGTCTGGCCTATATATGTAGCTTGTTTTATACAATTTCATCTTTTTACTTTAATTCACACTGTTTGCTTGTCCGCCCAAACTGATATGTCGTTTTCAATTGACTGTTTATGTGTATCTTTGAAACTGTTAACATGTTTTGTTTAATTGTGTTAGTATCTGTGTGATGTGATTTGTTGCTTTTGATTGCTTCACATGCGTCAGGTTTATTTAATCATGAAGGTTTTTACTATGCTTTTTGAGTGAATAACTTTAGTTTTCCGAACAGAAATGTATGACATGCATGCTTGTTTATGTATTCGATGTGTACTAATGAATCCATGTCCATGATCATGACTACTTTTAGTTTTGTCTGCTGGTTCATTTCTTTAAGATTATAATTATTGCTATAATAGTGGTACTATTTCTTTTCATATAAACTATATATATATTTTTTTATTTTTTTATTTTTTTGATATGCATCCTAATTAATATTATTTTATTTATATTTGAAAGATAGTGATTGATGTACTATGGCTAGTTTTCTGTAACGTTTAAATTAAATGCACATCTTGATTGATTTTTTCTTTTTGGTAATAAAATATAATAAATGCTGTGTATTTTTGGTAATATGTTTGTAACGTAGGAAACTATGTTCGCCTTTAATGCTATACATATGTTATGTTTGTGTAATAATATATAATTATAATATCTGACTGTGTAATATATAAAAGCTAGGAGTTTTGTCTTTAGTGCTATGCAATATTTAATATGTACTATCTATAATATTTCCATATTTTTTTCGTTTGTAAATGCCATATCAATGCCATAAGTGTTACCAATTTTTGTAATGAATGTTTTGCTTTGTAAACCTTGATAATTCTGTTGTTGACTGGGTCGCCAATGAAAACCATAAAGAGACTTGGTTTCCCAATCCATAAAGAAACTTGGTTTATTTGGGAGTATAGTGTCGAATGGGTCATACTAATGTCCTTTAACCTTGCCTTATGTAGATGAGCAAGAAGGAATATATCCGACAAGAATTTGCACAGTTGGGCATAGATGGACTTGAGTATCACCGTTGGATGGCTGATGTGAAGATCGCTTTTGTGGCAAAAGAATGCACTCACACCATCATACCCTCTCTATCGACAAAGATGCTTGTCCCAAAGAATCGAACAAGAAAAGGTCAAGCCCTTCGATATTTGAAGGTACACATTGACCCTAATCTCCTTTGGGGATACCAACACATGATGTGTCCTAAAGAACTGTGGGATGCATTAGCAAGCCGTTTTGGGAGCATTAAGGATTGTCTTCTCCCACAATTGAATGAACAAAGTGGAATGACATTCGCTTTCTTGATTATGTGAAGGTAGGTGATTTCCAACGAGATATGCTTAAGCTACAAGCACAACTCAATTTATGTGGGATAAAACTTCTTGATAAAGATATGATTCAAAAGACATTGTCTACTTTCCCTTTGTCATCTGTTATTCTAGCCAACCAATACCGCATAGAAGTTGATAACAAGAGAATAACAACTTTTAGTAAGTTGATCAACTTATTGCGGGTAGCCGAAAGGCACAATGAAGTTCTAGCAAACAACAATGCTAGAGCCCCCGGGAAGAAGAAAATTCCCGAGGCTAACTATGGCAAGGATAACAAGGGAAAACACCCCAAAGAAAAGAGGGTTAAAAATGATTCATATTCTCATGCTCCATACTCACATGGGGATAATAACCCACGTGGAAGAGGACAAAAGGGTCATCGTGGAAGGGGCCATTGATCGCGGTCGTAAGCGTCAAAAATAATTTACACTTTCTTACTACTCAAAATATAAATATAGCAAGGGCAAGAAAGGATCGTTCCCACAGAGAGGTCTAGGTTGTCAAATTGTTATGGTTTCCTATATAAAACACCCTAAGAATTTACGATTGTGTAAATAAAAATAAACAAAAAGCAAATAAAGTACGCAAATCAAGGATGTGAAAATATTGGATAAAGGTTTCATCTTCAATTGTAAACAAGTTTATGAATATATGAATAGAATTCGTATTTAATCTCGCTATCATCAAAAGCCATAGAATACCTTATTGCAAGAATACTCCGTAAATTTCTTAAGTTATCAACACACACATTAGAGCTGCGTATGTGAAATCTACCTAAAGAATAACCTAACGCCTTGCGCTAATCAAGTTCAATTCCTAGGAGCATTAAGTTTCAGAAATAGGCTAATCAATGCAATTGTAATACATTGCGCAAACAATTCGAACAAAGGTCAATTTCTACATATGACTACGAGGATGTATCACTACAACCTAGAATCATATCATGCTACTCGTATTCAAGGTTATCGCTCGATGAAAACCCTAAAATAGCTATAGATATGGATGTGAGTTCAATCAATTCTAGACTTAACTAAACAAACATTCAATCATATTGCAATCCATCAATCATGCAATTATTGTAACCCGTAGAAATCATACGATAATATTGAGAGAAAACTAATTCATAAAAATCATAACTTGGTTGCAAAATCCAACTACATCTTCAACCAATAATAAAAACTTAGTTACTTGTGTTTTTGGAAATCAACATAGAAAGCAAAGAAGAAAACTATCATGTGAAACCCTAGACAACAAGTAGAAGTCTCCCTAATGGAGATATATCTAGGTTTAGAGAAAAAGTTCTATTTATATGCCTCTCCCAAAAGGATACCCAAAAGTAGGTCAAGTCTTCTCAAAACCCGTCTCAAATTCATCCACCAAGCCCATGTGTGAAAATAAGTCTCTGGAATTTTTGGGTCCTAAAGCGTCGCCGGATTGATGAAGGCATCGCCGGAATCCGGTCGCAGGAAAATTATCTCCGGCCGCCTTTGTCGTCGGGTACTATCACCAAGCGATTCTACACTTCTAGTACTTCAACTTTGCTTCTCTGCAGTCCACACATTCACAAAAACCATTTTAGCCAATTCCTTGTTTCTTGCGAAAACGCGCCTAAAAGCGTGACTCGTAGCCCATATGTCCGGCCATCAATTATCGCATCCGACTCATACCCCCTCGCGATTCATCAAATATTGCGATTCATGCTTCAAGTTCAAATCCGGCTACCGGAACTATGCTCACCGGCGCGCCATTTTCACCCGTTTTGCACAGTTCTGCCAGACTCCAAACTGGTTAAAGCATTTCCCAGCTCGGTTTTGAACTTCTCGCATTCCACCAAAGATGCCCAAACACAAACTAATGCTCATATACCTGCAGCTGCCAACCATTTCTACTTTGCTTCACCAGCCACCGCGCAACTTAACCTCATTCCATCACCAAGTCATAGTGCGAACAAAAGCACCAACACTCAAGCTCAACTTCATACCATGAGCCAACAAAGATACAAATGCCTCTACACCTGTTTATCTTGCCACCTTCAACCTTGTTATCAATCAGGTAACCGATTAGCGATTCGACAACAGCCAATAGCTCAACCTTGTTTCTCGTTCTCTCTTCCCTGGGTCTTCTCGGCCAAACCCAACACAAAATCAACAGTTCAGAATCACCCTATAACAGCAGCATCATTGCGCATCTTGCTAATACTCCAGCCCTGTAACTCCAACTCTTCCTTAATGCCACCAATGCCTACGACTTCGTTGCACCAGAACCCAAGATCCTTGCATTGTTGCCACTGTAATGCATTATCTACTCGATTCCACCTCAGTTATAGTCTTCCAAACTCGAGCTCTTTCTCCATCTATGATCAACGAATAGCCATAGCCACAGTACCATCGCTGGCAGAAGATCCATGCATATTCTCTGCGTAAACTCGATAACTCGCTAATGGCAACAACCTTCACTTTACAAAGATGTCCATGCTCATTGATCACCGTACACTTCCATGCACGATCAACAATAGCAACGCCCGTGCATTCTATCTCAAGTTCTCTTCAAGTACCGATCATCCTCACTACCATAGTATGCAGCATCAGCAACCATCGAACTCCAACTCCATCTTCAGTTGCGACCCAACTTCCACATTGCGCCGGCCCCACCAGCCAGCACACGCAATTTCCCAAGTCACGCCTGCAAGCACGCACAGCTTCCACATTGCGCCGGTCCCACCAGCTAGCACACTCAGTTTCCCAAATCACGCAACTTCCCAACGTCGCCCAAGCTGCACTGGCCCCACCAATTGTGCCAGCCTCCCGATTTGTGCAAAACTCCCAGAGGCAAGGATTCCAAATCCTATTTATAAAAGGTCGGACAAGCCCCTCAATTCTCTTTACGGTTTCTTTGTTGATAGTCCTGTCACCATCTTATGCTTACCTCATGACAAAGCCCCTGTTCCGAGCTGCTAAGCAGGGGACTTAATGTTGATGGTGGTTTTTAAACAAGGGGTAAAATTGTAAAACCCCATGACCTAGTGTTACCCGCAACACATTAACTAAGAGCATTTAACTCAGGTGTAAATAATTAATAGGGGTATTTTTTCAAAATACCAGATTAGGGTTTTCGACCACGTAACCCTAATTCCAAAACCAAGCCGCACATGCGCACCATGGCAACAATGCCAAAACAAGCCGCACATCGCGCACCATGGCAACAATGCCAAACCAAGTCGCACATCATCGCGCTCCATGGCAACAATGCCAAACCAAGCCGCACATCGCACCATGGCAACAATGCCAAACCAAGCGCGCATCACGCACCATGGCAACAATGCCAAACCAAGCCGCACATCGCGCACCATGGCAACAATGCCAAACCAAGCCGCACACTCGCGCACCATGGCAACAATGCCAAACCAAGCCGCACACTGCGCACCAAGGCAACCATGCCAAACCAAGCCGCAAACTGCGCACCATGGCAACAATGCCAAACCAAGCCGCACCCTGCGCGCCACTGCAACAACGCCAAAACCAAGCCGCACACTGCGCACCATGGCAACGACGCCAAAACCAAACTACCTATCGCACTCATTGGTAACCATGCCAAACTAAGCCGCTATGCCATTGGCGCATGCCAAATATAGCGCCCTAGGCTTGCAAAACGTGCAACTAGGTCAACATGGCCGTACGTGCCATTGGCACATGCCAACGCGTAACACAAGCCATATTTCCAAGCCGGTATGCCATTGGCGCATGCCAAATATAGCGCCCTAGGCTTGCAAAATGTGCAACTAGGTCAACATGGCCGTACGTGCCATTGGCACATGCCAACGCGTACCACAAGCCATATTTCCAAGCCCCTATGCCATTGGCGCATGCCAAATATAGCGCCCTAGGCTTGCAAAACGTGCAACTAGGTCAACATGGTCGTACGTGCCATTGGCACATGCCAACGCGTACGACAAGCCATATTTCCAAGCCGCTATGCCATTGGCGCATGCCAAATATAGCGCCCTAGGCTTGCTAAACGTGCAACTAGGTCAACATGGCCGTACGTGCCATTGGCACATGCCAAAGCGTACCACAAGCCATATTTCCAAGCCGCTATGCCATTGGCGCATGCTAAATATAGCGCCCTAGGCTTGCAAAACGTGCAACTAGGTCAACATGGCCGTACGTGCCATTGGCACATGCCAACACGTACCACAAGCCATATTTCCAAGCCGCTATGCCATTGGGGCATGCCAAATATAGCGCCCTAGGCTTACAAACTATGCAACCTAGGCCAAGTCGGCCACGCATGCCATTGGCGCATGCCAACATGCTCACTGGTAGCTTTTTTTACCAAGGCCATGACCCTAACGGCCACGCATGCCATTGGCACATGACAACATGCTCGCTGGTAGCTTTTCTTACCAAGGCCACGGCCCTAACGGCCACGCATGCCATTGGCACATGCCAACATGCTCATTGGGTAGCTTTTCTTACCAAGGCATTCCGCACATGCCATTGGCACATGCCAAACACACACGCCGGTAGCCTAACTTGCAAAACCGTGCAACCTACCACCAAGGCATTCCGGCACATGCCACACACGCCACTAGCAGCTCTGGCATTGCCACTTACACTCAACGTACAACCCACCACCAAGGCATTCCGCACATGCCATTGGCACATGCCACGCACGCCACTAGCGGTTCTGGCATTGCCACTTGCACTCAAGTACAACCCGCAACAAGGGCATCCCGCACATGCCAATGGCACATGCCACACGCGCCACTAGCGGCGCCACTTGCACTCAAGGTGCAACCAACGAGATATCAACACAAACCGGGGATGCTTTCCAGGGTTTTGGTTTGGCGGTCACAGCTTGCAGCGTACACTACGCCCACATTAAGAAAGCGTGAAAAGGAATAAAGAGGTCAAATAAATGAGGAAATAATGGTGAAAACGTTTTCACCCATTAACACCATGCGGTTACCACCTCCTCCCATTATTTCACCCTTTACTCTCTTCCTTCATGAGACCAGTGCGTTTCAATCTCGACTTGTATAAATAGGTCTTACCTATTTCCACCAGATAACAAGTCTCGGTCAGGAGAAAAATACTACACTCTTAGAAAAGGCAACTTTGCAAGCTCTCCAAAAAGCTTTCATCTCTTGCAAGCTTCCTAAGCTTTCACTTTCTCGATACAAGTCGAGATACTACTCTCCCGAACTATTCTGGTCTCAACACCTTTCTTTGCTTCCTCCCCAAATCAACCCTTCTCCTCCACTTTGTGACCCAAGCAAGTCTAGAACGGCCATTTCTTGGTTTAGGCCGGACTTGTACAGATTGATCTCTCGAATCTATAAAGTGCTCACGTGCAGCACATTTGTTTAGGGTTTAAACCAGTTTCTCACTCACCTACCGAATTTACTGAAATCGGCAGAAACGATTTTCACCCATAAACAACAGGTAATCTGGATACGATCTTGTTTTTGAATGTTTTTGTCTCGATGATGATGAAGAAGAAGAAGATGAATATCTCTTTGTTGCTTTTCACGATGAAGACGATGAAGTTCATCAAAAAAACTACCAAAATCTGTTTATTGTCATGATTGATGAAGAAGATGAAGATACCCGATCTGTTTTGATGAAGACGATGGAAGATGATGTTTGTTGTTGGTGTTTTTGAAGACGACGATGTTGCTGCTGCTGTTGAAGACGTCGAAGAAGATGAAGATGATGTTGCTGATGTTTTTATATGGACTTCATTCCAGAAATGAAGTCTGTTTTTTTTAGGTTTTTATATGGACTTCATTTTCTGGAATGAAGTCTGTTTTTTTAGGTTTTTATATGGACTTCATTTCTGGAATGAAGTCTGTTTTTTTAGGTTTTTATATGGACTTCATTTCTGGAATGAAGTCTGTTTTTTAGGTTTTTATATGGACTTCATTTCTGGAATGAAGTCTGTTTTTATATGGAGTTCATTTCTGGAATGAAGTCTATTTTTTTTAGTTTTATATGGACTTCATTTACGGAATGAAGTTTTTTTTTTTTAGTTTTTTATATGGACTTCATTTCGGAATGAAGTCTGCTTTTTTTAGGTTTTTATATGGACTTCATTTTTGTTTTTTTAGGTTTTTTATATGGTCTTCATTTTCCGGAATGAACTGCTACAAGAAAATAAGTAAAAAGTAACACGGAAGGGTATTTTTGTCAGTTTAATATTTTTAAATAATTATGGACCAAACAGTAAAGGCGTTTGACCAAAGGACCAAACAGACATGGGCCAACCTAAAAAAGGACCAAACGATATTTTTCCCATAGGAGAAAGGCCCAGCTTCACTTGCACACATGCTCGATTGCAAAAGGGAGAATTGTGCCTATAATGAGGTACCGATTTTTCTTGCAGGTTTCATTAACACAATCGGAGCTCTCAAGCCCTCAGACTACATGACAAAGATAAAATTCAAATGAGACCAAGGAGAACTTAGTTATCAAACTTTAAGAATTGCTTCCATTTCTCTCGATGCAGATCCAACACGACTTTCAACATAATTTATTCTGACTTCTCTTCTAAGTTCTGACTCTATTCAGAGAGAATTTAGCTCGCTATGTTCAAATGGTGAGTTTATTCGATCTACTCCTAAAGTTACAATGTTTATTTTTTACTTGACTCGGTAAATGCTGTCAAGGTCGTTTGTTTTTTAGTTTGAGTCAGATTTGACTCACGATATAATGCAATCCCTGACTCAGACTCGTTTGAGTCAGGGAATAAAATGCCCCGACTCATGGGACCAAGTCACTGACTCACATATTGTCGAGTCAGATTTGACTGAAAAATAAATACATTGAGTCAGATCTAAATGAGTCGAGTGATTTCAATCATATCCGGACGAGTAAGATCCAAAAAAATAAAAAACGATGTTAAGTACTCATCGTTTATTCTATTATCGAGGACTTGGACTATAAACCATGATAATGACCAGTATAGATCCAACTTCAACGACCACACATAGTCTATGTTTGGTGACCCTAAAGTATTGCTCAACCATTCGTGTCTCCATCTTTGCCAAATGGAAAACTTCATGTACTTTCTTTGGCTATATTTCAACAATTCTACACAACTTTGGCTCTAATATGTAATTATCTTAAATTTTTTTACCACAACATATTTTAATTTCTATTTAATAATATTCACTATTAAATTCTTATTGCTAATTCTTAGATTTACTACCATAAAATTGCTAATTATTGATTGAGATAAAACTTTGATCTTAAATTGAACCCACGGGCATTGAAATATGAAGTATGAATTGAAATCAATTAGAATAATGAAAACGAACATTGCACGATTGAACCCACATTCGTTGGTATGTCGAGTATGGAATTGTCAAATTTAGATGTCAAAACTATACGCTTCACTTGCACCACTAGAGCCAAGTTTGAAATAGGTTAGACTTAGGTTGCAAAGGTGTATGATAGAATATCCATTTACACTTAAAGATTGAAGAAATGAAGAGTGCATATGAGGACATTTTCCTTCAACAAAGATAGTAGTTGAAGATCGATTTTCTTCGTATGATTATCTATCCATGTTTATATCTATCGACGAAGAAGGTATTCAGTTTCATATGATGGGCTTGATTATTGATGATTGGTCAAAATATCGAAGGAGTGAACCTACAAAACTGTGTCCAGCAAAACTGATCGAATTTTAGATAGTAGTAAATAGGTTGTCGTTCACTCGGACTTTGTTGAGATTGATTTAGGATTAAATATACAAAATACTAAAAACAAAGGAAAATATACAAAATAAGGTCACAGGATGAAGAGACACTAGGACGCAGGATTTCACTAATTTTCATATTCTTGTGGTTCAGTCATTAATTCTAGACAATATAGCTCAAACAAAAGAAGTTGTGACTCTAATTCTTTGCCAAAAATAGATTTCATAAAACATTAGTTGTAAGTTGTGAGCATGACGCATCAAAATTAATTAAAACTAAGCATACGACATGAGACAAAATAACAAATAATTAATAGAAATCATAAAGTGTTATAGGGCCTATGGCCCATGGATATGTGCGGTCCATTAGTATACTAGGGTTTTCCATTTACTCCTGTATAAATAGGACACAAAACCTATGTAATGGGGTTCCTAATGGATATGTGCGGTCCATTAGTATACTAGGGTTTTCCATTTACTCCTGTATAAATAGAACACTAAACCTATGTAATGGGGTTCCTTTCTTTTGGTTAATGAAATCTTCTTCTCTCTTTCTTTTCTTACTCTAAAACGTTATCAGCAACGAGCTCTACCCTGCTCAAAGATTTTTTTTATTATCTTCCATTCACAGTGCAGTCTGGGAAGTCTTGCATCTTACTACGCTTCTGTTGATGGTGGATTTTCGTTCAAGGTTAAATTTGTAAAAAACCTGAATAATCATGCGCTGACATCTTGTAAAAGATAAAGCCGTTTATAAGTGACGGATACTCCTCACTTAATTCACCAAGAATGGAGCATGTAGCAACAATCCCATTCTGTGAATACATGAAATTCCTCCAGGTTGGAGCATGCAAAGAACAATCCCTTCCCGTGAATTTCATATCGGCCTTGTAATTCCTATACCCATTATCAGTGTGGCATGACGACTGAGTGTTACTCTGTAAGAGTAACACGAACCTCCAAGCACTATAATGAATCCATGTACGAAATACCCGTACAGGCTGATTCTCGGTGTGTTATACTAGCCCGATTGAGCCCCTCTCGGTGTGTTATACTAGCCCGATTGAGCATCCGGACTTGATCGTATCGGTCTCCGGATATGATTCGATCGCATCATCCAACTCCACAAGCATGATTGGATGACCACGAGATCAATTCCATCACCCCCAAGCGGTATGGAATATACACGGCCTTAGCTTGCCAAATATGACTGATCGCAGTCATCCAACTCCACAAGCATGATTGGATGACCACAGATCAATTCTATCACCCCAGCGGTATGGAATACACACAACCGACCCCGCATGGTCGACCATTGGCCTTCGCTTGCCAAGAAACCGTCCATACCAAGCATTATGGACGGAAAACCTAAATTAGGGTTTGCGGCATATTACATGTGCCGCAAAATCGGTCTCAACCGTCCATCTTCGCAGGCATAGATGGAGGGTGCGATGTAGACTCAAAGGGCCCAGAGCATGTCAACACGATCACCGCGTGGCCGTCTACACACTTGACCTATCGGTCAAAGCCAACCATGGTTGGTTACAGCAAATTCGTCCGCCCAAAAGAGCATGGTCGCGCGGCTTTGAAAGCTAAAATTAGGGTTTCAAGTCATCACGCGCGTCCATCTTCTCCTCATTTAATGGAGGGTCACAGATTGGATTAACCAAGGCCGGTCATACCAAAGCATGACCACCGTGGGCCCATCTACCTCCTCTTGCGGTCGGCCAAGGCACATCATTCCCGGCCAACCCAAAACGCACGCCCAAACTCGTGCGATTACACTCCCAAATCCTAACCGATCTCAACCGCTCAACTTCACCGGATGATTTGAGTGGCTTAGATCACGTTTTCATGGGATAATCGGTATAGGTGTGAACACCAACCTACCACCTACACGGTAGTATGATCGACCAAGACCGACCAATGTTGGTCGCCTCGAAACGCGTGCCCAAACTAGGGATATCACGCGGTTTCCAACTCCTTTGCGCAAAGGGATTTCTGCCGCAAACCGATCTCGACCACTCCTCTTTCTGGTCAAATTGAGTGGCCCGGATCGCGCTTTCATGAGGGAACGGAATACGGGCGCCTACACCATCATGCCGTCAACACGCATGTATGGCCGGTCCTCTCCAAAATCCTTCCCATGCTTGGTTTCGACCAAGTCAAGAGTGATGCTTGCGCACCTCTTTAAAAACCCTAATTTCATCAACGGTCGCCGAGATGAGTGTCTCAAACATCATCTCATCCGTCCGACTTCACCAAACTTGGTTATACAACCACGGACAGAGTTATTTGGTTAGTGAGGAGTCATTACCCATCACTTTACCACACCACAATGCAAGACTGCATGAAATACACACGATACTTCACAAGTATCGACTTTACGAATAACGCAGTTATTCAATTCAAAGATTACATGCTATCTTCCGTGGATCCACGATCCACATTCCAGTTATCAATCATGTCACAAACTCGGGGATACATACTTTGAGGTATTGGTGCGCGGTTTACAGCGTGCGGCGTGCAACGCGCCATTACAAGAACGTGTTAGGAAGTCATGGACGGTTAGAGATGAATCGAGAAGTGGGCAAGACCGGTCGTAGGCTACCTACACACAACTCCACCACTCCATCATTCCACTACCTCCACTTCCCACGAGAAACGTGAATGAGGCTCAATGACTTGTATAAATAGGTTCTCCGCCCTATTTCAAAACAAGATAAGACAACAGAACAACACAAGTTCAGTCGACAGAAACCAAGTGTTAATACAACATCGTATTCAAACACCCAGAGCTTGCTTGCATCAACCGTAAGCTTGCTCATATTTCATTACAAGTCATAAGCAAGCCAACATCTTCACAATCTCAACACCTTCTTCGCTTCCCTCCCTAAGATCAACCCCATCTCCTTCACTTTGTGACCGAAACAAGTCTCGGAACGGCCATTTCTTGGTTTAGGTCGGACTTGCACTGAGATTGATCTCTCGAATATACAAGCACTCACCGCAGATGCATTTGTTGTAGGTTTAAATTCATTCCTCATCCACACCCCAAATTACCAAATTCAGCGGGAGTAGTTTTCACCCATCAACAATTGGCGACCACGGTGGGAGGTTGATCTATCGGTTACAAAAAATCGAATTCTCAATTCTTCGGTTTTCGGTTTCGTCTCACGATGTATCCTCATCCGGAGTCCGCAGGTGGTTCGGATATCATGGGAAGCATAGCTAGAATGCTTTGAGGATGTCTTGGCAAATCAAGCGGTATCACCGGAAGGCAAAACGAGACATTTCGCCTTTTGAATGATATAGCAGCACAATTACAAGAAGGGTTGGCAGACGTCTACTCAAACAGTGCAAGAAACGCTGGATCCTCAGTCAGGAGTCACACCTTTACCGGTGGAAACGCAGAAAGAGCACGTTATCACAGGGGACTTAGGAGAGACGGACAACATGGTCCAGCTGACGACGAAGACTCGAGGCAACTCTACTACAGGAAAAAACTTATCCGGAATACTACCATGCCTGCCAGATAAAGAAAGGGAGACTACAGCCTATGGAGCCCTGCTAGAGGATTTATATCTCAAAACTCTTGCCGGAGCCCTAAGATCGTCCAATCCGCGTCGACTTTTCAACCGATCGAAGAGATGCTTGAGGAAGGGGAAATCAATCGAAAAATGCCCGAATACGAGAGGATGGGAACGTTCAATTCGGTCACTCGGCGGTGACATTGCGACATCTTCCACATCCCTCCGCCTAGGCAAACGATCCGCAGATGTGATGGCACTCGCGAATCTTCCAACTTCATCTCCTCCTGTTCCACATCAAAGCCACGGAGAGACATCACAACGCCCACTGCCAGGCTCAAGGTACTTACACTTTCCCTTCCCAATGAAGAAGATTCTGGAGCTACTGGAGACGTGGATACGAAATGGAGAGGTGGAGTTACCCCCGGATGGCGTCCGCCTGCGATCAAGAAGTAATGGACCCGAGGTATCGTCATTACCACCGGTTCCTTCATCACCCCACCGGTGAATGCAACGCTTTGAAGCGCATTGTTCAAGAAAAACTCGATTCGAAAGATAGCTTGCGGAGGATTTTCTTAGAGAGGCTACTCCGGTTTGATATAGTGAGGCTTCAAAAGCAAGTCAGTTTTACTCAACAACTTTACAAGAGATAGTTTAGAATTCACTGGGGACTTGGCATCCACATGTGGAAAAAGAGGCTCAGTGATCAAACGCCATGTTTTGTTTTCATTCGTACCTCCCTTTTACATAACATTTGCAATTTCATGCGCAATCATTCATGACCAAGATGCAAATTTCATTTAACATAATCCCTTTCAAAAGGTTGTTCACAAAACTATCTCAAAACAAACCAGTTCAATTACCTACTCAAAACCAGAAATCAAACTACGAAAAGAAATCCTCACTATCACTCAAAAAAGAAAAACATCTAAAAGAAGAGGCAAGTGTATAGCACGAATACTTCAAGGAAAGTCCTTCAGCAGCAACTCGTCCTTCTGGGCAAGAGAGACTTTCATCCCTTGAAGCACAGCCTGCTTCAGCTCCAGTTCCTTAGACAGCCTCTCAACCTCTTCTTCCTGGCGAGCAACACAGTCTGCGGAAGGGACTTCATCTTGTAATTTCTGGAGCTCCTGAATCTTGGAGAACCCTTCGAAGAACCAAGGAGCATTGAAGCCGTCATCAAGCGCAAACACGTCTCGATGGCACTTCCGGTCTTCAACCATCTCCTCAGAAACTGTTCGACCCGATCGCGATGCTCATCCCTTGAATAGTAGATAAAGCTTCTTGGACGCGGTTGACCAACGCAAGACGGCTTTTGAGTTTCGTGGTGGTAGCAATGTGACCGTGCTTCTCCCATATCGCTGTGTACAACTCTTTGAACTGGACCGGCACGCTGAATCCACCAACCAACACGTGACCTGGATAAGGGACAGTAAAAGGAGGATCGAACAAAGCCCCATGCTGCATCACCGGTAATTCACCAACAAATGGGAGCCTTGTCAGTCGCGGGAGGCCTTTCAGAAGAAGTCACCGCAATAGCCATGTTGTCCGGAACCTGTTCAGGAGGGATTTCAAGGGGAGTCGTCTCAACTACAGCAGACGCTGTCTCTCTTACATTCCTTCCGGCATCGATTTCGCTCTGGGTGCTGATTTCCATCACGATACCGTCGACAAGATCACTGAGGGAAGCGCCTTGTTCAACCGAGCTTGCATCATCTATGTCGTGGTCGGAAAAAGGAGCGGTTTCTCCTGACTTCTCAGCACGAAGATCGCATCCGCCGGACTTCTCGGATGAAGATCAATACCGTCGGACTTCTCGGATGAAGACCAAGATTATCGACCTTCTCGTTTTGATCAAGCGCGCCAACCTTGCGAAGGCATTCTCTTTCGAAATTCCCTGATTTCAAGCAAAGATCGTTAGAACAATTTACACTGGAGAAATGAAAGAACCGACGGGAAGAAATTTAAATACCTGCATATTGGAAGAATTGAGGATTACCGGACCACATGCTTGCCTCTTAGGTCTCTCCCCTACTTGGGGACTGCAATCCTCGACCACTTCCGTTTGGCTGGAAGCGGCTTCAACCGGAAATGCTTCGTCAAGACGTCAGAAGATGGTTCACCACGAAGATCTGTCACAACACTCTCCGAAAATTTCTGGAAAACCAACAGTTGTCTACTCCAAAATTCCTTATACTTATCGGTTACCACTGGGTTTCTCCCAATAGGCCAGAAGGGAAGGCTCACCCGGTCTAAGAACACATTGGTGTTAAGAATTTGTGGAAGGAATTCTTCCGGAGCCCCTAGTGGACGGATAAATGGGACACCCCGATCAAATCCCATCCGGCGAGCAGCCACATCAATGTTGTGCGGAGTCACGAGAAAATTCCCGTTGAATAGAGACGGGACATATCTGGAATGCAGTGCGCATGTAAATAATTTCCCCCAGATCTCATGGTCTCAACATCGGTACGCAACACAACGCCAGGATCGTCAGCAAAGGTCTTTGGCTGAATGATGGAAGAGTGAATCGGCCCCCATGGACGAAAATCTACGGAAGAAATGTTGTCAAATACCTCCACAAGTTTCGCACCGCTCTGGGACGCTTCTTATTCCATCGAAGTATTCTAGAGCCACCGTACAAGTCATTGAGCGAATTTCCGGGAATGGGAGCGTAACTTTTGAAGTGTTCCCATAAGAGCGCTCAAGAAAAGCGAAGTGAATGTGCGACTCCACCTTCTTGTACCCGTTAGAAACATGCATATCCATTGCTAAAGCGTCCAAATGAGAATAAAGTGATCCGAGGAACAATGAGCCCGGAGGAAGAACTTCACCCTTCGCCGATCTTATAGCAATCTTGACAAGGTTATTTCTAATAGTCTTCTTTCCAAACCGTCATCAAATACATCTCTCGGATAGCCATAAAGACAGAACACAATCACACCGAGCTCATCCGGCTCCGGTCTGCAGGGGACCACTCCAACACCCACCAGGTGTAAAAGCATCTTGCATCTTTCTTCTCCTCCTTGCCCAGACTGTCGAATTCCTCCACCTTTCGAAGGATAGCATCGTAATTGCTTTGTTCCGCATCAGAGAGCTCGTAAGAAAAACTTCCAGCAACGGGCAGGTTCATTAATGCAGCTACGCTCTCCAGAGTAATAGTAATTTCTCCCCACCTAGATATGGCTGTGTGAGTAGAAATACGCCACCGAGAAATGAAGGTAATCAAACCCGCGATGTCTTTTCTAATTTCGAGGGTAGCGATGCCATGACCGCACCGAGAATTTGCGCTTTGGTCAAATTTTCCTTAATGCCCTTATTACTCAACATACATCTCATCCATCCTTCGTAAGAACCCAGTGGAGTATGGCACGTTTTGAAGTCAATAGGAGAAGGCGCATATTGGTTTCTCTGGAGACAAAATCTCATCACAAGTGCTGAAGAAGAGAATGGATCGGCTTCCATATTTTCTCGAACCGGAAAGCAAGACTATCTTATGGGAAGGATGTCTCCTAATGTTCGGAAAAGGCAAGGTGAATAATTCATCATCAATGTTCGGCATATCCTTGAAGCCGTCAACACTTCCCGACTTAGCACCAACATTATCTTGGAAGACATGTTGATAGGAGTTCTTTTCTTTCTACCGCAATGAGATAAAAGACAGGAGTTAGAACTTGTACGAAAGCACATGAGAAGTGTAGTCACACGGCAAGACACAACTCACGAGCGGAGCATGCAATGGCCGGTCCAAATACCATTCAAATCCGGCACAAAATTCATCGATTTCGATGCAATTGCGAATTTTAGTCCTAACAAGTTTCGATGCAGTATTGATTTTAAATTCTCCTAGATAACTCAAGTTTTCAAGTCTGGGATAAATTTCAAGTCCGGTACAAATTTCAAGTTCGATGCAAATTTCAGTCAAGCATATGTGAATAAGACCCACGTTCCGGCATACACGGCGGGCCCGCATTCATTCATCCGCATGCATCATACGATTTTCTTTATTCGCGGGAATCGTGTCTACGGGATTCAAGCCAAATGGTGGAGAAAGCTAAGCATGCACATGTCTTACAAAAGGTGTTTACCTAAACAAACTAGGGTTTCACCGTTAAAAAAAAAAAAAAAAAAAAAAAAAAAAAAAAAATGCGAAACTTACCTTGCACGGCGGCAACTCCGACGGTGGCGGTTTCGCGCTCGGCTCCGGCAAAGAACTATTGGCGGCGGCTCCGAAGAACTTTTGGCAAAGACAAAGTCACGGACGGGAGCTGCTTTGACAAAAAAAAAAAAAAGAAAATTCGTGAGAAAAAGAAAAGGGGTTTGGCTTCTTTTATAGACAAAAATTAGAAGAATCCCAATAGAATAAGGATTCCTCTTTTGTTTGGTTTCCTTTTCTGATTCAAATACCCAAAGAAAGAAACCCCCCACCAGGGATTCCATACAAGCGTGACGGCGTGGAAAACTAGCGGTCGGCCAACACTCTTCCGGGTAAACTCCTTTTATCCCGCCTTTCTCATATATGTCTGTCACCATCGCATGCCTACCACACAATAGTGTAACCATTATGTGCTAGGCAGGGGACTTAATGTTGATGGTGGATTTTCGTTCAAGGTTAAATTTGTAAAAAAAAACCTGAATAATCATGCGCTGACATCTTGTAAAAGATAAAGCCGTTTATAAGTGACGGATACTCCTCACTTAATTCACCAAGAATGGAGCATGTAGCAACAATCCCATTCTGTGAATACATGAAATTCCTCCAGGCTGGAGCATGCAAGAACAATCCCTTCCCCGTGAATTTCATATCGGCCTTGTATTTCCCTGTACCCATTATCGGTGTGGCATGACGATTGTGTTACTCTTACGAGTAACACGAACCTCCAAGCACTATAATGAATCCATGTACGAAATACCCGTGTGCCGATTCTCGGTGTGTTATACTAGCCCGATTGAGCCCCTCTCGGTGTGTTATACTAGCTCCGATTGAGCATCCGGACTTGATCAGATCGCCTCCGGATATGATTCGATCGCAGTCATCCAACTCCACAAGCATGATTGGATGACCACAGATCAATTCCATCACCCCCAAGCAGGTATGGAATACACACGGCCTTAGCTTGCCAAATATGAACTGATCGCAGTCATCCAACTCCACAAGCATGATTGGATGACCACAGATCAATTCTATCACCCCAAGCGGTATGGAATACACACAACCGACCCCGCATGGTCGACCATTGGCCTTCGCTTGCCAAGAAACCGTCCATACCAAGCATTATGGACGGAAAACCCTAAATTAGGGTTTGCGGCATATTACATGTGCCGCAAAACGGTCTCAACCGTCCATCTTCGCAGGCATAGATGGAGGGTGCAGATGTAGACTCAAAGGGCCCAGAGCATGTCAACACGATCACCGCGTGGCCGTCTACACACTTGACCTATCGGTCAAAGCCAACCATGGTTGGTTACAGCAAATTCGTCCGCCCAAAAGAGCATGGTCGCGCGGCTTTGAAAGCTAAAATTAGGGTTTCAAGTCATCACGCGCGTCCATCTTCTCCGATTTAATGGAGGGTCACGAGATTGGATTAACCAAGGCCGGTCATACCAGCATGACCACCGTGGGCCCATCTACCTCCTCTTGCGGTCGGCCAAGGCACATCATTCCCGGCCAACCCAAAACGCACGCCCAAACTCGTGCGATTACACTCCCAAATCTAAACGATCTCAACCGCTCAACTTCACCGGATGATTTGAGTGGCTTAGATCACGTTTTCATGGGATAATCAGGGATAGGTGTGAACACCAACCTACCACCTACACGGTAGTATGATCGACCAAGACCGACCAATGTTGGTCGCCTCGAAACGCGTGCCCAAACTAGGGATATCACGCCGGTTTCCAACTCCTTTGCGGCAAGGGATTTACGCACGCAAACCGATCTCGACCACTCCTCTTACCGGTCAAATTGAGTGGCCCAGATCGCGCTTTCATGAGGGAACGGAATACAGGCGCCTACACCATCATGCCGTCAACACGCATGTATGGCCGGTCCTCTCCAAAATCCTTCCCATGCTTGGTTTCGACCAAGCTGAAGAGTGATGCTTGCGCACCTCTTTAAAAACCCTAATTTCATCAACGGTCGCAGATGAGTGTCTCAAACATCATCTCATCCGTCCGACTTCACCAGCTTGGTTATACAACCCTGGACGGAGTTATTTGATTAGTGAGGAGTCATTACCCATCACTTTACCACACCACAATGCAAAGATACACGCATGAAATACACACGATACTTCACAAGTATCGACTTTACGAATAACGCAGTTATTCAATTCAAGATTACATGCTATCTTCCGTGGATCCACGATCCACATTCCAGTTATCAATCATGTCACAAACTCGGGGATACATATTTGGGGTATTGGTCTGGCGGTTTACAAAGCGGCGTGCAACGCGCCATTACAAGAACGTGTTAGGAAGTCATGGACGGTTAGAGATGAACCGGAGAAGTGGGCAAGACCGGTCGTATGCTACCGACACACAACTCCACCACTCCATCATTCCACTACCTCCACTTCCCACGAGAAACGTGAATGAGGCTCAATGACTTGTATAAATAGGTTCTCCGCCCTATTTCAAAACAAGACAAGACAACGAACAACACAAGTTCAATCGACGAAAACCAAGTGTTAATACAACATCGTATTCAAACACCCGAGCTTGCTTGCATCAACCGTAAGCTTGCTCATATTTCTGTTACAAGTCATAAGCAAGCCAACATCTTCACAATCTCAACACCTTCTTCGCTTCCCTCCCTAAGATCAACCCCATCTCCTTCACTTTGTGACCGAAACAAGTCTGGAACGGCCATTTCTTGGTTTAGGCCGGACTTGCACAGATTGATCTCTCGAATCTACAAGCACTCACCGCGCAGTGCATTTGTTGTAGGTTTAAATTCATTCCTCATCCACACCCCAAATTACCAAATTCAGCAGGAGTAGTTTTCACCCATCAACAATTGGCGACCACAGTGGGAGGTTGATCTATCGGTTACAAAAAATCGAATTCTCAATTCTTCGGTTTTCGGTTTTCGTCTCACGATGTATCCTCATCCGGAGTCCACAGGTGGTTCAGATATCATGGGAAGCATAGCTAGAATGCTGGAGGATGTCTTGGCAAATCAAGCCGGTATCACCAGAAGGCAAAACGAGACATTTCGCCTTTTGAATGATATAGCAGCACAATTAAAAGAAGGGTTGGCAGACGTCTACTCAAACAGTGCAAGAAACGCTGGATCCTCAGTCAGGAGTCACACCTTTACCGGTGGAAACGCAGAAAGAGCACGTTATCACAGGGGACTCAGGAGAGACGGACAACATGGTCCAGCTGACGACGAAGACTCGAGGCAACTCTACAGAGGAAAAAACTTATCCGGAATACTACCATGCCTGCCAGATAAAGAAAGGGAGACTACAGCCTATGGAGCCCTGCTAGAGGATTTATATCTCAAAACTCTTATTGGAGCCTAAGACTCTGTCCAATCCGCGTCGACTTT
Organism: Papaver armeniacum; assembly: GCA_023531295.1. Lineage (NCBI taxonomy): Eukaryota > Viridiplantae > Streptophyta > Magnoliopsida > Ranunculales > Papaveraceae > Papaver > Papaver armeniacum. Next base: position 355,553 of record JAJJWW010007032.1, on the reverse strand, counting down.
TCAACCGATCAAGAGATGCTTGAGGAAGGGGAAATCAATCGAGAAAATGCCTCGAATACGAGAGGATGGGAACGTTCAATTCGGTCACTCGGCGGTGACATTGCGACATCTTCCACATCCCTCCGCCTAGGCAAACGATCCGCAGATGTGATGGCACTCGCGAATCTTCCAACTTCATCTCCTCCTGTTCCACATCAAAGCCACGGAGAGACATCACAACGCCCACTGCCAGGATCAAGGTACTTACACTTTCCCTTCCCAATGAAGAAGATTCTGGAGCTACTGGAGACGTGGATACGAAATGGAGAGGTGGAGTTACCCCCGGTATGGCGTCCGCCTACTGATCAAGAAGTAATGGACCCGAGGTACTGTCATTACCACCGGTTCCTTCATCACCCCACCAGTGAATGCAACGCTTTGAAGCGCATTGTTCAAGAAAACTCGGTTCGGAAAGATAGCTTGCGGAGGATTTTCTTAGAGAGGCTACTCCGGTTTGATATAGTGAGGCTTCAAAAGCAAGTAAGTTTTACTCAACAACTTTACAAGAGATAGTTTAGAATTCACTGGGACTTGGCATCCACATGTGGAAAAAGAGGCTCAGTGATCAAACGCCATGTTTTGTTTTCATTCGTACCTCCCTTTTACATAACATTTGCAATTTCATGCGCAATCATTCATGACCAAGATGCAAATTTCATTTAACATAATCCCTTTCAAAAGGTTGTTCACAAAACTATCTCAAAACAAACCAGTTCAATTACCTACTCAAAACCGAAAATCAAACTACGAAAAGAAATCCTCACTATCACTCAAAAAGAAAAACATCTAAAAGAAGAGGCAAGTGTATAGCACGAATACTTCAAGGAAAGTCCTTCAAGAAGAACTCGTCCTTTTTCGGGCAAGAGAGACTTTCATCCCTTGAAGCACGGCTGCTTGACTCCAGTTCCTTAGACAGCCTCTCAACCTCTTCTTCCTGGCGAGCAACACAGTCTGCGGAAGGGACTTCATCTTGTAATTTCTGGAGCTCCTGAATCTTGGAGAACCCTTCGAAGAACCAAGGAGCATTGAAGCCGTACTGCGCAAACACGTCTCGATGGCACTTCCAGTCTTCAACCATCTCCTCAGCCCCATTCGACCAAGTCGCGATGCTCATCCCTTGAATAGTAGATAAAGCTTCTTGGACGCGGTTGACCAACGCAAGACGCTTTTGAGTTTCGTGGTGGTAGCAATGTGACCGTGCTTCTCCCATATCGCTGTGTACAACTCTTTGAATCGGACCGGACGCCGAATCCACCAACCAACACGTGACTGGATAAGGGACAAAAAAGGAGGATCGAACAAAGCCCCGGTGCCGCATCACCGGTAATTCACCAACAGCGGGAGCCTTGTCAGTCGCGGGAGGCCTTTCAGAAGAAGTCACCGCAATAGCCATGTTGTCCGGAACCTGTTCAGGAGGGATTTCAAGGGGAGTCGTCTCAACTACAGCAGACGCTGCTGTCTCTCTTACATTCCTTCCAAGCATCGATTTCGCTCCGGGTGCTTGATTTCCATCACGATACCGTCGACAAGATCACTGAGGGAAGCGCCTTGTTCAACCGAGCTTGCATCATCTATGTCGTGGTCGGAAAAAGGAGCGGTTTCTCCTGACTTCTCAGCACGAAGATCAGTACCGCCAGACTTCTCAGCATGAAGATCAATACCGCCAGACTTCTCAGCATGAAGACCAGCATTATCAGCCTTCTCGTTTTGACTGCGCGCCAACCTTGCGAAGGCATTCTCTTTCGAAATTCCCGATTTCAAGCAAAGATCGTTAGAACAATTTACACCGGAGAAATGAAAGAACCGAGCGGAAGAAATTTAAATACCCGCATATTGGAAGAATTGAGGATTACCGGACCACATGCTTGCCTCTTAGGTCTCTCCCCTACTTGGGGACTGCAATCCTCAGCCCTGGTCCGTTTGGCTGGAAGCGGCTTCAACCGGAAATGCTTCGTCAAGACGTCAGAAGATGGTTCACCACGAAGATCTGTCACAACACTCTCCGAAAATTTACGGAAAACCAACGATTTGTCTACTCCAAAATTCCTTATACTTATCGGTTACCACTGGGTTTCTCCCAATAGGCCAGAAGGGAAGGCTCACCCGGTCTAAGAACACATTGGCGTTAAGAATTTGTGGAAGGAATTCTTCCGGAGCCCCTAGTGGACGGATAAATGGGACACCCTGATCAAATCCCATCTGGCGAGCAGCCCTGTCAACTGTTGTACGGAGTCACGTAAAATTCCCGTTGAATAGAGACGGGACATATCTGGAATGCAGCTGCGCATGTAAATAATTTCCCCAGATCTCATGGTCTCAACATCGGTACGCAACACAACGCCAGGATCGTCAGCAAAGGTCTTTGGCTGAATGATGGAAGAGTGAATCGGCCCCCATGGACGAAAATCTACGGAAGAAATGTTGTCAAATACCTCCACAAGTTTCGCACCGGCTCTGGGACGCTTCTTATTCCATCGAAGTATTCTAGAGCCACCGTACAAGTCATTGAGCGAATTTCCAGGAATGGGAGCGTAACTTTTGAAGTGTTCCCATAAGAGCGCCTGAAGAAAAGCGAAGTGAATGTGCGACTCCACCTTCTTGTACCCGTTAGAAACATGCATATCCATTGCTAAAGCGTCCAAATGAGAATAAAGTGATCCGAGGAACAATGAGCCCAGAGGAAGAACTTCACCCTTCGCCAGTCTTATAGCAATCTTGACAAGGTTATTTCTAATAGTCTTCTTTCCAGAACCGTCATCAAATACATCTCTGGATAGCCATAAAGACAGGAACGCAATCACACTGAGCTCATCCGGCTCCGGGTCTGCAGGGGACCACTCCAACACCCACCAGGTGTAAAAGCATCTTGCATCTTTCTTCTCCTCCTTGCCCAGACTGTCGAATTCCTCCACCTTTCGAAGGATAGCATCGTAATTGCTTTGTTCCGCATCAGAGAGCTCGTAAGAAAAACTTCCAGCAACGGGCAGGTTCATTAATGCAGCTACGCTCTCCAGAGTAATAGTAATTTCTCCCCACCTAGATATGGCTGTGTGAGTAGAAATACGCCACCGAGAAATGAAGGTAATCAAACCCGCGATGTCTTTTCTAATTTCGAGGGTAGCAGATGCCATGACCGCACTGAGAATTTGCGCTTTGGTCAAATTTTCCTTAATGCCCTTATTACTCAACATACATCTCATCCATCCTTCGTAAGAACCCAGTGGAGTATGGCAAGTTTTGAAGTCAATAGGAGAAGGCGCATATTGGTTTCTCTGGAGACAAAATCTCATCACAAGTGCTGAAGAAGAGAATGGATCGGCTTCCATATTTTCTGAACCGGAAAGCAAGACTATCTTATGGGAAGGATGTCTCCTAATGTTCGGAAAAGGCAAGGTGAATAATTCATCATCAATGTTCGGCATATCCTTGAAGCTGTCAACACTTCCTGACTTAGCACCAAAGATTATCTTGAAGACATGTTGATAGGAGTTCTTTTCTTTCTACCGCAATGAGATAAAAGACAGGAGTTAGAACTTGTACGAAAGCACATGAGAAGTGTAGTCACACGGCAAGACACAACTCACGAGCGGAGCATGCAATGGCCGGTCCAAATACCATTCAAATCCGGCACAAAATTCAGTCGATTTCAGTCTGGTACGAATTTTAGTCCGGTACAAGTTTCGGTCTGGTATTGATTTTAAATTCTCCGGTATAACTCAAGTTTTCAAGTCTGGGATAAATTTCAAGTCTGGTACAAATTTCAAGTTCGATGCAAATTTCAGTCAAGCATATGTGAATAAGACCCACGTTCCGGCATACACGGCGGGCCCGTATTCATTCATCCGCATGCATCATACGATTTTCTTTATTCGCGGGAATCGTGTCTACGGGATTCAAGCCAAATGGTGGAGAAAGCTAAGCATGCACATGTCTTACAAAAGGTGTTTACCTAAACAAACTAGGGTTTCACCGTTAAAAAAAAAAAAAAAAAAAAAAAAAAAAATGCGAAACTTACCTTGGACGGGCGGCAACTCCGACGGTGGCGGTTTCCGGCGGCGGCTCCGGCAGCAACTATTGGCGGCGGCTCCGGCAGCAACTTTTGGCAGCAGCAAAGTCACGGACGGGAGCTGCTTTGACAAAAAAAAAAAAGAAAATTCGTGAGAAAAAGAAAAGGGGTTTGGCTTCTTTTATAGACAAAAATTAGAAGAATCCCAATAGAATAAGGATTCCTCTTTTGTTTGGTTTCCTTTTCTGATTCAAATACCCAAAGAAAGAAACCGGCCCCACCAGGGATTCCATACAAGCGTGACGGCGTGGAAAACTAGCGGTCGGCCAACACTCTTCCGGGTAAACTCCTTTTATCCCGCCTTTCTCATATATGTCTGTCACCATCTCATGCCTACCACACAATAGTGTAACCATTATGTGCTAGGCAGGGGACTTAATGTTGATGGTGGATTTTCGTTCAAGGTTAAATTTGTAAAAACCCGAATAATCATGCTACCGACATCTTGTAAAAGATAAAGCCGTTTATAAGTGACGGATACTCCTCACTTAATTCACCAAGAATGGAGCATGTAGCAACAATCCCATTCTGTGAATACATGAAATTCCTCCGAGGTTGGAGCATGCGGAACAATCCCTTCCCGTGAATTTCATATCGGCCTTGTATTTCCTGTACCCATTATCGGTGTGGCATGACGACACGAACCTCCAAGCACTATAATGAATCCATGTACGAAATACCCGTACAGGCTGATTCTCGGTGTGTTATACTAGCCCGATTGAGCCCCTCTCGGTGTGTTATACTAGCCCGATTGAGCATCCGGACTTGGATCAGATCGGTCTCCGGATATGATTCGATCGCAGTCATCCAACTCCACAAGCATGATTGGATGACCACGAGATCAATTCCATCACCCCCAAGCGGTATGGAATACACACGGCCTTAGCTTGCCAAATATGACTCGATCGCAGTCATCCAACTCCACAAGCATGATTGGATGACCACAGATCAATTCTATCACCCCCAAGCAGGTATGGAATACACACAACCGACCCCGCATGGTCGACCATTGGCCTTCGCTTGCCAAGAAACCGTCCATACCAAGCATTATGGACGGAAAACCCTAAATTAGGGTTTGCGGCATATTACATGTGCCGCAAAACGGTCTCAACCGTCCATCTTCGCAGGCATAGATGGAGGGTGCAGATGTAGACTCAAAGGGCCCAGAGCATGTCAACACGATCACCGCGTGGCCGTCTACACACTTGACCTATCGGTCAAAGCCAATCATGGTTGGTTACTGACAAATTTGTCCGCCCAAAAGAGCATGGTCGCGCGGCTTTGAAAGCTAAAATTAGGGTTTCAAGTCATCACGCGCGTCCATCTTCTCCGACTTTAATGGAGGGTCACAGATTGGATTAACCAAGGCCGGTCATACCAAAGCATGACCACCGTGGGCCCATCTACCTCCTCTTCTTGCGGTCGGCCAAGGCACATCATTCCCGGCCAACCCAAAACGCACGCCCAAACTCGTGCGATTACACTCCCAAATCCTAAACTGATCTCAACCGCTCAACTTCACCGGATGATTTGAGTGGCTTAGATCACGTTTTCATGGGATAATCAGGTATAGGTGTGAACACCAACCTACCACCTACACGGTAGTATGATCGACCAAGACCGACCAATGTTGGTCGCCTCGAAACGCGTTCCCAAACTCCTTTGCGGCAAGGGATTTCTGCCGCAAACCGATCTCGACCACTCCTCTTTACCGGTCAAATTGAGTGGCCCAGATCGCGCTTTCATGAGGGAACGGAATACAGGCGCCTACACCATCATGCCGTCAACACGCATGTATGGCCGGTCCTCTCCAAAATCCTTCCCAAGCTTGGTTTCGACCAAGTCAAGAGTGATGCTTGCGCACCTCTTTAAAAACCCTAATTTCATCAACGGTCGCAGATGAGTGTCTCAAACATCATCTCATCCGTCCGACTTCACCGACTTGGTTATACAACCACGGACGGGAGTTATTTGGTTAGTGAGGAGTCATTACCCATCACTTTACCACACCACAATGCAATGACTGCATGAAATACACACGATACTTCACAAGTATCGACTTTCGAATAACGCAGTTATTCAATTCAGCATTACATGCTATCTTCCGTGGATCCACGATCCACATTCCGGACATCAATCATGTCACAAATCGGGGATACATACTGGAGTATTGGTCTCAGCGGTTTACAAAGGCGTGCGGCGTGCAACGCGCCATTACAAGAACGTGTTAGGAAGTCATGGACGGTTAGAGATGAATCGGAGAAGTGGGCAAGACCGGTCGTATGCTATCGACACACAACTCCACCACTCCATCATTCCACTACCTCCACTTCCCACGAGAAACGTGAATGAGGCTCAATGACTTGTATAAATAGGTTCTCCGCCCTATTTCAAAACAAGACAAGACAACAGAACAACACAAGTTCAGTCGACAGAAACCAAGTGTTAATACAACATCGTATTCAAACACCCAGAGCTTGCTTGCATCAACCGTAAGCTTGCTCATATTTCTGTTACAAGTCATAAGCAAGCCAACATCTTCACAATCTCAACACCTTCTTCGCTTCCCTCCCTAAGATCAACCCCATCTCCTTCACTTTGTGACCGAAACAAGTCTGGAACGGCCATTTCTTGGTTTAGGCCGGACTTGCACAGATTGATCTCTCGAATCTACAAGCACTCACCGCAAAAGGCATTTGTTGTAGGTTTAAATTCATTCCTCATCCACACCCCAAATTACCAAATTCAGCAGGAGTAGTTTTCACCCATCAACAGCTTCCGTCTTCATTTTGTTTTCCTCTAATCAATCAAACATCAAGGCATCAGAAGTTCCTTTTTGTGGGATCTCAGTTGGTGCTTCTATCATTTATTTTTTCACTTCCAAAGACATTCAAAGGTATTATAATATCCAAACTTTTTCCATTTTCTCTTGGTAACATGTGAAGTTTGTGAACTGTACCTATGTTGTCGGCCATCTTTGGATCTACTATGTTTTTGATTTTATATTCAATATCTAACAACACCCTTTTTAGGCTTTTCTTTAAAATTTTGTCTGTATTTTGCTTTTTATATATAAACTATACATTGTCTTGAAATGTGTGTCCCCATGATTGTGAGCATGTTAGATCTAAAAAAAAAAAAAAAATTAAAAATAAATATATATACATTAATAAATAATACTAATAATAATTGTTTGTTTAATGTTTATCTATGTGGACATAGGACATGACTGTCCGTTTCATTGTCTGTTCTTACTTGCTCTGGTGATGGTTGATGTGCATGATAGCCGTTAAAAAAAAATAAAAATAAAATAAAAAATAAAATAAAAAGATCTGCTGTCTGGCCTATATATGTAGCTTGTTTTATACAATTTCATCTTTTTACTTTAATTCACACTTGTTTGCTTGTCCGCCCAAACTGATATGTCGTTTTCAATTGATCTGTTTATGTGTATCTTTGAAATCATAACATGTTTTGTTTAATTGTGTTAGTATCTGTGTGATGTGATTTGTTGCTTTTGATTGCTTCACATGCGTCGGGTTTATTTAATCATGAAGGTTTTTACTATGCTTTTTGAGTGAATAACTTTAGTTTTCCGAACAGAAATGTATGACATGCATGCTTGTTTATGTATTCGATGTGTACTAATGAATCCATGTCCATGATCATGACTACTTTTAGTTTTGTCTCTGTGGTTCATTTCTTTAAGATTATAATTATTGCTATAATAGTGGTACTATTTCTTTTCATATAAACTATATATATATTTTTTTATTTTTTTATTTTTTTGATATGCATCCTAATTAATATTATTTTATTTATATTTGAAAGATAGTGATTGATGTACTATGGCTAGTTTTTACGTAACGTTTAAATTAAATGCACATCTTGATTGATTTTTTCTTTTTGGTAATAAAATATAATAAATGCTGTGTATTTTTGGTAATATGTTTGTAACGTAGGAAACTATGTTCGCCTTTAATGCTATACATATGTTATGTTTGTGTAATAATATATAATTATAATATCTGACTGTGTAATATATAAAAGCTAGGAGTTTTGTCTTTAGTGTTATGCAATATTTAATATGTACTATCTATAATATTTCCATATTTTTTTCGTTTGTAAATGCCATATCAATGCCATAAGTGTTACCAATTTTTGTAATGAATGTTTTGCTTTGTAAACCTTGATAATTCTGTTGTTGACTGGGTCGCCAATGAAAACCATAAAGAGACTTGGTTTCCCCAATCCATAAAGAAACTTGGTTTATTTGGGAGCATAGTGTCGGAATGGGTCATACTAATGTCCTTTAACCTTGCCTTATGTAGATGAGCAAGAAGGAATATATCCGACAAGAATTTGCACAGTTGGGCATAGATGGACTTGAGTATCACCGTTGGATGGCTGATGTGAAGATCGCTTTTGTGGAAAAAGAATGCACTCACACCATCATACCCTCTACTGACAAAGATCTTTGTCCCAAAGAATCGAACAAGAAAAGGCTGAAGCCCTTCGATATTTGAAGGTACACATTGACCCTAATCTCCTTTGGGGATACCAACACATGATGTGTCCTAAAGAACTGTGGGATGCATTAGCAAGCCGTTTTGGGAGCATTAAGGATTGTCTTCTCCCACAATTGAATGAACAGTGGAATGACATTCGCTTTCTTGATTATGTGAAGGTAGGTGATTTCCAACGAGATATGCTTAAGCTACAAGCACAACTCAATTTCTGTGGGATAAAACTTACTGATAAAGATATGATTCAAAAGACATTGTCTACTTTCCCTTTGTCATCTGTTATTCTAGCCAACCAATACCGCATAGAAGTTGATAACAAGAGAATAACAACTTTTAGTAAGTTGATCAACTTATTGCGGGTAGCCGAAAGGCACAATGAAGTTCTAGCAAACAACAATGCTAGAGCCCCCGGGAAGAAGAAAATTCCCGAGGCTAACTATGGCAAGGATAACAAGGGAAAACACCCCAAAGAAAAGAGGGTTAAAAATGATTCATATTCTCATGCTCCATACTCACATGGGGATAATAACCCACGTGGAAGAGGACAAAAGGGTCATCGTGGAAGGGGCCATTGATCGCGGTCGTAAGCGTCAAAAATAATTTACACTTTCTTACTACTCAAAATATAAATATAGCAAGGGCAAGAAAGGATCGTTCCCACAGAGAGGTCTAGGTTGTCAAATTGTTATGGTTTCCTATATAAAACACCCTAAGAATTTCGATTGTGTAAATAAAAATAAACAAAAAGCAAATAAAGTACGCAAATCAAGGATGTGAAAATATTGGATAAAGGTTTCATCTTCAATTGTAAACAATTTTATGAATATATGAATAGAATTCGTATTTAATCTCGCTATCATCAAAAGCCATAGAATACCTTATTGCAAGAATACTCCGTAAATTTCTTAAGTTATCAACATACACATTAGAGTCACAGATGTGAAATCTACCTAAAGAATAACCTAACGCCTTGCGCTAATCAAGTTCAATTCCTAGGAGCATTAAGTTTCGAAATAGGCTAATCAATGCAATTGTAATACATTGCGCAAAACAATTCGAACAAAGGTCAATTTCTACATATGACTACGAGGATGTATCACTACAACCTAGAATCATATCATGCTACTCGTATTCAAGGTTATCGCCCCCTAAAATAGCTATAGATATGGATGTGAGTTCAATCAATTCTAGACTTAACTAAACAAACATTCAATCATATTGCAATCCATCAATCATGCAATTATTGTAACCCGTAGAAATCATACGATAATATTGAGAGAAAACTAATTCATAAAAATCATAACTTGGTTGCAAAATCCAACTACATCTTCAACCAATAATAAAAACTTAGTTACTTGTGTTTTTGGAAATCATCATAGAAAGCAAAGAAGAAAACTATCATGTGAAACCCTAGACAACAAGTAGAAGTCTCCCTAATGGAGATATATCTAGGTTTAGAGAAAAAGTTCTATTTATATGCCTCTCCCAAAAGGATACCCAAAAGTAGGTCAAGTCTTCTCAAAACCCGTCTCAAATTCATCCACCAAGCCCATGTGTGAAAATAAGTCTCTGGAATTTTTGGGTCCTAAAGCGTCGCCGGATTGATGAAGGCATCGCCGGAATCCGGTCGCCGGAAAATTATCTCCGGCCGCCTTTGTCATCGGGTACTATCACCAAGCGATTCTACACTTCTAGTAGTTCAACTTTGCTTCTCTGCAGTCCACACATTCACAAAAACCATTTTAGCCAATTCCTTGTTTCTTGCGAAAACGCGCCTAAAAGCGTGACTCGTAGCCCATATGTCCGGCCATCAATTATCGCATCCGACTCATACCCCCCTCGCGATTCACTGAAATATTGCGATTCATGCTTGAAGTTCAAATCCGCTCATCGAACTATGCTCACTTAGCGCGCCATTTTCACCCTGCTGCACGGTTTCTGCGACTCCAAATCGGTTAAAGCATTTCCCAGCTCGATTTGAACTTCTCGCATTCCACCAAAGATGCCCAAACCCGGCCTAATGCTCATCTACTGCAGCTGCTGCCAACCATTTCTACTTTGCGCCACCATCCACCGCGCAACTTAACCTCATTCCATCACCAAGTCAGCAGCTGCGAACAAAAGCACCAACACCGCTCAACTTCATACCCCGAGCCAACAAGACACAAACTCTACACTTTGTTTATCTTGCCACCTTCAACCTTGTTATCAATCAGGTAACCGATTAGCGTTCGACAACAACCAATAGCTCAACCTTGTTTCTCGTTCTCTCTTCCCCGGGTCTTCTCGGCCAAACCCAACACAAAATCAACAGTTCATAATCACCATATAACAAAGAGCATCATCATTGCGCATCTTGCTAATACTCCAGCCCTCAGTAACTCCAACTCTTCCTTAATGCCAACAATGCCTACGACTTCGTTGCACTGAACCCAAGATCCTTGCATTGTTGCCACTGTAATGCATTATCTACTCGAGTCCACCTCAGTTAAAGTCTGCCAAACTCGAGCTCTTTCTCCATCTATGATCAACGAACAGCCATAGCCACAGTACCATCGCTGGCAGAAGCTCCATGCATATTCTCTCGCGTAAACTCGATAATCGCTAATGGCAACAACCTTCACTTCACAAACAGATCGTCCATGCTCATTGATCACCGTACACTTCCATGCACGATCAAAAATAGCAACGCCCGGCATTCTATCTCAAGTTCTCTTCACGTACCGATCATCCTCACTACCATAGTATGCAAAGATCAGCAACCATCGAACTCCAACTCCATCTTCGATTGCGACCCAACTTGAGTTGTTATCCTCTCTGCCTCTCACTTCGTCAAGATCTCGGCATCGGTTCACGAGCTCGGCTCCTTCTTCATTGATGCCGGCGAGTATCGATCATCATCCCAAGTCATAGCAAATTCTATTCCATCACTGCCGGGCAGCTCCGGTTCATTCATCTCCCGAACTCATTATATTAAGACCAAACTGCTGCTCATTTGCTTTTATTCGAACCCAACCATCATCACTTCGCCAATATATCATCACAAATACGCCAAAGAAACTCCACTCTTTCCTTGCTACCAATTACAGCGCCTTGTGCACCCTCTCGTCTCATTGTTGCGGCAGCTCGCACTTTTGGCTACGCATGCACCAGCCTTGACTGTTCTCCGCACTCCAAGATCTCCATAATCCATGAAATGCATAGCTCAGGTCCTCCAACTAACTCACCAAGAACTTCCAGTCAACCTTAGACAAGCTAGAACTACAACCTCATTGTAGTCTCGCACTGCACTTTCATCATTATGTTCCTCACAATTTCAAAGGGCACAACGCCGTAGCCGCATACTCACACCTGCCAATCCCATTTGTAACTTCACAAACTCGCCTTTATCTCATCGGCAAATGGCAGACCAATGCAACCCCATTTCTCTCCAGCTTCCTATCACCATTCATCCATCGAAACTTCACTCAATTGCTGCGCTCAAATCATTCAACTTCCTTTCTTAAAGACTCTCACATAACAACAACAACTACTATATCAAGGATTGCTCGGCCAACACTAATCTCGTGGTTCGGGCCTTCAAACAAACACTTTATGTGCCATGAATCGACAATTCAAAGTCAGCCATTCTCACATCGCCGAGCTCTCATTCAACTCCGCAAAATCGAATTGAAGACAAACCCACTTTCCCGAACTTCCTCGTAATTTCTCAAATACCCAAGATCCTCTCCATTTACTCGGATTCAATGGCAAAGAACACTTATTTTCTCATCCGATTTTCTCGAGCTTTAAGACCACCCGAACTCTAACAAGTTCGTACCCAAGCCGTATTTCCAACTAGTCTTCGCTTCTCGAACCATAACCAGGACAATCGAAACCAACTCTTTAGCCTAAGAAGAAAAACTTGTTGCGAGGTGTTTGCACCTCAAACAATAGCAGCCACTCCTCTTCTCTCCATTTGATAAGAATATGATTGAGACTCGAATTCTAGGTCTCATGTATGAATGAATGTGGTTATAACCACCCTAGTAGAGTGGATAAGGGCCAACCAACCCATACAATGCTTGTCGGTTTCAAATAATCGACAAATCAATTCTTCGACTCAACCGTCATTTATGCGAAACTCGATAGCCATTCTTCAACTCCGTCTCGCACACCTTAACCCGCTCCAAGTGTAGCTCGCTTCGTGAATTTACCACTTTGCCCTTTATGCTCCAAATGGCTAATTTCTCCTTCTTTTGCTCCATATGACTCCAGAGCACCTAATAACTCAAATTCACACATAAGATACATAATTCACACGAAAAATAGCAAAGAAAGCATAAATACTAAATAATAAATACGGTGTATTCTACACCTATCAAATTCCCCACACTTAGACTTTGCTAGTCCTCGAGCAAATCAAACAAAACAAAACTAAAACAAATACATACAACTCCGTCTCGCCGAGGCTACGGTCACTTTTAGCATAAATAACAAGCCTTTAAACCCCTAGGTGTCCCTAGTGGACGAGTTATAGTCTCGTGAAGGTTTACTAGAGATATACCTACAAAACCTATATTTCAAACTCCGTCTATTTGTGACAAATCAATGAACGAATCCAAAATGACTACAGGAGGAGGTACCTTGCAAATTCAATTCATATATTAGTAAATAAACTCTAATTAGATAGTTGAACAAGCCACAATACTCGGAAACTAACAAACCACAATCACAATGAAAAGATTAAGAAGATGAATATAGATGTAGATGTTGGCGAATGTTCACAAGTGATCGATGTTTCCCATATCTGTCTGAAGGTCACTGCTAAGATGAACCTAATCCTATTGGATTGAGCTGTTGGTGCTGAATGCTACATCAACTCACTGGCATATACAAGGGAACCAGAAGTGACTTTATTCAATACAATAATAATTTCTTCTCTTTTTTTTTATATGATTGGATCAAACTGGATCCAATTTCTCTTTTTTTTTTTTAAAAAACGGCATGATTAGATCTTTTAGATACAAGCGCATGCTTCTTGTCAGCAAGTACATGATAGTTGCCTTGGATCCTGCATTCCACGCTTGTTTAGGCGACGGAGACAGGGACTACGTTTCACACATACCGCTATTCCCAAGTGTCATTCTTTATTCCGTTTTGATCTAATTGGTCGGTCTCTTTTTTTTTTTTTTTTTTTTCATATATATTTTTTCATCATTTTTTTTTCTTTTTCTAGTAACTCAATCACTCTATTTCATCCTAGCAGTAATAACACGTCGATGTTTAGTGACCCACCAAAGCACTTAATGAACAATAGATAAATATGGAAAAATAAAAATAGAATGTGATATGGCGATATTCCGAGATATGGTAACAACTATCATGTTAATTTGTGATTTCTGAGCTATATTCGTCCCCTTTTAAGTTAATTGGTTCCTCAACTCCTGCATTCAAAATGGTTCCATCCACTAATGGTGTCATCCTAAAGGCACAAGTTTCTAGATTTCGAGTTCAAAAAGCACAATTTTTTTCTTGGTTTTTCAATTTTTCTCATTTTTTTTTGTTTTTTTTTTTTTTTTATGCATAAAACAAACTAAAACATATAAATGCTCCCCACACTTAAACTTTACATTGTCCTCAATGTAAAATTGAATCGTCCAAAGAAAATCCAAGGTGGGAAATTCCGCAAATAATATGCAAAAACAAAGAAAATAAAGATAAAAGCAAATGCATAAAAGTAAAAAGATAAGGATAAAGATACAAAACCGGTGGGTTGCCTCCCACTTAGCGCTTTGTTTTAAAGTCGACGGCCCGACTTAGCTTCTTGTAAAATTCATTCCCCATACACCAATAATCAAAAGTTGGGGATCCTTCCATAGAACCTGTTTTTCAAACACTAGCTTCGCACAAATATTATTAATATAAAACAAAACGAAGCTATGAACCTATAAAAGTTTCCCCCACACTTATTCTTGTCCACACTTGGAAGTGTATAAAGAATATAGAAGTCGGGTACTTCCACGTTTCTTGTTCCATAACCTCGCATAGTATGAGAATCAATTTCTCTAATGGAGGAAAACGAGAAACAAAGTCATCCAACAATATTCTCAAGCACATACATTCAAACCAATAAGAGGTAAAGAAGAAGAAACAATAGGCAAAGGGTTAGATAAACCTTGCACAATCTCTTGTATTACTGTAATCCTCTTCATCCATGAAAAACTCAAGTGAATTATTCACCTCTTTTATATCATGGTCCTCTATTAAACCTTGCAACTATTCTTCGTCCGTTTCGCTTAACCAAAGTTTTGACATAAACATCATCATTACAATCATTTGCAAGCTCAATTGGGTCTTCCACAATATTGGTCATAACGGTCTCATTCTCAACATATTCCTCCGTTTTGTAAGGCACATACTCTTTTGCGAATGCAATATTGTCCATAAGGAATTTCTTTAGAACACTCATTGCATCATCCTCAAGCTCTACCTTTTGAATAGGTTGTTGATCGTTATAAAGATCAATGCTTGAGGAAGCTACACTAGTGTCATCATATTCCTTTTCAACTTCACCTTGATCGCAAAAAGACTCCATTGTAAACTCCTCGGGGATGTCACCATGAATTGGTTTAGGCAATGTATTTTCATAATAATCATCACTATCATAGTCAACATAAGATTGTTCCTCGCTGAATTTAGTGTTGCTAATCTCGAACTCATCCTTTTGAATAGGTAAATGATCATTATTACGATCAAGAGTTGAGTTAACTACACAAATATCAACAAAAGTCCCCAAAGGTTCGCCTTTTTCAACATAATTATCCATTTCCTCCTTGTATTCTTCAATGCCTTGTCTTAAAGTGGAAACACCTTTTTGAAGCTCTTGGAGTGTTCCATCCAAATTCTGAATATAGTGTTCCATTTGTTTGTAAAGCTCATTCGACAAAGAAAAAGTAGAATTACTTACTTCCGTATTGTTAGGCCAATTATGTTCCCTTTGAATGGGTGGATGATCATAACTACGATCAGAAATTGGGCCAAACATACCATGAGCACATTCGGTCGATGAAATTGGTTCCACGCTTGGTTGTCCACAAATTGACTCCATGTTGTCCATAAATTGTTGCATTTCATCTACCAAACTAGAAGAAATATTAATAGAGTACAACTAGTCTCCTCCTTGTGGTTGCTCACTTACATACCCACCGTAAGAAGGTTGGAATGTATGAGAACAACTAAAAGGGTACGTGGAATATTGACCATAACCAAAGGATTGGTTTTGATTGTATTCCCCATAAGGGTGATAGTTTTCATGTTGTTGAGGTTGAAGGACGTATTGATTGCTCCAATATGCTCCGTCCATAGAAATTGGTACTCAAACGAGATTCTCAAACTCGAATAAGAACCAAAGAATAAGAAAAAGTAAAACAAAACTAAATACAAAAATAAGAAACCAAAAACAATTAACAACCGCCGCCTCACTCCTTTGCAAGAATTCGCCAAAATTTGATCGCGGTCGTAAGCGTCAAAATAATTTACACTTTCTTACTACTCAAAATATAAATATAGCAAGGGCAAGAAAGGATCGTTCCCACAGAGAGGTCTAGGTTGTCAAATTGTTATGGTTTCCTATATAAAACACCCTAAGAATTTCTGATTGTGTAAATAAAAATAAACAAAAAGCAAATAAAGTACGCAAATCAAGGATGTGAAAATATTGGATAAAGGTTTCATCTTCAATTGTAAACAAGTTTATGAATATATGAATAGAATTCGTATTTAATCTCGCTATCATCAAAAGCCATAGAATACCTTATTGCAAGAATACTCCGTAAATTTCTTAAGTTATCAACACACACATTAGAGTCAACGTATATGAAATCTACCTAAAGAATAACCTAACGCCTTGCGCTAATCAAGTTCAATTCCTAGGAGCATTAAGTTTCAGAAATAGGCTAATCAATGCAATTGTAATACATTGCGCAAACAATTCGAACAAAGGTCAATTTCTACATATGACTACGAGGATGTATCACTACAACCTAGAATCATATCATGCTACTCGTATTCAAGGTTATCACTCGATGAAAACCCTAAAATAGCTATAGATATGGATGTGAGTTCAATCAATTCTAGACTTAACTAAACAAACATTCAATCATATTGCAATCCATCAATCATGCAATTATTGTAACCCGTAGAAATCATACGATAATATTGAGAGAAAACTAATTCATAAAAATCATAACTTGGTTGCAAAATCCAACTACATCTTCAACCAATAATAAAAACTTAGTTACTTGTGCTTTTGGAAATCATCATAGAAAGCAAAGAAGAAAACTATCATGTGAAACCCTAGACAACAAGTAGAAGTCTCCCTAATGGAGATATATCTAGGTTTAGAGAAAAAGTTCTATTTATATGCCTCTCCCAAAAGGATACCCAAAAGTAGGTCAAGTATTCTCAAAACCCGTCTCAAATTCATCCACCAATCCCATGTGTGAAAATAAGTCTCTGGATTTTTTGGGTCCTAAAGCGTCGCCGGATTGATGACGGCATCGCCGGAATCCGGTCGCCGGAAAATTATCTCTGGCCGCCTTTGTCATCGGGTACTATCACCAAGCGATTCTACACTTCTAGTAGTTCAACTTTGCTTCTCTGCAGTCCACACATTCACAAAACCATTTTAGCCAATTCCTTGTTTCTGCTTGCACGCGCCTAAAAGCGTGACTCGTAGCCCATATGTCCGGCCATCAATTATCGCATCCGACTCATACCCCCTCGCGATTCACTAAAATATTGCGATTCATGCTTCAAGTTCAAATCCGCTACCGAACTATGCTCACCGGGCGCGCCATTTTCACCCCTTTGCACAGCTTTCAAGCAGCTCCAAACTGGTTAAAGCATTTCCCACCTCGCTTTGAACTTCTCTCGCATTCCACCAAAGATGCCCAAACCCAGCTAATGCTCATCTACCCGCAGCTGCCAACCATTTCTACTTTGCGCCACCAAACACCGCGCAACTTAACCTCATTCCATCACCAAGTCGCAGCTGCGAACAAAAGCACCAACACCGCTCAACTTCATACCCCGAGCCAACAAAGATACGCCTCTACACCGCTTATCTTGCCACCTTCAACCTTGTTATCAATCAGGTAACCGATTAGCGCTCGACAACAGCCAATAGCTCAACCTTGTTTCTCGTTCTCTCTTCCCTGGGTCTTCTCGGCCAAACCCAACACAAAATCTACAGTTCATAATCACCCTATAACAAAGAAAGATCATTGCGCATCTTGCTAATACTCCAGCCCCAGAACTCCAACTCTTCCTTAATGCCACCAATGCCTACGACTTCGTTGCACTGAACCCAAGATCCTTGCATTGTTGCCACTGTAATGCATTATCTACTCGAGTCCACCTCGCTTATAGTCCTGGGCAAACTCGAGCTCTTTCTCCATCTATGATCAACGAATGTAGCCATAGCCACGCATTTCATCGCTGGCGTAAGCTCCATGCATATTCTCTGCGTAAACTCGATAATCGCTAATGGCAACAACCTTCACTTCACAGCAGATCGTCCATGCTCATTGATCACCGTACACTTCCATGCACGATCAACAATAGCAACGCCCTTGCATTCTATCTCAAGTTCTCTTCACGTACCGATCATCCTCACTACCATAGTATGCAGCATCAACAACCATCGAACTCCAACTTCATCTTCAGTTGCCACCCAACTTGAGTTGTTATCCTCTCTGCCTCTCACTTCACAAGATCCGGCATCGTTCACGAGCTCGGCTCCTTCTTCATTGATGCCAGCGAGTATCGATCATCATCCCAAGTCATAGCAAATTCTATTCCATCACCGCCGGCAACTCCAGCTTCATTCATCTCCCGAACTCGTTATATTAAGACCAAACTGCTGCTCATTTGCTTTTATTCGAACCCAACCATCATCACTTCAATATATCATCACAAATAATCGCCAAAAAACTCCACTCTTTCCTTGCTACCAATTACAGCGCCTTGTGCACCTCTCTGTCTCATTGCGGCCGCACTTTTTGGCTACGCATGAACCAGCCTTGCATCTGTTCTCCGCACTCCAAAGATCTCCATAATCCATGAAATGCATAGCTCACCCTCCAACCAACTCACCAACTTCACTCAACCTTAGACAAGCTAGAACTACAACCTCATTGTAGTCTCGGACACTGCAATTTCATCATTATGTTCCTCACAATTTCAAGGCACAACGCCGTAGCCGCATACTCACACCGCCAATCCCATTTGTAACTTCACAAACTCGCTTATCTCATCGCAAATGGCAAGACCAATGCAACCCCATTTCTCTCCAGACCTTCCTATCACTCATTCATCCATCGAAACTTCACTCAATTGTCATGGCTCAAATCATTCAACTTCCTTTCTTAAAGACTCTCACATAACAACAACAACAACTACTATCTCTGTGATTGCTCGCCAACAAATAACTAATGTGGTTCAGGCCTTCAAACAAACACTTTATGTGCCATGAATCGACAATTCAAAGTCAGCCATTCTCAAGCTATCGGCCGAGCTCTTATTCAACCCGCAAAATCGAATTGAAGACAAACCCACTTTCCCGAACTGTAATTTCTCAAATACCCAAGATCCTCTCCATTTACTCGGATTCAATGGCAAAGAACACCTGTTTTCTCATCTCGATTTTCTCGTTTGCGGTACCACCCAACTCTAACAAGTTCGTACCCAAGTCGTATTTCCAACTAGTCTTCGCTTCGAACCATAACCAGGACAATCGAAACCAACTCTTTAGCCTAAGAAGAAAAACTTGTTGCAGAGGCGTTTGCACCTCAAACAATAGCAGCCACTCCTCTTCTCTCCATTTGATAAGAATATGATTGAGACTCTGAATTCTAGGTCTCATGTATGAATGAATGTGGTTATAACCACCCTAGTAGAGTGGATAAGGGCCAACCAACCCATACAATGCTTGTCGGTTTCAGCTAATCGACAAATCAATTCTTCGACTCAACTGTCATTTATGCGAAACCGATAGCCATTCTTCAACTCCATCTCGCACACCTTAACCCGCTCCAAGTGTAGCTCTCGCTGTGAAATTTACCACTTTGCCCTTTATGCTCCAAATGGCTAATTTCTCCTTCTTTTGCTCCATATGACTCCAAAGCACCTAATAACTCAAATTCACACATAAGATACATAATTCACACGAAAAATAGCAAAGAAAGGATAAATACTAAATAATAAATACGGTGTATTCTACACCTATCAGCCATGGGCGTGGAGGCCATGGGCGTGGAGGCCACTCAAATACCTGGTCTAGAGATGTTACTTCTGGACCTAGTGGTAGGGGCAACACTGTTGAAAAAACACATAAGAACCCTACACCTAAGAAGGTAGAGAATGTCAATGAACCTTGTTACAGGTGTGGTATCTCCGGACATTGGTACCAGCAATGCAAGGCTAGTGCCAAGGTAGCAGCTAGCTACAAAAAGTACCAGGAATCTATAGATCAAGAATCTAACTATGTGGAAGAACATGATCATCCCTCCCCAGATGTCAACTTCACCATTTCAAACTTCCAGGGCAAAAAGAACCATGCCCTTATGGAAACACCCGACTTTGATTGATTGTTATTTTTATTTATTTTTTTAGTTATCCTTTGATCCCAAGAACTTGTTTATTTTCTTGCTTTGTGGTTTAGCAGATTATGGTTTAAACATTTATTTTGATAACTTGAATTATGTTAGGTAGTCTTAAATTATCGGTTTTTGTTGATGGATCAGTGGTTTTAATTCTTATGGGTACTTTTTATGCATTGGATTTAAATTTTTATTGTGATAATCTATTGCATGATTGAATTACGTGACCGAATTCTCTTCAAGTACCATTTACTTGTAGGAATGTCATCCTCGAAGAGATTGAGTGCCTAGCCGATAGTGGCATCACACACACTATTTTAAGAAATAGGCAATTATTTGTTGACTTAATTCCTTATAAATCCTCTGTGACTACGATGATTGGATCATCACAAGTGATCATTAGGCGAGGTAATGCTCAATTTTTGTTGCCAAATGACACGATGATTAAAGTCACCAAGCTCTATATGCACCAAGAGCTAATCAGACCTTGTTGAGTTTCAAAGATATCCGTGCAAATGGATATCACTTGGAAACTCACTGTGAAAATGGAATTGAATATATAAATATTATCTCTAATACATGTGGAAGAAAACACATTTTAGAGAAATTAATGAGTCACTCTAGTGGTTTGTACACTACTACTATTCGGATTATCGAATCACATGTTGTTACCAACGATGAACTCTTGAACAGTGACTTGTACAAGCTTTGGCACGACCGCTTGGGGCACCCAGGTCGTGATATGATGATTCGTGTTTTAAAGAACTCACACGGACATCCCTTCTTTCGACAGCATCAATCAAATTTATATTTTTAAAAGTAATCTTAATATATTTTTAAATTTGTGTTGACGAATTTAATTTACATGGTGATAACACTTAAAAGCGTACTTCATCAAGTCCCTCATTCATTGGACGCCAAACCATCAATCAAATTTTTTTGAGACAACCAATCAGAGCCCGTGCGCATACAACTAGTAACAATAAAAACTGGACCGGCAAAGCCACAGATATGGTAAAAAGACAAAACAACTACAAGCGAGGACAACTTGCTTTCATCGACATAATAGAATGAACACTAACAAAGCCGAGTTTAGCTCAACGTAATTAATCTAGTTCACATTGATACCTCGTGGTTTCGTGTGCCTTTTTAGATTTGAAGTACTCAAGTAACCTTATTATAGTCCCCGTGAGAGAAAGAATGAGAAGTAAAGTTCCAAATGACCATATAGATACCCGCCCATGGATTGTCAAAATATGTGCTCCTCAACGTCTCTTTGCAGAAATTCCAACGATCACAGTAATATATATTCACTCTCTTATGTATATTAGCATAATAGTCGTCATCAAAATGTATATCAAATATATGTCACAACAAAGCTTATTGAAGATGATATACGTATCGAGGGAGGGAATTACCATCAAAAGCTCATACACGGTTATTTTCTTCCCAATTGTGTGTACTCTGATCGAGATTTCCAAGGTCGATTCTGCATGCCTCGTCATCTGGTGAAAAAGATTATTTAAGATCTTTTGTCGAGTATAACCTCAATTCAATTATCAGTTTGATGCACTGAATATTAGAGGTCATAGTCCTGAACAAAAAGTTACTTCGGCTTTAAGGATTCTAGGTTATGACACTCCAGCGGATGCGAATGATGAATACCTTCGTATGGGTAAAACAACTTCTTACACTTATCGTTCATTGTTCTGTGAAGTAATGATTAATCATTTTGGTCCAACATATTTACAAAAACCAACTGACGAAGATGTTAGACAAATATTAAGGGAGAATGAGGAAAGGGGATTCCCAGGAATGCTAGGTAGTCTCGATTGTATGCATTGGGTATGGCATGGATGCCATGTTTATTGGGCTGGTCAATATAAAGGTCATTATCCAAAGCCAACAGTTATCCTTGAAGCTGCTGCTTCTTATGATTGTTGGATATGGCACTCTTTTTTTGGTCTTCCGGGTTCACAAAATGATACTAACGTTTTGCACAAGTCGCTTCTGTTTGAAGATTTGAAGTATGTAATTTCTTCATCTGTCCGTTTCACGATCAACGGCCATCAGTACACTCATGGCTATTATCTTGCGGATGGTATCTACCCAAAACGGTCCACCTTGGTTCAATGCTACCGCCAGCCTCCTGCTGGTGCATTTAATGATGCCCAAATGGCACTGAGGAAGGATGTGGAACGCGCTTTTGGAATTTTGAAGAGGAAGTTCGCTATCATTTGTGGCCCATATCGTGGGTTGAGTCCTCGTGAAATGCATAAGACTATGCTCACTTGCATAATTCTTCATAACATGGTAATTCAGGAAACCAGGCGTGATTCAGATTGGATTGACTATGATAATGAAGATTTGAGGCCGGAGATTCGACCTGAAAGAGGCCTCCCTGCAAGGAATTATGGTTAAATGACTAACTACATTCTTAACCGTAATTTGTATGACCAGTTAAGAGATGATCTGAGATTGAATCTTTGGGCAGAGCATGGAAGATGATTTTATGTATTTTTCTTAATGTTTTAGCTTCAGTTTAAGTTATGCTATGTACTGTTATTTTTCTTATTAATAAACTTCAACATTTCATTTCAAACTAATATTAATTGGAATGCATAACAACATATCAAATTTAAAAAAAAAAAAATTAAAAAAATTAAAACTTAAACTAAAACATGAAAATTTAAACTGCTACATTAAACTAGTACTAAACTAGTACATTAATTATTTAGAGGAATTATTTCATCAAACTCATCATCAGTTCCATCATCATCATCATCTTCATCACTTTGTTGTTAGTAAATCCACTTGCTTTTCAATCATGCTTGAATCCTGTCAAATTCGATTTTCCATACATGTTTTTGTTGGGCGTTCATAATTGAGGTGTTAGCTTGAAGAATGTTATGCTTGTCATAGTAAAACCCAAAATTTTCTTGAGAAAGACGACTTTTCTTACTCTCCCGGTTTTGAAATTTCCTTTCAATGGATCTTTGCTTCTTGACGGTCTTTTGATGTTCCATAAACTCCGCCATGTTAAATCCTCCGGAACTCCCTCCTTCTTGAGATAATTTTCTAGCCAGTTTTGCCTGGTTCCTCCCTGGAAGTTTTCCCTTATTATTACCATCAACATAATTATTGAAAACTACGTTGGAATTTGAGCTTGTAGGGGTATCTGGTGAAGAATTTGATGGACCTTGTGAAAATGGGGAAGAATTTGGTGTTGAGGGAGAAGAATTATATGGGCTTTGATTAGAACTAGTACCGGCATGGTATTCATCCTAAAAAACGATGCCGAAACTAGTACCGGCATGGTATTCATCATAAAAAAACCATGCCGGCACCGACATGGTATTCATCCTAAAAACTAGGCCGGAACAAAAAAATAGTAGGGTATTCATCATAAACATAAGTCGGTAGTGAATTGAAAGTTTATAATTCTAACCCAAACGAAGTTTTAAAACAACAACAACACTTTAAATATGATTAGGTATCATGTACCTTCTCAATAAAGCCATTTCTTCTTCTTCTTCTTCTTCTTCTTCTTCTTCTTCTTCTTCTTCTTCTTCTTCTTTCTCAATAACAATTCAATTTAACCTATCTTTAAGAACTTGTTAGGGTTTGATTTTGATTTTGATTTTTAGTTTTAAATGTTAATTTAGATGGAAGGGTCTTTTAGTATATCCGCCCCCAAAAAACACCCGTTAACGGATATTATTGGATGGGGTTAGTAATTCATATCCCCCAATTAGTCTTTTTATCCCCCAATTGCGCGTTCTTTTTAAAATAGTTTTAGCTTTAGTTTATAATTTGCAACCATTTAATTTTTATTTTTTTTACGGAGCTCGGCAGTACATCGACAACCATCCAATTTCTTTTTTTACATAGCTCGGCACAGTAGCGTACATCGAAAAAGCACTTTTGTAAAGCTTGCAGCAATACCAAACTAATCATAAGTATTAACTAATAAAAATATATTTATTATCATCATTAGTAGAATAATTTATAAACTATCCTTTTTAATTTGATATTTAATAACATATTATCATGGAAAATTAATAGAGTATTTATTATGAGGAATTATGGAACCTTAATGACATGATAAATTTTGTCCGTTAGATGCATTTCTAATCCTAATCACAACCATCACTTTTGACAAACGATTACATCCCTAGATTTATCTCTTGTGAGGACAAATCTGGACCACTCTTTAACTTGCCTAAGTTATCCAAACTATGATTATTGTCTATATGTTCATTGCCCAATTTATATCACCAAAACATGTCTTTCCGCGGATCATATAAAAAAAAAAAAAAAAAAGATACAAAACCTATTGGTTGCCCTCCATCAAATCCAAAATGGTCTTGTACCAAAAGACAATTGGTAAACTTCACTTAGGTGGCCACAAATACGTTTTCACTTTTGGCATAACAATGTTTTTTGTTCTTAATTCGTGATTCCATTTTTTTTTTCCGATAAGTATGAAAATTGGAATCGATTAGATGTTAACCCTTCCCCGGGGAAGGTATTCCCATCCGATGTTTAATTCTCGTGACTCTTTAACCCTATCTTGCAAAGTGCCTATCGGAAAAATGAAATTGCAGTAATCACAATGACTCTGCCGCTTGATGATATCTCATCTGCTTAGAGAAGTTCTTCTCCTTATCTAATTGTTATTCCAAAACGTTATCATGCACGATGCTATACCACGGAGCTATATCGGATTGATTGATTTTTTTTCTTTTTCTACACGGATTAACGTCAGGCTAATGTGGAAATCGATGGAATCAAATCAGATAAGTTGACCGAAATAACATCAATGCCACTATTAGTTTCTCATCGTAACGTAGGTGGATCGGATTACATTTTAGGGCCTTGTTGTTCCAAAACTTATGTTGTCCGCAAATTAAGAGAAGTTGGGAGGTTAACCCGAAGGTGAAGTTTCTTATTCTTAGTTTGTTACATGCAAATTAAGAGAGAACTTGAAAACAACAATCCATCCTAAGGGAGCTCTAAAATAAGCACATGACGCGATGGATTGTGCATTAACCTGTTACTCTGGGTTAATGCAATTTGTTTCCATGGTTTTTTTTTTTTTTTTTTTGAGAATTGCTAGGTTGACCGTAATAGGTGTTTAGAAGAAACCATCGAATGAAACATATAATGGGACCAACTGAAAACCGTTACCATCCCAATGAACGTTAAATTTTAGGGTTGTTTTTAGGGTAAATGGCGGTCAGCCTGTACAATTTTTTTTTGTTTTTTTCTTGTTTTGTATTATAACCATCTTATTTTCACATAGAGTAAGAATTCTCCACTACCTGACTACCACACTGACCACCTACACTACCACCACCAGAACCGCCCATCACCACTACCTCATCACCATCATCACCGGCTCCATGGACCACCAACAAATACTACCAATTGATATGATTATTAACAAATTCATTATTTATTTAATGAAATATTTATTAGGATAATCATAAAACATTTATAAGGAAACATTAATAAAATATTAGTGATGAAAGTACATTCATTAAGAAAATTGTGAGACATCTATTAGATTAAGATATTTATGATGTAAGAAGATATTTATAATGAAAAATTCATAAGAAATTTAATGAAAGTATATTAATTAACATAATTATAAGACATTTATAATGAGAGATTAATAAAATATTCATTATAAAAAATTAATGATACAATAATGATGTAAACAACCACAACCATAGATTTAGCTTCCCCAAGAATGAATCCAGAGCGTCCTTTATCTAAGCTAAGTTGTCCATGCTTTGTTTTATATTAGAGACTAGCCCTTAACCCGTGCCATAACGGCACGGGCCTTGATGTTGGTTAATTTTTAATATCGTATAAAATGTGTCCAGAATACGTATCAACTCATTCTGATCCGATATATGTTAAATCTGGCTTGGTCATAAATATCATAGGGATATCCCTTGTTTTGTTTTCTTTGTTCTATCCGGTAAACAACTAATATTATTAACACACTCCATTAAATCAGAAATGCTTTCTAAATCATACGCGTTGTCGCCATATAAAATTCAGAAAAATATATACTACAAATAATTTTAAAGGGACTTTGTACGCATTTAATATCTTAAATTAAGAAAATGAGTTCACCTCTGTGATTTTCTATTTCCTTCCCTATTTCCAATTTAAAAAATATGTACATAATATGTACTTTCTCGGGCCTTTTTTTACTTACTGGAATATATGCTATTGAAATTTTACATCTAGAAATATATCTCTTGATTTGTAATATCACATATATACTCTTATGTTGCGAAGTCTCTTTGGAAAAATAAGTGGATATGGTCACCTCCGGAATCGTTAGCCTCCTTGGAAGCCATTTGCCGTGACCATTGCATGGCTTTTTATGGTCGAGGAGTATGCTGCTTAATCGCATATGTATTTTTTTGGAGAGAAAGAAATTTCAAAACCGACTAATATGTAATTGGGGAGGAAAGATCGAAATCCCCTCATTGTCATGCATCTTACAATGATTGAGTACATCTTCTTTGTTACTGAGCTGATTTGTAAGACCATATACTTACCTTGCAAAGTCGCTCATATAATCCGGTCATCTCTTACACCTGAAAATAGGTGCCCATTGTCGCCTCTAGAATCGTCAACCTCTTTGGTAGGCGTATGTCATAACAATCTTCTATCTTTCCAATGTGGAGCAGTATGGTGACCAATTGGTACAGTCTAGCTACTTTTAATTTATACTACCTCCAGTATTTTTTTACACTCAGAAAGAACAAATTATAAATAAACTGGTCTTCCAGCGTTCGTGATGGTCATTGTAATGATGTTGTTTGATTTTTCATTCTTTACCGCATATCAATCCAGAGAATTGCTATCAATAAGAAGACTAGAATACGGAAACGTTATAACCTATTCAAGAAAACCGAACTATTATAGAGTAAAAAACATAAGTCAGGGTGCATTATCCGAAACCATAACATTTGTTGGCGTCTTTGATTATTTTTTTTTACCAAGAGTGCAATCTTATGGATTTAATTTTTTCCAAAAGTGAAATCATCTGCATAAGAAGTTAAAATATGTTAGCTTGGTGATGCTAGTGTCAGAAAATTTCCTTCAAAACCATGGATTCAGATAAAAAATGAGAACATAAATTAGATTATCATATCACCACGTGCGGTTACACAGGGGATGAATCGGATCCACCAATGCCACCGTAGATCATGACCAAAGGGATTAATACAAAATACAACAAAAAAAAGAAGAGGAAATTACACGCCAACAAAATGCAGTAAGGGAAACACACCAGAATACAATGCGGGAAGAGAAACACACACAAAAAAAATGATGATATACAAAGAAACATGATATACTATTCACATGTATTGTTTTATTTGGTGCAATGGTTCATAATGCTTAATCTTCGGCAATGATAGATGCCGAAAACCTTAGGGCATCTTCTGAAGGCAGGGTTTCTTGCGAGGTGGATCATTATCGACCATAATCTCATCTTCAGCGCGGATGATTTCGGTATTCTAGGCAGATATGACTGGAGTTGGTGCTGCAGGGACCGAAGGCAGCTTTGCTACAATAAAGATTGGGGTTTCAAGATTTCTGGGATAGACAATTTTGGGCAACCTGTACAAAACTATTGAGCACCCACGGTGACTCATCCATCTCCCTAAAACCGAACGCACACGTGCAGAAAATGGGTGTGGTATGGATAACCATGGTCATTGATTTATCTTTCCCCAGATAAATCTGGACCACCACTAACACAGGCAAAGTTAGCCAAATTATGGTTTTTAGTATTAAAAGAAAATATATTAGGTTTCTATATAAAAGAAAATATAACAACAACAAAAAATAGAAAAAATTAATTGATAACTTAAGTTTGTTCAATCTAAGCTCTAGACATGACGTTTGTAATTAAAAATTAAAAGCACGCCTATTTGCGGTGGGTGTCAACAGTGGTATCAGGTGATTTTGTTGTGGTGCCGTGTTACATTCCGGATTTTCGGACTTCTAGCGGACACATGTTCAACCTAGTGTGTCGGGTCTGATCCAGCTAGCAAATCCATATTTCCGGACCGCCACTCGTGTAGGACCAGATTTTTCTTCTTAAGAAATTTCAATAAATAAAATCAGTAATTCATGCTCAATTAAATTTACTAAATAAAATGTAATCTTACTTTTAAATTTACAAAACTTTTAAATAATAACTACAAAATCAAAAGTATCAAATTAAAACAAAATAACGCTTTGAATAAATTCAAAACGCGATAGCCAAATCTGCGTGATATATACTAATTTCTTGTCGGGTAATCTTTCTTCGTTCTTTGTGGAAAGGGAGGAAAATGGGTGAGCAACCACAACCCAGTAGGAAGTTTCAAAAAATAATAGAATGCATCGAAAAACAAACAAATGCAACAGATACAATAATTAAAACCATGCATGAAAGTTCACAACACTACAAATGCCATTCTCAACCAAAAATACTTAACATTTTCTTGGTCAAAATCTTCAATCTTAAATTCTAGACCCTTAATACAAATTTATTAATTTAATTAAGAGAAAATTTATAATGAAAAAAATTAATAGATCATTTATTATGAGCAATTAGTGAAAAAACATTATTATGAGGAATTAATAAATTATTTATTATCAGGAATTAGTGTGAAACACTAATTAGTTAGGCATTCATTATATTAACCATTTATTAAATTAGATTTTTCTTAATTGGTCATTAAATGATAGTTTAATGGGAGAAATTATAGCCATAGATTTATGTATTGGGAGAGTAAATCTGAACCACCACTTACATAGGAAAAGTTAGCCAAACTGTGCTTTATACTCTTGATATACTCCCTTCATCCTGAATATATAGACGGAATTTACCAATTCTCTTACAATAAGAAAAAATATGGATTTCACAAATATCCATCACTTTTCTTATTTTAACCTTTATCCCATTCCCAAGACAAAAAAACATTATTAATTTACTTATTATGATACCATACATTATAAATAAGGGTATACGTGAAAAAAAACATCATTGGAATTGGAACTTCGCCTATCTAATGGGACAATAAAATTTCTAAACTCCGCCTTTATAAATAAGGACGGAGGGAGTATAAAAATAAAATATCGTGGGTTCCTTAAGAAAAATAATTAATACTCCCTCCGTACCTATTATATAGGCGGAATTTCCATTTTTCCTTGTACCACTATATAGGCGGAGTCCAAATTTCAAAACGGTTTTTTACTTATATTACCCCTATTTATTTGCTTGGGAATCATCACAATTGAGTCATATCCTATATACACTCCACGGAACCCTATGTAAAATATAGTTAGTAATTAAGTCATATCCTATGCGCGGGTGCATAGGATAACAAGACCCTATTCAAAGACTCATAGACCGACTTTTCTAGACAACCCCAAAATTTGTGCCCGAATCCTTCTTCAATGATGTGGCGTCACCTCCTTTACCCTTGAGAAAACGAGGGTCTATTATCATTGAGTTACATCGCTAAGGTGGTGACATATTACGAGAGACGGAGTCCAAGATGAGGTTGTAATTAATGTGTAAGCGGAGCAGAAATTATAGTGATAAAATATTTATTTATCGATAAATAAATAATCCCCTAAACGATTTTTTTTTTTTTGGGCCCAAGAACATTCATTTATCGAGGTTAGACTGTATAATTTTCCTCATTTGATTGGGGGCCGGACATTTTAATTGGGGGCCAAGCACTAGAGGACAAAAAGGTCACCCAATCCTAATTTGGGTCACCCCTTATAAAAATATTTTCTAAATGGCTAAAATGCCCCTGAGTGATTAGTATTAAGATTTAATGAAGTTGATTAGTGTGATAATTTTGTTTAGATAAAAATCAGGTTTTGGGATTAAAATTTGGGGAAATTTTAGTTTTGGTTTTTTTTTTTTTGAGAAGAAGAAGAGTAGTTTTGAGAGGAAAAAACTAGGGTTTTTATAAATGAGTGATTCAAGTGAAGGGAATGAGGTTGGTGAAGGTTCAAACAATAACCATGATTGTGTTGATGGTGAGATTTTCTCTAATAAACCTATGGATTGGATGTTTGATGAAGAGATGTTAATGGAGGAAGCCATGAATAATGGTGGAAATGAAGATCCTACTGCTCAAAATGAAGGAACCAATCCTTAAAATGAAGAACCCGGAGCTCAAAACAATCAGATAAAATTCATATACTCTTCAAATTGTCTGAATGGTGCTCCAAGTGGTGGATTCATGGTCACTATGGAACTACTCAGAGTGAGGGTCGTTATAGTCGGGTGTTGTATACGCCAACGACCCTAAAGAGTCGTCATACTGTTGACACACATGGCGACGACTCTAACCTGCAACTTTTAATGGTGATGAAAAATCGTCAAGGTGGTGTGTTAAACCATGACGACTGTTTATATTGTTCACCTAGAGTCGTTAGTTGATTCGTTTAATACCCAGACGACTCTCGAATCCAAACTCTCGGTATAAAAAGGCCATTTTTTGTGTGTTTGAGTCGGCATAGGGATATTCTGATATACTGACGACCCTAACCAACCATTTATAATGTTCACCTAGAGTCGTTAACCAATAACAAAGGGTCGTCAAAACAGGGTCGTCATTTTCAACCTAATACGGTAACGACTCTATTTTAGGGCAAAAAATGTTGAAGTAGCAGAATTAGGGTCGTCATCTTCATCCTAATACACTAACGATTTTTCATAGAATCTGCCTGCAAATGAAAAGTCGTTAGGGGTTTTCATTTCGATACTAACGACTCTTACACTGAAATTTCGATACTAACGAATACAAGGTGGGTTTAAGTTCATATACCTTCTAATTGGAGCCATAGCTTTCTTGGGTTTTGATTTTTGGCGACGATTACGCGATGAATCGGTTGAAGAAAAAAAATTTCTTCAAAATAGTCGTTAATGGTGGTGGTGGAGAAGAGAACGGGGAGGAGAGGAAGATGAAGAAGAGAAGCCTAATTAAGGTTTCTAATTAAGGTTAACTGATTTTTAATGTTTAGTTTTAGGTAAGGATAAAACAGTCTTTTCAATATCGGATTATTACGCCCCTCAAAAAATTGGGGTGCAAGTAAAAAGTTGTGGCCCCTAATTAAAATGGTTGGCCCCCAATCAAATGAGGATAATTTTGTGGGCTATGCAGAATATCAATGCCCGGCGATACATATCATAAAGAATGACCATTGTTAGCAGCTAGGATTTTTTTCTTTTCCTTCTGAATAACACTGTTATGGACTTCTTTGAATTCCAAGGCATTCTCTATTTTTTTATATGATAAATGTTGTGTTTATTTTTATAACGAGGAGGATCCGTAGACATTCTTAGATGGACACTATCATACATGATTTGTGTCATGTTTTCCATAAAACTCAAACGAAAATGAATCTGAATCTAGATACGTTCCTCTTATAAGACTCTACATTCCTCCCAAAAATGAGAACAATTCGAGACGTATAACACCACCATCTACCCTTTTAAATACCAGCCATTAAAAGTTAACGGTTGAAATTAATATCGGTACTAGCACATTTTAATAGAAAAGAAGAAACATAACAATAAAAACTGGACCGGCAAAGCGAGAGATATACATGGTAAAAAGACAAAACAACTGCAAGCGAGGACAACTTGCTTTCATCGACATAATAGAATGAACACTAACAAAGTTGAGTTCAGCTCAACAGAATTAATCCAGTTCCCTGATACCTCAGGGTTTCAGTGTGCCTTTTTAGATTTGAAGTACTCAAGTAACCTTATTATAGTCCCTGTGAGAGAAAGAATGAGAAGTAAAGTTCCAGCGACCATATAGATACCCGCCCATGGATTGTCAAAATATGTGCTCCTCAACGTCGCTTTGCAGAAATTCCAACGATCACAGTAATATATATTCACTCTCTTATGTATATCAGCATAATAGTCGTCTTTCAAATATATGTCACAGCAAAGCTTATTGAAGATGTTAGAGACATCATCATCGCTGCCCAAATTATGTGTGATGATTCCCTGATTACGAAGTAATGTGACGTCTGCAGCAGAACTTACCAGGTTATCCATGAATATGGCATATGAAGTCATGTAATATGGAGATCCATTTCGATCGAAGTACTGCTCTGAAGCAATGAGATTCCTAAAAAAACGACCAGTATTGATACCAATCACAAGACGAGGAATTCTCATGACTCCGTTGTCAAACTTAATATCTAGGAAACTACCATCATTACAGCCTATTTCGAAACTGACTCCTGCTCGCGCCAACTCCGTCGCACTTGGAATTACAGATCCTGATAGTTTATGAGAACTGCTGGGTGTAGGGCAGATAAATATGATGATATACTTTAAAACTTGCAGTAACGCATTTTTAAGTACTGCGATCAAATCTGTGCACAATGAGAATGGTGAAGAATTGATTTGAATAACATGCATTTCACTATTGGGATTAGGATCAGGGTGCATGGATTTAGCTACTAGATCGAGAAGATGCTTATTACCTTCACCCAGACATGCTTGTTGCAAGTTGGTAACATTATTGAGTTTTCTCGGCAACTCGATATGGTCTTTGAAGGAGTTTAAAGCCATTTCCCGAAAGGTCATGCCCTTCGAATTTTTTTCTGAAGTTCGGTTGAGTAAATGTTCGAGAACATATATAGGAATTTGGTTTTCGATGAGCAAGAGATCCCAAAGCAGCGTATTCTTTCCCCATATATTATGAAATAAAAATTTGTCGTCTATCAACTTTGGCCCTGTTAATGCTTGGAAGATTCCAATGATGAACAAACCATCGACCACCATCATTTCTATAAATTCTTTGCTTTTGAGGTTGATGGTTTCCGAGTAGCACTGTCGAATTTTTTCTTCCATCCCCCCAACAGATTCAACACAATCCCTAAATACCTTTTGTATTGATTCCACATTATGCACTTCTCTCGTTCGATTTAGAATGTTGCTCATATAATGCAGCTTGCATTCTTCCATTGCTTTAAGGTGTTCTTTTCCCCTATGGAAGGGACCAATGGATACCATTAAGGGAGCATATGAACTTGGCTCCGTCGTTTTATGAAGCTTTTCATGTACTCTACGTATACAAATTAGCTCCTGATAAGGACGCCAAAGATGATCACTGCTTCTGTCAAACTTGGCTATCATTTCTTCAATTGGAATTGATAGTTGTTCATTCTTCGCCTGAGGCACTGAAGGGTGATTTAGAACTCCGTTACCACCAGTAGTTGCCATAGCTCGTAAGGTTAATATAGACGAAGAATTATGAAAATAAAATGTCACCGTTGATATGAGAGATTAAAAATGACTAGAGAACTGAACAGCAGCAATTTGATAGCTAGAATTCTTCTAGATCCTCTTGATTTATAGAGAAGGTACTGTAATGTCTACCATTTCAACCAATACTAAAAACTCCCACCAGGATGAAACAACATGGAAAGCACAACTAGTATCATTCTACAAGAAAATACAAAAAAGAAGAAGAAGTTGGATTAGTCTGATTATTAAACTTGACTTCACAGCATCCAAATCCAAAGTTTGTCAATTCAGCCACACCAAAAGCCGACTTAACGATCAAGTGTTGACGTTTTATTTATATAAGCAGGCTGTGCTGACAGTTTCAAGATTATGAAAGGAAGGACGTGCTTGATAACTTGACGTGCTAATATGTAATTTACCTTCACTAGAGGATTCAAGCTATTGAACTCTTTGTTTAGCACTTCTGTATCATGTTAGTTGACATTGGTATGACACGGGCATGTTCCCTTATAGTTATTGGTAATACACTAAGCGATTGTTGTCCTCGACTCATTAGCCATTTCCGATTTCTTTATATTTCTTTTCTCCAGTAGGAAATATATATATAAAAAAGACTAACCATGGGGAATACAAAATGAGTTTGGGTGTTAAGACTCCTTCTCCTTTCTAAATTTAGATGTCCCAATATACGTGCATTGAATTTGAGATCGATGGAACGGTTTCCTGAATTATATTTTTGGTTACACGGGCTAAAATAAAAAGATATGGAGTCCTTATCAACTCCTTTAAAGCCCTAAGCCATGCGAGGCCATGCGTCGCGCGGTGAGAATACCCACCCTTGGGTGAGCGTTACCGCCCCCTTGAAAATTCTCCATTCCACTTTTTCTCTAATTACGTGAATGTAACACCAAAAATCTCTTTCGGTAGAAAAAAACAGTTTTTTCGCACAAGTCTTCCGCAAAACAAAAGAAAAAACTACGGAAAAAAGGTCTTTCCCATAAACCAAAAGAAAAAAACACGGGAAAGAATTAAGAGAAAAAAACCCTAAAACCAAGAGAAATGTTGGCAGTTCCTGTTATCGCCCGTATTATGATAGACCCTCGGTTTTTATCAATGGGATCTTGCACTGGATGGTTGATCTTTTCTGGTATCATATGAATCATGATGTTTACCCTAGCTGCTCGCACTCAATATTGACATTCAACACAGAAACGGAGGAACTTAGCTTGATTTCTTCCCTCAATATTGACATTCAACAAAACATCTGGAGATCTTTACCGGTACCCGTTTGTTTTATTGCAGTTTCTGATTTTTACTTTTCCTTGATTTTCACTAAAAAGTATGAGCTTCGACTACAAAACCCTAACCCTGTTTTTCATTTTTACTGTCTCATTCTTTTTTTTTCATTCACTGGATTTCTTCCGTAAGTTCTTCATGTTTTGATGAAATTATTTATTGATTTTATTTTATCATATTTTGCAGAAACAGTTTGCCCTAAAACAGTTCTTCATATTTTTTTTCATATATTGCAGATGTTAATTCCATGGTCAAAGAGGGAGTTTGTGGGATAACGGCAAGGAAGTGTCTCTGACCACTATTCTGGCGGTGGTGGTGATTCTGGCGGTGGTGGTGATGATTCTGTAGGTGGTGGTGATGATTATGTAGGTGGTGGTGATTCTGGCGGTGGTGGTGATTCTGCAGTTGGTGGTGAAGTACCAGGTGGGGTTGATTCCCCCGATGTATCACAACACGACTGACTATCGACTTGATTGTTGCCACCACTATTAACAATGGTCATGGTACCACTAGCTTGGGATCCCTGGGCATAAACACCAAGCATTATTTATGATCATGATAAAAGAAAACTGTATCTGATCTCTCTCCATGGTAAACTTAATTAACCTATTATCTTCCCCATAATTAATCTAGCTCGCTCACACTGTCTCCTGAGTTCATCATTCCAGTTAATTTATAGCGTGAACTAATGAGGGTGTAATGGGAAATGAAATTTAATAACCATCAAATCATTGAACTACTTTAATTTGTCCTACTTATCATGCATTTAAAAATGTGAAACAAAACTGAAAGTCACTGTATGTCGTCGAAACATAGAATGTTTCCTCTGTTTATCTGTTCTGGCATTTTGATTCGTAAGTTGAACAAGGTAATCCATCTTTTTTATCTTACTATTAGGGTTTATCACATCTGAGGTCTTTTGATGATTTTATTCAGTTCTTTCCTTTGTTTATCTGTTCATGGAACAATAAACGGTTACCCATTGATCTTCATTGTAATTGGTTTGGTTGGTGTGTTTAGGAGGAAGCCAGAGGAGTTGAAATTTCGCAATCAATCTATCTTGAGCTTGCTGTTAATCTTGGAAAAAGAGGGCCAAAAAGCTGGTAAGTCGTGCTTCATTTTCTTCTTTATTGGTAATTGGGACACATTGTTGCGATTTAATTTTTACTGAATCTCTTAATGTGGTGGCCACAGTCGGCAAGGAAGTGTCTCATGCAATCGTTGACCAGGTAGTAGAAGCACTGAGAATGTTAACATCTGATTGATAAAAAGAAGAAACCGATCTTGGTTAAGATTTGATAGGTACGTGCTTCAAATTTATTAATTTTAATATTATTTGATTGATTTTCTTTTGTCGCCAACAATTGATCAGATTTGGTATTCAAAATTGCGGCAATGTGTTTTGCTTTGTTTTTTCCTATTTAAAAGTCTTTTCGGAGCCCTTCATATTGTAAGGTAACCATCTAATAGCTCGAATTTCATTTCATGGATAGACTGTCATACATGACAGTTGTATACTAAGCATTCTTTAGAAAGCTAAGTTGTCGGATCAATTTATAGTTGAGCGCCCCAAACCACAAAGTGTATGAGAACTGGATTTATAATGTAAACGAAACGACAAGGGCACCTGTTAAGAGATTCAGAGAATTGACAATACGTTCTTCCAGCTCAACAGTGCTATGACTTCTGGGAAATTTTACAAAATAATGTGGCTGCAGTTTTGTGTATATCTCTACTCCGTATTCTTTAGAATGCACATGCACTCTTCTTTTCGTGTCTTTGTCTTGGTTATTTCATATTTTCCATTATATGCAGAACTTTTCAAAAATGAAGAACTTACTCAAATAGATGCAGAAAAATCAGTGATTCAGGAGGTAGCCTTTCTGCATAGAAAGTTAAGCATACCTCTTGAGCAAGAGCCATTAAAGAAAAATTGAGATCCAAGGCCGGAATTATAGTGGTATCAAGAGGTTGGCATTCTCTCAAACTTAATATCTTTATAGAGGTAGTGAAGCTAAGTCTTTGAGGATGGAGATATATATACAATAGGGAGTGGTACCTCCTGACTTGCAAATTAAAAGTCTAAATTGTGAGTTTACAGATCTGGGATTTGGCATGGACTTCTCTTGACCATAGAGGCAGCTGGCGTGTCCTAAGTGCAGGTGATTTTGAAATTTTTTTTGCTTCACGCAGTTAAAAGTGAAAAAATGCACGAACTGTATTGGCACAAGCATCTATATGCATTTCCTTTTTTAGCATGACTATAATGTGCTTGCTGTTTATTTTTTTCCCTACAGTTTCTCCTAAACATAATAGGCCACTTTTATAATGTAAACGAAACGACAAGGGCACCTGTTAAGAGATTCAGAGAATTGACAATACGTTCTTCCAGCTCAACAGTGCTATGACTTCTGGGAAATTTTACAAAATAATATGGCTGCAGTTTTGTGTATATCTCTACTCCGTATTCTTTAGAATGCACATGCACTCTTCTTTTCGTGTCTTTGTCTTGGTTATTTCATATTTTCCATTATATGCAGAACTTTTCAAAATGAAGAACTTACTCAAATAGATGCAGAAAAATCAGTGATTCAGGAGGTAGCCTTTCTGCATAGAAAGTTAAGCATACCTCTTGAGCAAGAGCCATTAAAGAAAAATTGAGATCCAAGGCCGGCATTATAGTGGTATCAAGAGGTTGGCATTCTCTCAAACTTAATATCTTTATAGAGGTAGTGAAGCTAAGTCTTTGAGGATAGAGATATATATACAATAGGGAGTGGTACCTCCTGACTTGCAAATTAAAAGTCTAAATTGTGAGTTTACAGATCTGGGGTTTGGCATGGACTTCTCTTGACCATAGAGGCAGCTGGCGTGTCCTAAGTGCAGGTGATTTTGAAATTTTTTTTGCTTCACGCAGTTAAAAGTGAAAAAATGCACGAACGGTATTGGCACAAGCATCTATATGCATTTCCTTTTTTAGCATGACTATAATG
Source organism: Papaver armeniacum (assembly GCA_023531295.1). Lineage (NCBI taxonomy): Eukaryota > Viridiplantae > Streptophyta > Magnoliopsida > Ranunculales > Papaveraceae > Papaver > Papaver armeniacum. Next base: position 317,676 of record JAJJWW010007032.1, on the reverse strand, counting down.
TGCTTGATGTTTATTTTTTTCCCTACAGTTTCTCCTAAACATAATAGGCCACTTTTATAATAACTGGAACACTAATGTTGCAACTTGCAAATTGTATGTGTACTTCATCTTGATATTTTTGTAGTTCAATATTTATATCTGGAGTCCAGTCATTTTGTGTGCTGGTGTTTTTGATTTTTAGTATGGTCATTTGACTCTCTTGCTTGCTATGGGAATTCACATGTATTGGATGGTTGAGCTCCCACAAAACGCCCTATCAATGCTATTGTTGCCGCTCTTGGTTTGCTAATAATATTCCAAAGTCATCCGAAAACTAGCTCATGAAGTGGAACCTCCTATTAGCTCATGAAATGTCCCCTAGAAGCATCTTTTACTTTATTTCTGCAACTTGGTTTTCTACTTTGTTGATTATATTGTTTTGCTAATAATATTCCAAAGTCATCCGAAAACTAGCTCATGAAGTGGAACCTCCTATTAGATCGTCTTTCATCATATGCTAATCGGAGTTAGTTTTTATACTTCTCTGTATCAAAGTTTTTTCTTTACTATTCATTTTTGGGTTGTTGATTTGATTTTGATTACAGGTCTTATTCTTATATTTCAAAGCTGATTATGCTCTTTGTGACAAGCTATCCGACTAGGTTTTGCAGGACATAATATACAGAAGGACATAAAAAATAAACTAAAGATAGATGTTGTGGTTGTTCCACCCAAGAAAGACGATGACAAAGGAAAAGATGGTGAAGTGGAACCTCCTATTACATCGTCTTTCATCATATGCTAACCGGAGTTAGTTCTTATACTCCCATGTCTCAAAGTTTTGTTTCTTATTCATTATTTGGGTTGTTGATCTCATTGTTATATTTCGAAGCTGATTGTAATTTGTAAACCAGCATGTACCATGAATTTCCATATAGGTAAGAGTTACTAACATTTTAATTAGGATGTTTTTGTTTAGGTTGATTTTTTTGCTTTTATTTCACGGTTGTTTCTGAGCACATATATATAGTTAGGATGGAGAAGACGGATATCAGATTGTAAGGTGTCAAGCCAAAGTTGTGATTACTATAATGTAACCGTGGATGTCAATTTACAGGGTACCATTGAGATGGTTATTCCAAAGCAGGTTCATGTTTGAAGATCATGTACTGCTGACAGCAATTGGCTTGGCTTGATAGTTCTATATGCTATAGCTTGGGAAGTTCTACATGTATGCAACGATTATCAATTTGTATTCTCATTGTCACGATTTATTTGATTTTACTACTCAACGTATGCTTCTGAATTTATGTTAGGCAGTAACAATGAAGATGTACACATCACAACTTTCCCTGACAGCTCTAATATGCTTATTGGGGACCCTTCAATCCATTGTTGTCACTTTTGTCATGGAGTACAGGCCATCAACTTTTTCTTTCATGATTATTCAGTTGATTTCCTATACAACTCTTGAGCCTCTCCTCAGAAGGAACCATCAATTCTCATTTGGCTTCCAAATTAGATGGTCATTTTTTTACCTGATGTTAAGCATACGGCTATGTACATCTTATGCATAAAAATACATCGTATAAGATGTATAGGAAAACTGTGTTCCTCCGTTGACAAAACTGAGAATGGATGGATTACTCTTTCTGAAACAGTTAGGATAAGCATCAGTGAGAACGGGGCGAGGCGAAGCCGAGCCACACCAAATTAGAGATCCTAAGCATGTACTGGGACAGGGCGAGGCGAAGCCGAGCCAAGCATGAATTTGGACGGAGCGAGGCGAAGACGAGCCACACCAAATAAATAATCCTAAGCAACAGGGCGAGCTGCGACACCAAATAAAAATGCATGACGGGCGAGGCAAAGCCACATTACACCAAACTAAAAATATGGTTAAAAGTAAAAAAGATGATGGTTTTCGTGTCCGCCCGGTGCGTAGCACGGGCATAAAATCTAGTTTAAATTTAAAGAGGCTGCTACTTTTGTCTTCCCATCTCGAAATGACTTGCCAAGATAAGTTGGTACAGTCGAACCTCGATAAATAAATAACCTTCCCAAACATATGGGCTAAATGCATTAACATTTTGAATCCTCAAAGGCCCTATTAACATATAAATAAATAATTACTAAATTTCATCGTACATAATGTATATAAATAAACCAAAATACTTCATCCAGTTAACGAATTTGTAGAACATTGAGCATAATGGGTAGCGTTGCGAATTCAAGCACGATTTGAATGCTAACGAAAGGCTAGAGTAGGACTTGCTCAGAAGAGACTTACCAACTATCCCAGTACTCGTAGAAGATGATGATGAATTGGAAATAATGGAGAATTTCAGTACCTCAAAGTGTTACGAGCAGCTTGTTGGTGAACTGAATCATTACAGCTTTGCAAGACATGTTTGGAAGAGTACTGGTATATTCCTCACAAGATAAGCTTTATAATTTGGGAAACTTTTCATCATCCACTACCTACAAGAAATGTTTTACAACATAAAGGTATCACTATTAACAATGATCAATGTGTGTGGTGTAACTTTGAAAGAGAAACATCTCATCATGTGTTCTTGCATTGTCGATATTCTTTTGCAGTATGGGATTACTTTATTAAGGCCTTTAAGATATCGTGGCCTATGTCGAGATCGTTGATAAAACTGTTTGATGCCTGGGAAACTAATGTGCTGCAAGGTAGAGAGGCAAAAAGGTTATGAAGATCATACACTACACTATTTTTTAGATCTTTTGGAAGGAGAGGAATGGAAGGTTTTTGGTGCTAGCAATAAATCCGTAGATGAGTCAATTGATCTCGTTAAACAACTAGTGGTGTTGTGGTCTTGTGAAACAGGAACTTTCAGTCTTGTAATCTCTAGTCTTAAATGGAGTAATTGGGAAAGTTTGATGTCTGTATGAGTGCGTTTTTTTTTTTTTTTTTGAAATTTTTTCCTCTGGCAAAACTTCTTCTTTTTAATATATAATTAACTTCTTCCTCAAAAAAAAAAAAATGTTTATATAAGAAATCATTTCTTCTCAAGAAATGCATCCAAAGTTTATTGTTTTTTCCTTCCACAGAAACAAAAATGCATCCCATGCATCCTTAATTTTTTTTACAGTGCATGCACAATTTTAAAATATTTTACTCATGTTATAGCAACTCATTTTTTCCTATAGTGATTATAACTGGAAAGGCCTTTTTTGATGACAAATTTGGTATGACAGTATTATTATTTGGTTCAAGATCATTCATCATTTATTATCGACTCCATAATTTCTTCTTCTTTAGGCGATTCCATAACTATATTATTCTCGTTAATATAATTTAAAAGACATCCATCACATTTTTATAATGTAAATTAGAAATGAGACTCATAAGTGTAGAACATATGAGCCTCGTCCCCATTAGTTCACTCTTGAAATTTTTTCTTCTACTAGACCAACATCTGGTTCGGAAACATCAAAATTACATATATATAAAAAACTAAAAAAACACCGTAAATAAAATAAATATTAATTTGTTAATTTATTCATTTATTGATAAATAAATAACCTCGCTAAAAAAATATCTATGTAGTGAGGTTAGCAAATGACTTAAATGAGATGAAGATAGCTCAATGTAACCAAGGATGACCTGCCCCGGCTACCATTAGGCCCTATCAGTCTATTGCTAGCCAAGGTCAATGTTTCTGAATTGTTTCTTTTGGTCTTTTTTTTTTTGGACTGGAAATTGTTTCTTTTGGTCTACTGCTAATTGACGGTGAGTCATCCTTGGATGCACTGCACTATCAGTTTATTCATTCCAGTCGTTTAAATGAATTTTACTGGCTCTCTACTGCAACTATTTGATAGTTAAATAAGTGAAAGAGACCCCAAACAGGTAAATAAAAACCTTACCAATTCGAGATATCGGATATCTCCTATCAACTGGGTGTTCGCAAAGCATCCTTTGCTGCATTGAAAACACGATAGTGAATGAACCTCTATCATCACCGAAACAGTTTTCAACTCATTAGTTTTTTTTTTTCCTCGGCAAAAGTAAGAATATATTGAAAGGCTTACTGGCAACAGTTTTCAACTCATTAGTAGAGGAAAAAAAAACATTTCTTTCTCTACACTCTTTTCAGTAGGGTCGATAAATGTTCGACCAGCCGATAACGTAGATCTTGAGGATGATGTTGACCTGCGTGGACGCTACTGAAAAGAAACGAAGAATGATATTAAAGTAGACGTCCAGGTATATAAAAGAGTAAAATACCAAAAAAAAAAAAAAAAAAAAAAAATGAGACGTAGCACTAAACACTATTGACCCTAGTATCCATTGTTTATGAAGCATCGGTTAGAGCTCTCTGTCTTTCTATCCTACGAGGTCTTACATGAGAGGAAGAAATCCCAGTGTAGCACAAGGACAACATGCCGTCCTGATTCTAGGAAACCATAGTTTAGGCGATGCCGGCAAGTCATCCCTGGCTGGATTGGACTTGGACTCTCTACCTCATCATGCTAGACATCTGGATAACGGGACTGATCAAGTGCTCGCTTCATCTTCACTGCAGTATTATCATCTATGACTTAAATGAGAGGAAGATAGTTCAGTATAGCCAAGAACAACCTGCCGACTACCATCTTCCTAAAAACATCTATGTTGTTTAGCCGATGCCGGCAGGTCATCCTTGGCTGCATTGTACTATCAACCTAATCATTCAAATCAATTAGATGAATTTGGCTGACCATCAAATGCAACTGTTTGATAGGTAAATGAATGGAAGACACAGTTAACAACTTCTTGTACTGCTACGTGTGTGCCGAATGCTGCTGTTTCCATCTTCTATTTATAGATAAAAAGTTGGGGAAAATTAGTTGAGACGTGAAAAATATCTGCTGCTCATGAGATTCTTTCATTCTCTCTTGTTAGGAACCAACTAGAGAGAAAAAGGAGAGAGTGAGAAACCAATCAAAAAACATCATCAAGAATATTTTCCATATCATTCAAAAGAACAAATACTCCAAATTTGGTTACGATAGCTGTTTCCCTATCCAGCAAGATTTTTTGATCCTAATAAGAAAGGGTAATTATTTTAAAAACTAGGAAAGAAAATCATATTATGAAAACCAATCAAGTGTTTTGGTTATCGTGGGAATAGAATATTTTGATTGGATGGTGTTTCTAGAGTAATATGGTTGACTTATTCAGTACGAAGATTTTGTATTTTAATTTTATTTCTACTAATTCTCTTTCATATCTTTGATTCCGATAACCCTTTTCATCTTTCCAACAAAATAATGCAAGAACCTAGAGGGGTAAAACGTGTCGGCCGGCACAGCCCGGCACACGAAGTCGCATGTTTCACGTGCCATGTGTCGTGCTGTGCTGTGCCAACGAATTAAACTTGGTATGCCGTGTTGTGCTTTACTAGTCAAAAGCTAAGCACAACATAGCCCACGGGCACAGCACACGAATAAACGTGTTGTGCCGTGTTGTGTCGTGTTGGCACACGTGTTATAAACATTTTGAAATCACTTAATGTATACATTAAATCGGACAATATCACGAGAATTTAAATAGACAACATATATCTTTGAAATTATTTCAAGTAAAATTAACAAGTTTATTCAATAAAAAGAAATAGCCCATCAAATATAAAATTGGATCATTGTCATGTAAATTAATGTTCTAGTCAAATATTGGTAACGACATTATAACAACGATACTGGAATATATTTTCCAAATATTTAGGTATTAATTATTATATGTGTTGTTACAAAAACAAGCCAGCATAAAATGTCAAAAACTAGCTAGAATAGTAACTCTTTTGTGAAATATACACAAAATGTGATGTATTATGCCTTGTTATAAAATGTGCATGTTATGACGTGCTTTCTTAACGTGTTGTGCGAGCAGGGCCACGTGCGTATCCGTGCCTGGTGATGTGTCGTGCTACTGTGCCAATTAGGCTAACCCAACATAATCCATGAAACTAACGTGCTGGGCCATGCTGGCTAAATCACGTGATGTGCTATGCTGGGTTCAGATTTTAACGTGCTGTGATGGGTTGTGCTCGTCACGGGCACTACCCGCCACCACTCTAGAAGAACCCATGCTGTCAGTAGAATGTCAATGAATGGGATCTATTTGTAGTCCAAATTGTGGTTTATATCCGACTTATTACATTTGATTCAAAAAGTTATCAAATACAGTAGTCGTAGAAATATTTTGAACCCAATCAGATAGGTACCCAACGAGTCGGACTTAAATATGTCCGAGTCGGATATATAAGCTGAACCAGACCTTAAATTAGATTCAAATACAGAGTGGTCCGAGTCAGTCGTATCCAAACAAAGAAGGCTTAAGTTAATCAAAGTATGCTATGTCATTTGAAGAAATAAAAATGTACTAACATTTAGATTTTGTAGCTAGTTGACTGCAATCAGAAAGGATGTGTATATATGATATGATAAGAAAGTTGCACTAATTTGGCATCAATGACTCACTTGTGATTTGACACATAGATACGGTTTCGACTAAGCACGGAATAATATTCTGTAGCTTTTCTAAAATTGGAAAGACAAAAAAGTTTCTTAGAAATGTAAGAATCTAATCTATACGTAGGATTAAATCATAATTCCATCAAGATTATCATTTAGTACAATATATCTTTTTAGGGAGAAAGGTGTTTGTTGATATTGATTCGTATTTTGCTCTCTCCGTGAAAAAATTACATGGTTTAGTCAATTAAGATTTATGGGGATATTGAAAGAATTTTTAGAGACTTCTGAAATTTCTTGTTGTTATTTTTCTTGGAAAAGAGGAGAACCTCAACCATAGATTAATAACGCCGATTATGGAAATCATAAAACTTACAAGCATTTTTCAGGATCATAATCCATTCATCACATTTAATGTATCTCCACCAATTCTTGCCTAACAATTCTACCCTTACAAACTTACAGACCATTTTAGAATTCCAAGGGTGCCATACCACATCAAGGGGCCTAAATTGTTTTAAAACAAAACCAATTTGTATCACTGCACAAAGCAGTGATTGGATCAGATCCAACCCAGTGTTTTCAGGAACATGTAAATAACATGAACTTATGTTTTTAAAGTAACAGTGTGAAGAGTAACCAGAATCACAGTGTTAGAGTAACCAAAGTAACAGTGTCTTATGTAACAGTATCTATAGTAGCTGAAGTCTTCTGAATCGGTCTTTAGAAATCTGAAACGAGCCGACTCGGCGATGGAGTTTTGGAATCCATGATTCTTGCAGATGATGAAGAAGAGGATGAAGCTGAATATGGGGTTGATGTTGCTATTGCAGATGGATTTGTTGTTGCCGACTACCGCTTCTGATCGTTGATGGTCGGATGTTGTGTTTATATCACCTGTTTAAACAAGCAACAAAGATTAAATAAATTGATAGCTAGAAGATGAAGATTTGTGGGAGAAGCAAAAGGCAGAGGTGAAGATCTGCTCAGACCCGCTCCAATGGAGCCGATCTGAGCAGAAGGGGATTCAAAATTTTGGGTTTTAGTAATTTGTTTTTAGGATAGAGACGGAGCGGTTTTTATGAGAGAAAAGGTTTTTATGTTTGCTTTTGATGTTTGTTGATATTGATTTTTAAGGAAAAAGGTGGATTCCTTAAATTCTCTATGTGGATTTTAGGAGCGGTTTTTAGGAGAGAGAAAGTTTTTACATTTGCTTTTGATGTTTGTAGATATTGATTTTTAGGAGAGAGAGGTTTTTAGGAGAGAGAAGGTTTTTAGGAGAGCCGATCTGAAATATCTTGTTAGTCAATAGATAGTCTTCACTTTTGAGGAGCACCGATATTAATGGTAATAGTCCTTCCATTTTGCAAGCTATGGATTCCTTCAATTCTCTGTGTGGGTGTAGGATCAGAATATCGCAACATCAATACCTTTGCGAAATCTTTGTACAACATACTGCGAAGACGTCGCAGATTGGTTACAGAAATGACGCAACAGATGACGACAGCCTAAACACGAGAAAGATGTGAAGATCTAGCAAGATTGAGGAGTGTTGCGAGATTTAACATTTATATACTTGCGAGAATATCGCAAGTCAGATCCGAAAATAAAGGATAGCTTAGCTGTCACCCACTATGTAATGTCCTATATAAAAAGCCGAACATGCCAAAGGAGAGGAGAGATCTTTTCGAGAGTGGAAGAGAGTTTTAAGGAGAGAGAAAGTCTAGAGTAGTAGTTATATTCTTGATTTCATTTCCTTCTTATAAAATTCCCAAACTCAATTAATAAAAAGTGTGATTGTTGATCTTAAAGATGTGTTGACTATTATGAATTCTTGTGAGGGATGTATTGTAGGATTTCCTGCAATGACAAGAGGTGGCAAAATAAGACCTCTGACTAGGAAGGCAAAATAAGACCACACAAGAGAAAAATAAAAAATGAGATCTTGGAAGAAACCAAGAAATATCTAATTGCGAAAATTCAAAGGTAAACAACTCATGAGATCGAGGCATAAATACATGTTGCTATTCAAAAGTAGCTTGCTTAATCTTTCATTTGAATACAAATAACAGAGGCAAGTATGGGAATTAACAAGAACATGTTATTTGTCTCCATGTGACAGATTTATGCATACATGAAATGAAAGATTAATAGTTATATATTGATTAACCATATTGCAAAAAAGAATTGCTTTTTTAATATGTGCAGGAAGAAAGAAGAAAGGTAGAACTTGTATTTGAAGATCGAAGAAATTTACAGTAAAAAATTATAAAGATGAAATGTACAGATATTACAAATAGAGAGAAAAGGAAGCAAAATTATTTCCATATTTGAAGATCGAAGAAATTTACAAATAAAAAATTATAAAAATGGAATGTACAGATATTACAAAGAGAGAGAAAAGGAAGCAAAATTATTTATTGTTTGATTCTTGTTCTTCATCATCTTCATCAGATTTCTCTTCTTCTTCGCTAGCATCACTGTCAGAGATATCCAGAGGAGGTGCATTCCTTGGAATTTCTTCTAGGAGGCAAGGATACTTGGAATGAAGGATGTTATTGTCATCGCGAACCTGCTTAATAGTTTGATTGCGAAAAAGAATAGCGTCATTCTTAAAGTTCGCAACAATAATCTTTAGTTGACTCTTCAGTCTAGAGCATTTATAATTGCGAGAAGAAAGATCCTTTGCGAGCTGCTCCTTTTCAGATTCAAGTTCTTCAATTCTTTGTTGAAATCTCTCTTCAGCTCCTGCGGACATATAACAATGAATTAGCAACTTGATGACAATTTATGAAAGATAAACAATTAACAAAGAAAAACAATTAACAAACTTCTCAAATCGAAAATCATATCCCTAACCAAGGCCGTGTGCTCACTTTGAAGACTAACATTTATACCTAAATTATTTCTCGGCATCATCTAGAACTTTTGCATCCCAAGCGAATTCATCATCATTATTTATGAGAATAAGAGAGCGAATCTGATTCTCTCTATCGTTAAGTACAACATTTTTGCGATTAGATTCATCTCGTTCAATTTGAACCTCAAGAAGAGTTTTTTGATAGACACATTTTTGTGTCTGATTTAATCTCAATTGTATATTTTGTTAGTGCTCGATTTTGTATTTATTATGGTTTTTTGTGTCATTGTAGGTGTTTTTGGAGAAATAAGCTTTTGCGGCGAAATTGGCTCGAAAAGTGGTTTTTGCGCTCGTGGGAGAAAATTACTATTTGCACCCCTCAAATGGATAAGGGGTACCCAAATTACTAAGGGGCACCCCCAGGACACCCTAAGGCAGATACTAAAGGCACCCCTACTCTGGATAGGGGCACCTCATCTTCAAGAGTTCAAAAAATCAGAAAAGGCGGGAAAAATGGCAGCAATGAGAACGGAGATGGAGTTGGATTTTTCAAATGGTTTTAGAGAGATTCAATCGTGGGATTTTGGTGGATCGACTGTTAGAGCCTAACAAAGCTTCGTACAAGAGTTTGGATCAACTAACTTGGGCGGCATGATCGTGTTGGAGCGAAACAGGGAGAAGAAAAAAAAGTACGGGTTTCGGTTGAGAATTGAGATAAGTTTGGAAGTTACGTGTGGAGATGGCTAGGATATCTTAGTGAGATTCTTTTCTATCTTAGGAAGATTCTGAAGAGCCACAGACGCGTTAAAAAGAGAAGGAAAACAAGATAATCGAGGATACTTCCGGTGAAAGAAAAAACGAGAAAATAAAGGAATTTCTCGAGATATTTGGTCGCTGCTGTGTATATAAAGGCTAGGGAGAAGTTACATCGAAAAGTAGAGAACTTTGGGGAGGTTTAGAGGCACCACAGAAGCTCGGAAAATTATCCAGGGAAGTTACAGGCCAGTACCGGAGAAGAAGAAGAAGATAACCAGGGAACAGAAATGGAGGAAGAAGGTCGCGGGCAAACCGTTGCCTATACTTTCAAATTTCATTAGCTCAGAATAATTTTTCCAACAAATAGTTGAGTTCGCAACAGATCCCGTTAGGTTCCTCTTAATGTGATGACTTCGTAACAATTATAATCATTACAAAGTCGCTACTTTAGTAGTTTTCTTTTGTTTTTCACCCTTTTGAGCTATGAACATCTACTTTGAGCACGTGAATAACATGAGGAGCTAAACCCCAACACTGGGATGATGGAGGAAGCCATTTTTCATCCGTGTGGTAATTCTATTAATTCTTTTATGACTTATTGCACTTGATTTAATTGTTTTATGATTTTCACTAATTAGTTGTGATTTCGTTTGATGACGTATGCTTGGTTTTAGTACTTTTGATGCGTCATGCTTGTGATTTACAATTAATCTTTTAAAAATCTACTTTCGGCAATAAATTAGAGTCAATTACTTGAGCTATGAATGTCTAGAATTATTAGTTGAACCACATGAATATAAGAATTGGTGGAATCCTGAGTCCTAGTATCTCTCGATATTGTGACATCTTTTGTATATATTTTTATTATTAAGTCTGGAATCAATCTTTACAAGTCTGAGAGGAACGACATTCTTTCTTACCACTTTCTACAACAACATAAAAACCACATCAATTTTTGGCGCCGCCGACGCGGACTTGTATTTAGATTTGTTTTAGGTTTATTTTTATTATTTTTGTTCCTTTTTACGCCTTTGGTATTTTTCGATTCTTTTCAGATTTGGAGCGAAGCTACAAGGAAAGAAAAAGTGCTATAAAAGGAAAGCATCGCCAAAGAAGGAAAGAAAAGAGGAATCCAGGGCGTGAAGAAGATTTTGTACATATTTATTTTATTTAGACTTTATTTCTTTTTAGAAACTGTAAATAGGTTGTATTTTTGTAATTTTTCTTTTTTTTTTTTTGGACATTTTTATTTTTTTGGACACTTTTTGGACTTGGACTTTATTATTTTAAACCCTAAGGAAGGGTTAAGGTTAAATAAAATTGTTTGCAGGGAAGGACGACAGTTACGATACTGTCTCGGCCCCTCGGGTTCGTACACTGACATCGGAGTCGGTGGCCTGAGTCGACTTCAACGGTTCATCGCCCGTCTGGTACGGGAGGTAAGACTCTATCCACCCACGAATCCCCCGTCAAGGGTTTTATTTTGTGTGACAACTCACACCCTGCAAATAGAATGTCGAATCGGTATTACAATAGCCAATACAACGAATATCCGACTGAGTTTCAAAATGGACGTTACTACTTTGACAATAATGTGAATAGTGGTTGGGAACATCAGCCTTTTCAAGGTTATGGCTCATACCATGATGAGCCCAATTACTATCCACACACGCACGGGTCATACGAGCAAAATTCCTATAATTCCTCTCTACTAGAGTCCGCACGTAAGTTAGCTGAGTCGACACAAAAGTTACTTGAGTCAACACGTAGTTCAGATGAGATGAATAACTTAGTTATGGACGAAAGCAATGCAACGTGTGAACCTTCTTTTCTAGATCAAATCAGGAAGTCATGTGAATCGACTCAGAAAATGCTGTTAGAGGCCCAGGAAAGAAATGCTCAAGATAGTTTTAATTTCCAATATAGTGTTTCCAATAGTACATTTGAAAATGAAGATAGTTATTTGCATAATCAAGATGACGAGGTTAGAATTGGTAACACTACTTTAGATGAGGTTCAACCATTTTCATGTTATTATAATGATGATTATGATGAGGATAGTGTTGATGAAGAATTTGAAATAAGTAGGCATAGTGATCAGGAATTTGTTACTCCAATTGATCTTTACAATGATAATATTATTTCTAGTTCAATTCCAAATAATTTTAATAATTATTCACCTATTCAAAAGGACGTGGATTTGACTAGAGATACCACCGTTTTAGACGATGTAGTATTCCCTTATGATTACGAAGCCGATGATAGTTTTGAGGAACGAGTTTATTCTGAGAATATTGTTTTAGAGTCTAGCAATTTAGAAACATTAGTCTTAGACAAAGAAAATAAACTCTTAGAGATGAGTGAGGATGAACCTGACTTAGAAGAATCAATTGACCATTTTCAGGAATCAGATGACCTTGAAATTAGGGAAGTTGTGACTAGTCTTTCTAGAGACACTGAAAACTCTAAGTTTGGGGGTGATTATCATTCTCCATGTGCCTTAACTCTTAGAAAGGTCCCTCACTTGGGACTTGACATATGTGCCTCAACCATTTTAAAAGATTATCTTCATACACGTTTTCTTGAACCTAGTGATGTCCATAGGGAAGTTCAGTTGTTAGAAACCCATCCTCTGGTTGATGAGGTTAGCCCAGGCTATGATACCCAGATTGATTTTGTTTTCCCACCAAATATTTTTCAACCAATTGTGGGAATGTATGAGTTCAATATGTGTCAGTTATTTAGTTCTGAGACCAAACCTAATTTTAGGAGAATAGAAATGACACATTTTATTATGATTGACCGCCAGTTTCATCGTGGTCAATTGTGTGAGTCAAAAATGATTGACTTTAAGGATCCGCAATTATTCAGGTTATTATTATGTGCTTCTAAGTTCTTATTTGAGTTTTTACAGACTTTACAACCTGAACCGGATCTTAGCTTTGAGGAATTCCAAAGACAAGAAAATATTTTATTTGGACCCAAATTATAGAACTCGAACTCCGAACCACAACTAGATGTAGTTGTCTTAAACAGGAAACTAGACAAGGGTGTGCTTCATTTATTAATTTTCTTGGCATGTTGCAGAATCCTTTTACTTGTGATAGCTCTATTTGGTTTTGATGACCCACAGAAATTTCGGCTATTACTTTATGATTCTATGAGGTGATTAATCCTTTCTTAGTCCTGGTCAAGACGTTAAACTTAGCACTTCTTGGGAGGTAACCCAATATTCATGCGACACGGTAATATCTTTCCTTAACTCTTTTACTTCAAATGGTAACAGTTTCTCCTTGTTCATGCTTTTAATTTTATCTTTAGAACATTGAGGACAATGTTAGATTTAAGTTTGGGGGTATGGGAGAAACTTTTAGTTGCATTGATAAACTCCGTGAGCCTAGAAATTTATGCTTATTAAGGATGGCACTAACCAATCTAAGTGGATGGAAACATTTTGGTTGTAGGAGTTGAGGAACCAATCGATTAGATGGCAACATCTAAAGAGTCTATTCATAAAAGCACGAGCTCGTGTGTTAGAAATAACATGATAGTTTCACCAATCTCGTTGAGTCCTTTTCACTTGTTTTTATTTTATTTTGTTTTTAAACTATGTTTCTCTAAGTGATTAGGTGGGGCCCACGATTCAAGTTGTTACCAATGCTAGGGTGAATTAGAGTGATTGAGATACCAAAAAAAAAAAAAAAAAAAAAAAAAAAAAAAAAAAAGAAAAAGAAAAAGAAAGTGAGACCCTCTGACCATCGGAGACCAACCTAATAAATTCAATAAAGTCGACCACCGGAACCCTTGTATATGCCGATTGTGTTGACCTAGAGTTAGGATTATTGACCACCGGTTCCCTTGTATATGCCGGTTGTGTTGATATTAGTCGACTAGTATCTCACCATTAGGATAGGTTCATTTTGGCGGAGGCCTTCGAGATGATATGGGAAACATCGATCACTTAGTAAACATCAAAACCATCTATGTTTTCTCTATATCCATCTTCTTGATCTATCCATGTGATTAGTTTTGACTCAGGGTATTGATGTCCATAGTGCGACTATCCGAGTAGAGCTTTGTGACTTATATATGAATTTTAGTATGCTTGAGTGCAAACTCGTGTACAAAGAATTGGAATTTCGCATCGGGGTACTTCCTCCCGTAGTCAATAAGTATGCCAACCAAGGAGATTTTTAGTGCCTTCCAAGGTTCTGTGTAGATAGTTAGGGTCCAGGTGTAAAGGTTTTGTGGGTATATCTCTTGTAAACCCTCCCGAGACTATAACTCGCCACTAGGGCCACCTAGGGGTTTAAAGGCTTATTGCATACGCTAAATGCAATCGACGATGCCTGCGATGACAGTGAGTTAGGATTTTATTTTCTAGATTTTATTTTCTCGAGGACGAGCAAATAATAAGTTTGGGGTATTTGATAGACACATTTTTGTGTCTGATTTAATCTCAATTGTATATTTTGTTAGTGCTCGATTTTGTATTTATTATGGTTTTTTGTGTCATTGTAGGTGTTTTTGGAGAAATAAGCTTTTGCGACGAAATTGGCTCGAAAAGTGGTTTTTGCGCTCGTGGGATAAAATTACTATTTGCACCCCTCAAATGGATAAGGGGTACCCAAATTACTAAGGGGCACCCCCAGGACACCCCTAAGGCAGATACTAAAGGCACCCCTACTCTGGATAGGGGCACCTCATCTTCAAGAGTTCAAAAAATCAGAAAAGGCGGGAAAAATGGCAGCAGTGAGAACGGAGATGGAGTTGGATTTTTCAGCGGTTTTAGAGAGATTCAATCGTGGGATTTTGGTGGACTGGACTCGTTAGAGCCTAACGTGCTTCGTACAGAGTTTGGATCAACTAACTTGGGCTGCATGATCGTGTTGGAGCGAAACAGGGAGAAGAAAAAAAGTACGGGTTTCGGTTGAGAATTGAGATAAGTTTGGAAGTTACGTGTGGAGATGGCTAGGATATCTTAGTGAGATTCTTTTCTATCTTAGGAAGATTCTGAAGAGCCACAGACGCGTTAAAAAGAGAAGGAAAACAAGATAATCGAGGATACTTCCGGTGAAAGAAAAAACGAGAAAATAAAGGAATTTCTCGAGATATTTGGTCGCTGCTGTGTATATAAAGGCTAGGGAGAAGTTACATCGAAAGGGAGAGAACTTTGTGGAGGTTTAGAGGCACCACAGAAGCTCGGAAAATTATCCAGGGAAGTTCTGAGGCCGATCTGGAGAAGAAGAAGAAGATAACCGAGGGAACAATGGAGGAAGAAGGTCGCAGAAACCGCGCCTATACTTTCAAATTTCATTAGCTCAGAACAATTTTTCCAACAAATAGTTGAGTTCGCAACATCTCTGTTAGGTTCCTCAGAATGAGTGACTTCGTAACAATTATAACCTCATTACAAAGTCGCTACTTTAGTAGTTTTCTTTTGTTTTTCACCCTTTTGAGCTATGAACATCTACTTTGAGCACGTGAATAACATGAGGAGCTAAACCCCAACACTGGGATGATGGAGGAAGCCATTTTTCATCCATGTGGTAATTCTATTAATTCTTTTATGACTTATTGCACTTGATTTAATTGTTTTATGATTTTCACTAATTAGTTGTGATTTCGTTTGATGACGTATGCTTGGTTTTAGTACTTTTGATGCGTCATGCTTGTGATTTACAATTAATCTTTTAAAAATCTACTTTCGGCAATAAATTAGAGTCAATTACTTGAGCTATGAATGTCTAGAATTATTAGTTGAACCACATGAATATAAGAATTGGTGGAATCCCCGAGTCCTAGTATCTCTCGATATTGTGACATCTTTTGTATATATTTTTATTATTAAGTCTGAAATCAATCTTTACAAGTCTGAGAGGAACGACATTCTTTCTTACCACTTTCTACAACAACATAAAAACCACATCATTCAATTTGAACCTCAAGAAGAGTTTTTTGAAATTTCGCTAACGCTTGAGCACCTTGTCTAGCGATACGATCTTTATCATCTATGAGATCACTGATCTTGGTTCTTAAAGCGCTAATTTCCTCTTTGAAATTAAGATAGAAACGCTTAAATTGGTTGGCTAAGCCCAAGCAGGATTTATGGTCAATTTCTAAGAGGAGAAGTTTGGATCTGAGTTCATTTATGGGAAGAGAGTTTATCTTGTCATTTGAAAAACTATTTAAGGAATTATTATTGGTGTTCAAGGAGGGTATTATTATCCACAGAATTGGGAATGTATGAAGGAGAATGGCTTCATCGTAAAGATTATAAACGCTGCGAAAATGATAAGTTAAATGAGGAGGATAATGATGAAATAAAATAAAGGAAAAATGAAAAATTTCATACCATAAATTTGCTTATTGGCATCCTGAAGACTAGATATTTTGTCCTTTTGAGAAGAAGAATCAGCTTCTAATTGTTTGTTTTTCTCGCGAAGATCAACAGCTTCAGACTCTAGTCCTTCAATTATTTGGCGAAATTGAAGATTTTTCTTTTCAAGGATCTTACGTCTTTTCTCCAAATCTGAGCCAACAGCGAAAGAAGCCTTCCCAGTCTGTGAAAGAAATTAAAGAAACTGTCAAGACATAATATAATTTTAAATCATAACTATGAAGGGAAAGAGAAATGAAGGCATACCAAAATACCAAGTGAATTCAGAAAGCTGGGAGTCACTGATCTGGAGACTCCATGAAGAGAATCATCACCATCTAGTAGAGGGGCATCACAGATATTCGCAAGAGATCTACATGTGCTAGTAAGATGATCATCCCTAATTCTTTGCATATAGTCAGAGAAGATGCTAGACAATTGTTCCATTGAAGATTCAGGTGGAAAATCTTCCCTTGCGAAAGAACTATCATTATTATCATCATCGTCAGAACTTTCACTAGGTTGAAGATTTGAAGGAGAAGGAGAATGAACTTTTAGTTTATTTGAAGGTGGGGCAACAGATTTCTCCTTGCGAAGAGAACCTTTATCTTTCCTTTGGTCTTCGCGACCTTAGATCCTTCTTCTTCTTCAAAGAGATTTCTCTTTGCGAAGAGGATATCTACCTTTTCCTCTAGTCTTCGCAACGTTAGATTCTTCTTCTTCAACAACTACAACACCAACCTTCGCACACAAATGAAGATAATAAACAGAGGCAACAATATTGTTAAAAGTATAAAAAATGCTTCTTACTTCATCCGTGATGGAGCGAAGAGCAACTAAAGTGCTAGCTTTCCCAAATCTTGTTGTACCTTGATCTCGACTTTTCAATCTAAAATTTTCAAAGAATTAGAGAACAAGAAAGTAACAATAAATGAAAGATTATGAAGTGAGAAAAAATTTGAAGACATACCTCTTTATTCTTCTCGGGCCAATTAAATACCCAAGGTTGATAACTAGCGAGATTCGCAGAAGCACATTTGAACATGAAATATATGGCCCCTTCAAAACCAGCTTTAAAGAAACACCATTTGTCATCTTTAGAGTGACGAGGAATATTATTCTTTCCAGGAATTCCAATCAATATCTTGCATAAGTAGTTTATCATCAAAGAACGCCATCTTTCTCTTCAAATGAACACCCCAAATGAGTACTATCTTTTTTCATGGGTATGAATTCATAATTTTCATAGAAGCTTTCTCTTTGTATATTTCTCAACAGTATTTCTAGCTCCTTAACTTTTGGATCCCTAGCTTCTTTTTGATAAAGAGACCCTTTACCAGCGCCACGTTTAGCGAATTCAAGGATTAAATGAATACAGTCCCCACTCAATTGGTAAATGGCTCGCGAGAACTTCGCATGAGCAATAATTTCATAAAACAAGGGAAGATTAGGTAAAGAAGAATGGGAAGACCAGCGAGAATATGACCAAGCGAAACTATGATTTCTGCATTATCACAATGATGATCTAGAAAACAATTTTGCAGAAATAATTGAAGATGATCCTTGATTGGGAATGGTGGTTAATGTGAAACCCTTTCCTTTGAGATCTTTTTGAACTTCTTCAAAAGAAGCTTCATATTTACGACCAACTGGAGGCATCTTAAGTATTGGAATGAAGAAAAAAGTAAAATCAAAAGAAATAGAAACAAGAAAATTTACAGCAGCAGGAGCGGAATTTACGGAGAAATGGTGAAGAAAGTTGCAGAAAAAATAAGAAGGAAAGTAAAAAAGAAGAAGAGAAGAAAGAGAGAAATATATATAGAGAGAGAAGATAAGAACATTTAATGCGAAGAGAAGACGTGAACGGTTAAAAAATAACGGTTGAAAAGGACGTGTCAAGAAATGAATGGAAGAAGAGATACGTGTAATAAATTCCGCGTAAAAGTACAGAACCGTGTCAATACAGAAGAATATGGAAAGATAAGCAGTTGCGGCATTTAGAAAAAATAATTCTCATATCATTCTCTCCTTCGCAAAGAAGACATGAGAAGAGGCAAGATGTATGATCAGAATATCGCAACATCAATACCTTTGCGAAATCTTTGTACAACATACTGCGAAGACGTCGCAGATTGGTTGCAGAAATGACGCAACAGATGACGACAGCCTAAACACGAGAAAGATGTGAAGATCTAGCGAGATTGAGGAGTGTTGCGAGATTTAACATTTATATACTTGCGAGAATATTGCAAGCCATATCCGAAAATAAAGGATAGCTTAGCTGTCACCCACTATGTAATGTCCTATATAAAGAGCCGAACATGCCAAAGGAGAGGAGAGATCTTTTCGAGAGTGGAAGAGAGTTTTGAGGAGAGATAAAGTCTAGAGTAGTAGTTGTATTCTTGATTTCATTTCCTTCTTGTAAAATTCCCAAACTCAATTAATAAAAAGTGTGATTGTTGATCTTAAAGATGTGTTGACTATTATGAATTCTTCGAGGGATGTATTGTAGGATTTCCTACAACTACGATTGGGGTTTTCCATGAACTCTTTGGCGACTATCTACTTTGAGGTTGTTACTGAATAGCATATCCACCAATTATACTATGACGAAACATGATTTTGTGCCATGGCAATGCAATCAAACAAAGCTTGCATGGTATTTTCTGATGGCGATTCCAATTTTGGGACTCAACCAACATATTGGTGCCAGGCAATTTAGTGCAGTGCTCCAATATAGGTTAGGGATCCCCCTTTTTGAAGTGGACACTGCCTGCCCCTTCTGCAAAAGGGATATGGTTGCTTTTGGGGATCATGCCCTACATTGTGCAAATGAGGTGGGCCTTAAGTTTAGACATGATTTAATGCGTGATACTATCGGGGCGACATGTGTTTTTTTGCGGGGGTCCCAGCTAGAAAGAAGGTTGACTTGAGTTTTCTCTCCAATAAAGGTAATGCTTTGAGACCAGGTGATATACTCGTATATAATTGGGATAAAGGGAGTGACATGTGTTTTGATGTGACTGGTGTTTTACCCTTTACTAGGGAGGAGTCCGTACCTTTTCACCGGAAATTGCTATCAAGAATGTTGTTTCTAATCAAAATTCTAAGTATTGTGAGAAGTGTACGACACAAGGCTTTGGTTTTGGGGTGCTTTCCTTCACCTCTTTGGGAGAGTCAGAAGATACCACGAATTTTCTAAAAACGCTTGCGTAATTACATTGATAATTATGATGCTAATGTGCGTATTGAAGATTTTCTTTTTCATAGGCTAGGAGTGATCATTCAAAAGGGGGTTGGATCCCAGCTTGTTGATCAGCTTCCGACTAATTTTTTACCTGATGACAACTCTTCTGAGATGTAAATTAACTTTTGTTTTTATTTTCCATAGTGAGTTATTCAAATTCTCAAACAATCTCTCTTATTCGATCGTGACTTTCTAAAAGTTTTCAAAATTCTCTATTATTAGATTTGAAATTTGAAATCAATGACTTATGGTTTTGAGAGACTTAAATTTTTGTTACAAAATTAACCATAAAAGGTTAAAACAAAGTTTCTCCAAAATATGTGATATTTTGAGAGACATTTCTCTTTCTTTTTTCTGTAAGGATTATAAATATATCAAAAAATTAAAAACAAGAACCAAATATTCTACAATTAAACCCTTAAATAATGAAAAAAATAATATTATCTTCCAAAACCGAATAAGTTTAATAGAGATTCAAAACCAAATAAAATGATATTGGCAAAATGGTTATAATTTTTAATAGCCATGAATGACTAAATACATTTTTGTTGAATTATTCACATATTGATTTTGTAAAAAATTAAATATATTGCATGACTCATGTGTGTTTTGTTGTCTTTATAAATTATCATAATTCCTTGAAAATCTTTCTAGAGTCCCACAAAATCTTTAAACTCATATAGAGCCATTCAAAATCTCTTGCATAAAAAGTCTTTCAATGTCTCTACTAATCCCAATTGACTAACCCCTGTTAGACATTATCATTACAATAATGGTTAGCCTAGAGTACTCGTTTAGCTTGCGTTGTCCTAAACCCGCTATTCCCCCTTGTCCAATGGCTAGCCTAGAGTAGATACCTAAACTGGAAGCCTGGGTGAGTGGGATTGTCGTCAAGTTATAGCAAGGTTGCGAAGAACACTAAGATAAATAAAAGAACTCATATCACTATATAAAACTACTAGGCTTCTCTTTAATGTAGCCCACACATTTATAAACCATCCATAACCCAAAAATTTATAGTTAAAATTAAATTACAAAAGTTAAAATGAAAAACCAAACAAGTTTTAATATTTTACTAACAATTAAACTTAAAACTCCTCTTCCTGAAAATCAAAATAAACCTCAATTTTTTTGTTAATCATAATTAAAATTAATTATCATTTTGCATTTAGTATTATCACAAATTCAACAATTATACATAAACCCTAATTCTTATTTTCGCCCCAAACAAAATAAACTCTAATTATAATTTTCTCTAAAATAATTTTTTTCAATCATAATTACATTAAAATTGATCGGGGTGTATAGTCTAATTGTTCTCTTCAAAATAAAACTCCAAGGAAAATTATTATTTAAAAGAGATATTATATTATCGATTTTATAATAAATTAATACTTTACAATTAAATAATAAATTATTAAAGAGAATATTATATCAGATAATATTATTATTATTACATGAAACTAGTTGGAAGCCTAACAAGCTAAGCTCCAACCTTAAAAAATAATTTATATATGTAATGCATTCACAAACCTTAAACTTAAAAGTATTTAACATATAAATAAGTCACGTACATTATTCTAAGTCACCAAGATGTATTCTCATCTCAAAGGTGTATCTCAGTAACCAATTAAAAATGCAATACGGAAAGAGCTATGTGAATATAAAAAGGATAATCCTTCTTGCAAGCATCAATCACACTACAACACTTCTTATTGCAATACAACAATGCGACTTCATGCCTCTTAAGTGCACTACACACTATTATGGATTAAATACAACTTGATTTGAATTTCTAAGAAAAACAAACCAATATTCAATCATATTTTAAGAAAATTTGATATGTATGAAAATTATTTCTATTTTTTTAGTAGTATTATTATTTTATATATTATTTGGGACCCATTAATCGTTAAGGGAATTTTTAAAATGTATTATTTTATGATTTTATCAATTTATTATTTTACCACTAAGAACCCGAGTCAGACCTAGAAATTTTATTATTTTAGCGAGAATATTATATTATCGAGTATTATATTAAAGAAGTTATCTTGTATTTTAAATGGGTTATGGTTAATAAATGTGTGGGCTATACTTAAGAGAAGCCTAAAACTATGTATCTTAGTTTGCGATTTACTTCCTAAGATGTTCTAATCCGAATTGTTGTTTTTCAAATAATCTTTAACAAAACTTTTTAGCCTAGACATACAACAATATGCAAGAAATATAAATTTCAAGGAATGCATGATTCATGGACATACATTTCTATGAATCTGAACTTAAAGCCATATATCTCAAACAAAACAAATTCTCTTACTGATTTGTCTTGTATTGATTTAATGGTTTCATATTGATTATCTTGATTAAGTATTGATTTAACATTCTTTTCAATGGCTCGTGAAAAAGGAAAAAAATCAAGATAAAAAGAATAGCTCAAAGTAAAATTTAATTTGTAATTAGAAACTTAAATATAATTAGGATGGGTACACATCCTCTATGTGAAAAATCAAGATGAAAAGAATAGCTCAAAGTAAAATTAATTATTTTCTTAAAAATGCTAATTAGGATGGGTACACATCCTCTATGTGAACCTTTGGAAAGAGGATGTCTTCCCAAAACCATGTCATGTCATCTACACATCGGTCAAAGAGACTAGAGCATCTCCTAAATTTTAGCCACACAGAATCCTAATACTTTGTCCAAAAAAAAAAATATTTCTAACAAAGATGTGAAGCACAATGTGAGTTAGTTAATAACACATCCTCTAATCCATCCTCTAGTTTTAGAGGTTCTCATAGAGGATGTGATAAATTTAGTTATAATTTTTAACCAATCAAATCCAAGATAAAAAAAGAAAAAAAATGTCCAACTAATTGGATAAATATAAATGGATTGTAATGTTAATCTAAACTTGGACAGGTTGGAGATAATCTTTCTAATAGTCTTAAAATATAGCGAAATTTGGAGACTATAATTTGAGAGGATGTATTCCTACGCCAACCACGAAGGAAACACGCCAACCCGTTTACGAATACATATTAATTTAATTATATTTATGGGCCAGATTTTCCGCCCCAAATTCAAATATGTCAAACAAGTTCTAGACCTGTTATGTCATTCCGGATAATCCCCAAATTGGAAACGATTGACCAAAAAGTGGACCGAATTTACCTTCCATCGAAAAAAATAACACACATACATATGCCGTCCCAAACTTTCCCTTACGCCGAATTGCTAACTAGGCATAAGACTGTAGCAGAGATCTAATGGTAGTGGGGCCAGGAGCGGAGCCAGATTTTTAGGGGAAATTAGTCTAAGACCCAAAAAAATATATTATTCTTGTTTTCAATTCCAAGATAGTTTTCAATATCCGTGACACCCAAAATTATCCGAAATTATTAAAAATAGCTACATAACTCGTTATGCATTCTATTTTTTCAGGGGTATAATTGGTAAGGAAACTTAAATATAACATATCTAAAAAATTGCGCCTCGGAAGTTTACAAGTTTTATCTCGTTGGAAAGCCCTTAAAAATATCTACACATTGAGTACAAACAACAATATCAAATTTTTACTTTTCACGAAAAAATCGGAGGTGATCATCATTTTAGGTAAAAATTTCGAAAAGAGACTGCATATTCGTTATGCAGCCTCTAAAAATATGCATAACATAATATGCATACACCACAAAAGATGCATAACACGTTATGCAACCATATTTTTATTCATACATTTATTATTTTGGTTATGCAGCCACTAAAACGATGTATATGCTTGAATCCAATAGAAAAACAGACGCATAACGAATTGTGCAACCATTTTCTTGATTGCATAACAACTTATGCATTTATAACAAGCTATGTAGCCATTATTTTGGTTGATTTTAGTGCGTACGGAAAAAATTGATGCATTATGCAACCATATTTCGCATGCACATCAGGTTATGCATCCATTTTCTCGATGCATAAAAGGTTATGCAACAATTTTCTATTTCACAGCTAATGACAAAGATGTCGGATAATGCGTTATGCATCCATTTTCTCGACTGCATAACAGGTTATGCAGACATTTACTCGACTGCATGACAGTTTATGCAGTCATAACGGCGTCATCTTCTTCTTCTTCTTCTTCTTCTTCTTCTTCTTCTTCTTCTTCTTCTTCTTCTTCTTCTTCTTCTTCGTTCTTCTTCTTTTCTTCTCCTTGAACTCCTCTTGGTCATATTAGCATCACAAATTCAGACACCGCACATACATCCATATACCCACTAGGACCATTAGCTTTCTTCAAACCTAACCTTAATTTCTCATAAACCCTAGTTCTCCAAATCATAATTACAAGATATCAAACAAATAAGGGTTGTTCTCAATAACCTCAGAAAACCAAATCGAAACGCAACGAAATCGTAATAACTTAATGCAAAAAAAAAAAAGAAAAAGGATTAGACCTAGAAAACCATTGAATCAGCTCTATTCATTGAAAATTGAAATAACATCACAGATTTAAAACCTAAAAATGGAATCAATTTGAATCTTCTTATAGAAATGTTATCAATTAACAAAGAACAACATGATTATCCTCGATTAATTTCACCATGTTCTCTCGGCAAAAAAGGTAATCATAAGAAAGAGAAGACGAAGGAAAAAGAAAATCACTGCATATTTTCGTAGAGTTTGATCCATTTGGAGACGAAAATACGCAAATCCTTCCACCGCATCCGTTTTCAAAGTTGTTATCCCTCTCGCTATAAGGAAATCCCCCCATGCCACCGACAACAGAAATATCTCTGGTTTCTTGATCCATCAAATCCGCACCCATAAGCTCCAAAGTTCCCTTATAATCGATAGATTTGAATACTATCGAAAATGCAAACCAAGCATTGTATCTAGTCTTCATGTTATAGAATTAAAACCTTGAGCTCTAGCCGCTGGTCTTGACAAAATATGTCTATCCAGGGTTAAGAGAAAATGGGTCATTTGTCCAAAAAAATTTAAAACACGGTTCAAATGGACGAGTAAAAAAAAGTACGGGTGAAATAGCCAAAAAAAAATAGCAAGGATGAAACTGGATTCATCCTGGCTTATACTTAAAAAATAGTAAGGATGAAACTGGATGCATCCTGTGTAAAATAAAAATAAGAAAAAAATATTTGAAAATGGACAGATGAAACCAAGTTACATCCTCGTCTATTTTTAAATTTTTGTCCATTTAAACAAGATCTTTTAATTTTTGGCTATTTAAACAGATCAAAACCTAAGTGTCTTTTTCACCCAGGAATTGTTGATTTTGGTCTTTTTGACCAATTTTGTGCGGGGTTAACGGATTATCAAACACTACGACTAAACCAAACTGAAAGTTGCTTATACCCGTTGCGTTAGTTACTGCGGTAGATGTTGCATTTGATGTATTCGTTCCATTAAACATAGTCTCGTGGAGGTACAGTGTAAAAGTTTTGCATGGTAATTTCTCTTTTAGGAGTATTTTACTGTGAGCAAAAGCAGACTGAATGAAAAGAGCTAAGAAGATGGTTCTGCATACTTTATTGATGAATGACTTAGACATTCTCTATTGCAAGTATTACTTAGATATGGGGTAGTGTTTTATAATGACAAAATTTTATGTTACAACCGAGAATTCCTCGATCTATTTATAGTCTACGCAATCGTTGGTGGTGAGTTTAACTGTTCAGTTTATGCATTTTTGTTTGAGATGCCGTAAGATATTTATTTCAATAAATAGAGATCCTACTGGCTACTAGTAGTACCTTGTCTTTTTTGATGGAAGGATCCTATTAGTATTCATGTTTGGATTTTAGAACATAAAAGGCGAAAAAGTTTGTAGGTAATCGGATGCGCATTTGGAAAATACAAACATAGCTTATAACTACATAACGAAGAATTAATCAAGTTTGCAGGCGAACACATTAACAATTATTTTCAATATAACGATGAAAGTAAGTACCTAATTTATTTAGACCGCAGAACCGAAATTTATTATGCCGTTCATGTATACGGGTATCTAGAGGTGTAAAACGTGCCGGCACAGCACACCCCGGCACACGAAGTAGCGTGCTTCACGTGCCATGTGCCGTGCTGTGCTGTACCAACGATTTAGCCGTGCTGTGCTTTACTAGTCAATAGCTAGGCACAGCACAGCCCACGGGCACAACACACGAATAAACGTGTCGTGTTGTGCCGTGCTGGCACACGTGCTATAACAATTTGAAATCACTTAATGTATACATTAAGTCAGACATTATCACAAGAATTTAATTAGACAACATATCAATTGAAATTATTTCAAGTAAAATTAACAAGTTTATTCAATAAAAATAAATAGCCCATCAAATATAAAATTGGATTATTGTCATGTAAATTAATGTTCTAGTTAAATATAGGTGACGACATTATAACAACGATATTGAAATATATTTTCCAAATATTAAGGTATTATATGTGTTGTTATAAATAAGACAACATAAAATGTTAAAAACTATCTAGAATAGTGACTCTTTTGTGAAATATACAAAAATGTGATGTATTATGCCTTGTTATACGGTGTATTTGTACATGTTATGACGTGCTCTCTTAACGTCTTTGGGATGGGCTGGGCCACGTGCTTATCCGTGTCGCGTCTTTGTGCTCTTCGTGCCAATTAGTCAAACCCAAAGACGTCCCATTTAACTAACGTCTTTGTCGCCGTCTTTGTCACGTGTTGGGATGGGCTGTGCTCAAATTTTAGTGTGCTGGGATGGGCTGTGCTCGTGATGGCACAACCCAATTTACACCTCTACGGGTATCCACGGTCCGATTCGCTCTGGTTATATCACTCGAACTTGGCAAGAATAGAAATCGGAACTCGGAATTAACATAAACTAGATTTGTGCCCGTGCTACGCACCGGACATATTTTTCCCCCGCCCGTGGCGATATACTTTTGATTTGGTGTGCGTAGGGCTTCGCCCCGTCCGGTGGGAATGTATTTTTGATTTGGTGTGCGCGGGGGGCTTCGCCTAGCCCCGTGGAGATGTATTTTTGATTTAGTATGGCGGGGAAAATACATTAAATAGGTTGAACATATGTGCAGATTTTATTTATTTTTTTCCTTTTAACTTGGTTTGCGCGGGTGTTTGGCCCACCTCGTGGAAATGCATTTTTGATTTGGTGAGTGCAGGGCTTCGCTCCCCCATGGAGATGTATTTTTTATTTAGTATGGCGGGGCAAATACATTAAATAGGTTGAACATATGTGCATATTTTATTTATTTTTTTCCTTTTAACTTGGTGTGCGCTGGTCTCGCCCACCTCGTGGAAATACATTTTTGATTTGGTGAGGGCGGGGCAAATGTATTTTTGATTTGGTGTGGCGGGGAAAATACATTAAATAGGTGGAGGATATGTGGAAATTTTATTTACTTTTTCCTTTTATTTTCGCAGAAAATATGAGAATTTTTTTCCCTTTATATATTAAAATTTGGAAAAAGTAGTCCGAATATAGCAATTACTCGATTTCCAAATTGAATTTGGACTTCCATAAAATTTCAAACATGGTAAGTTAGGTTTTTCCTTTTAAGTTCGTAATTTTATTTAAATCAATCATATGTTGCCAAGTGTCCTCACCTAAATATTGTCACTTTATAAATTCCAAACTGAATTTGGTTTCCTTCTTTTTTTAATATTTTTCATATGTTTTTTAAACCAATCATACGTTGTCAAGTGTCCTCACAAAAAAGCTCGTTTCACAAAACTCAAAAAAGACATATTTCGACCAATAGGAGGCGAGGGTTTCCTCACCGTTCAACGTGGGTGCTTTATTTTTCTAGCCCTTTAAATCTTTAGATTATGGATACTATAAGTCTATAACCCTTTGTCTGTAAGGCTCTAAGCCTAAGCCCTTTGTAGTGCGTGACCATGCTTGTAATTTTCTAGGGGCTATGAGAATACTTTGGTTTAGAATGGGCTTTGAAGTGGAATGTAAGAAGAGTTCTAATCCGTTACGATTCTGTTGGGGCGATTACAGCTTTTACAAATTCAATTGTTCCCGGTTTGCAAGACAAAGATGGAAAAAGATTCAAGAGAGTTATGATTCTATTCGCGTTCGTTCATACTTTCCGTGAAGCAAATTTTGCGGTGATGCTATGGCTAAGAGAGGTTGTCTTCTAAGGAATGGGGAAGGGTTAAACTATGATGAGAGACCTTTTTTTCTTCACTCTTTAGAGTATCCTTATGTGTCCTATTTCAGATTTAAGTAGTTTGTAAGTTTTTGGGGTCTTTTGACCTCTTTTCTTGTAAACTCTTTGTACATATTTGCTATTCATCAATATATTTGGACTTAACAAAAAAAAAAATGGCCTGGCTCCGCATTAGGCTCTAGTGCTACTTTTTCCTTTCGGTTCATTTCCTTTTAAACTTCTGTTACGTTCAACACTTGCAATTCATTTACTTCGGTATATACGAGCTTTCGAAAATGGGAAAGGATCCTTGAATCTTGCGCGAATAGAGTAATTTCTTGGAATGGAAAAACAATAACAGGAGGGGTAATAAGTTAACTTTCATCCAAAATATTTTGACTAGTCTACCCATTTATTATCTCTCCATCTTTTTTGCTTCATGTTCCATAACTAAGTAAATTGATGAAGTGGTTAATGACTCTTATTGATTGGACAATGGTTACAAAGTCTAAGAAAAAAGATGATTTTGGTATACGAAGAACTAAGAAAGTGAATTCGGCGTTTCTAAAAAAATGGTGTTAGCGTTTTAATTTAGAGAAAAATGCATTGTGGAGGAAGATTATGGTTGAGAAATTCGGTGAGACCTCTACCTGTTGGGAAACTCTCCAACCCAAAGGATCAAAAAGTGGTAGCTTGTGGTTTAATATCTATAAAGAGCTTAAAGATTTTAACAAAAGTATTAGATTTAAGATTGGAGCGGGCAAGGAAACTAGGTTTTGGGAAGACACTTGGATTGGTGAAGAAGATTACGATATGTTTCCCTTCGCATATGCATTACGGGAAAAACAACGATTAACTATCCCGGAAAACAGTTGTCGTATAATATACGACGACGTTTATCTATAGGTTGCACAAGGGGGGGTTGTAGAAGGTCCTCAATTCTTTGCAACTCTTCAATAATAGTCGTAAACACGGTTGTCGTTCCATTTTCTACCATGTTTGGCTCAGTTGTCAATGTCTTTCGAAATTTCTTCTTTATGCCTAACACAACTCTTACTTTGGTTGTGAAAATAACTCCTACACTACACTTGTTGGGATTGTAGAAAATTAGTTTACAACTATGGTTAGAGTTGTATGTGAATTATTTGACAACTATGCTTATAGTTGTATGTCATTTCTTTGATAACTTTTGTTTGAGTTGTAAGTCGTCAGTACATGAAAAATACACATTTTTCACAACCTTTGTTTAGTGTAGTCATAATCTCTAACACAACATCCTTAAAGGTTGTAATATTTGAAGTAACAACTTCTGTTTTTAGTAGATGAATGTGTAACTACAACATTTGTTACGAGTTGTACATAAAATTATTTTGAAAAAAAAAATTAGAGCTGAAACCGAATTGCCGAAATGACCATTTATTTAAATTATAATGAAACGAAACCTGCATTTATAAATCCAAATCACCATTTATTTAAAAATCAATATTCATTGTACAATTCATAACTTATTCATCAATTCATTGTACAATTCATAACTTAATTCATCAATGCTGAAATGACCATTTGTGACTGCAAGCTTCAGATTCAATGGTAGAATATCTGTAAAACACAAGTGAAAACTTAATTGACTATACCAAGATAACAACCAAATTTGGATAGTAAAGAGTTACATAATACATAATGAATAATAAAGAGTGGCACTTAATCATGTTATACTAGAGAATAGTATACCTAGAGAACTGATTTGAAACCATGTTATACTTAGACTTAGAAAAAAAAAATGGAACAAAGAGCCACACCAATAGCTACTAGTAACATAGCTAAGTAATGCAGGCATAAGTTTTTTCAGGGCGACAATTGGGTACAACCACTTCATAAGCTAAATAACCACACAATATACATCAACAAAACAAGCATCAGAGTTTAAAACTCCGACTATTGATAACACAGCCATAATCTATCTAAACCTTTCAGTAGTTAAAATCATCCGATCGTCACAAAACTTTTACAAGTAACCTTAATACCTGTGGTACAACAACATATCCAAAATTCAGAAAATTATGACGGTTCATTAAAAAAATATGCAACTTACAACATGACTGCTTTCAATATCGATATATAGAATTCAGTCATGATTCCTATGCACTTTGGGGTACCTAAATAAATCGTATATTCCTGAAATTTTTACAGTAGATTATATATAGGTTTATAAACAACATACAAAAATTTCAGCTTTATCCAAGAAACGGGTAATGAGAAATATCATAAATACTAAACTCTTCAGTCCGAATTCTCGCACATTGCAGTTGTAATTCATTCATTCTTCGAACTAGTAAACGTAACCCGATTTTCCTGAAATTTGATGGTACATACATCACGCAATGAAGTATTATCCGCTAAATTTTCATTACAATCCGACCACAGGATCCTAATTTATAAGTATAACAAACACATACATATTAGGGTTTACAAGGTGTGGATCAAATATTCAAACACGAATTGCTCCTTATAAATTCCATATATCTACAATCAAATCAACATTAGAGTATTTCATGATGATTAGAAGGTACCCAACTCATCAATTTACAAAAATCATGAGATATATCAAAAGCAAAATTATACCTTAAGGTGGATGAGGTCCTCCATAGTAATCAACAGATACTAATCTCTTATCTTCTTCTTCTTCTTACAAAGAAATAAACAACCAATGGCAACTCCAATAACAAGACTAGTTGATACTAATCAAAACAATTAGTCAAACCAAAATCACAAAAATCAATCAACAAATTTCCCAAAGAATCCATCAAAAGGACCTTGCTTTAACATAATATCTTGAATATATTCAAGACATTCCTCAAAATTCCTATACTCTGTAAAATCCTAAAATTCCAAAACAAAATTACAGAAAATTATTTTAAAAACCCAGTTGAGAAACAAAAAGTCACCAGATTTTAAAAATTCAATTCAACTTACTTTATCAAATTGGAACCATTCATAATAAGGAGGATCAAAAATCCCTTCAACTTCAGATTTCCCTTTAGACGGAAAAGGAGCATACATAAACAAGATCCAATTTGTTAATTACTGATTCCGGTCATTTCGTAGTGACTTGTTTCTTAATGATTTCATCACTTGTTCTAAACCCATGTAGACACAAAACCCTTGGTTTCCTTTCCTCTTCAATTTTCTTCTGGTTTCCCATCTTCTTCGACTTGTGAATTTCTTCTCCAACAAAATTGGAATAAATTGCAGAGTTAGAAAAGAGAACGAGAAGAGAAATTTGGAGTTCGATTTTGACTTTTAATTGAAACATTTTGAAGAGATCTTGAGATTTGGTTTCGTTTCTTACGATTTCTGATTTGCTTCATACTGAAACTGATTCCTTTGTTAAATCACTAGTTAAACAAATCTTGAGTGAGGGTTTTTTTTTTTTCTGAGGGAGGCGCAACTTGAGTTAGGGTTTTTTTTCTAAGGAAAGGGAAGATGAGAGACGAGAGAAAAGTGAGAATGAAGAAGATAAGTGAGAGAAAAAAAATCGTTTTGTTGAAAAAAAATTGAACGGATAAGATGTGGTAGGATGGGGTCATACGGATTGGGAAAATATTTGGACGGTGTAGATTTAAGTTAAGAGTGTCATACGGATCAAGGTCTTTGTGCTTTCTCTTTGTGTTAATACGAACTCATATTTTCGGTTTAATTATCAACCTTTGACATGAAAAAAAAATCTAAAAAAAATATTAATAAATTTAGGACATTGTTATCGACATTCTGATATAAAAAAATCCAAAAAATGTATAAGAATGAATTAGGAAAATGAAAAATGAATTCGATAATTGGTGTGTTTCTTTGTGCTTTCTCTTTGTGTTTTTGTGCTTTCTCTTTGTGCTTGCGGTTTGAATTTCGACAAGTCGCATAGGTCATGAAGTAATTTTGACAAGTCATACATGTCATGAAGTAGCTTTAGTTCACACTGGTAAACTCATGTTATAAGATTACTAGAGATGGACCACGAAATTCAGGATGGTTCCGACTTCAAACTTAGCATGATACATCATCGAAATCGATAAATATGAAGCTCAGCGTTGATTTGAACTTCAAATGTGGTATAACGACATACAAATTATGAGCCAAGAAGTTTCGGGAGGGTTCTGACTTCAAACTTAGCATGGTACATCATCGAAATCGATAAATATGAAGCTCGGTGTATGAAGCTCAGTGTTGATTCGAACTTCAAATGTGGTATAACGGCATACAGACTGTGAACTAAGAAGCTTCGGGAGGGTTCTGATTTCAAACTTAGCAGGATACATCATTGAAATCGATAAATATGAAGCTCAGTGTCGATTCGAACTTCAAATATGGTATAACGACATACAAACTCTAAACCAAGAAGCTCCGAGAGGGTTCTAACTTCAAACTTAGTAGGATACATCATCGAAATCCATAAAATATGAAGCTTAATGCCGATTCGAACTTCAAATGTGGTATAACACCAAACAAACTCTGAACCAAGAAGCTCTGGGAGGGTTCTGACTTTAAACTTAGCAGGATACATCATTAAAATCGATAAATATGAAGCTTAGTGCCGATTCGAACTTTAAATGTGGTATAACGCCATACCAACTATGAACCAAAAAGCTCTAGGAGGGTTCTGACTTCAAACTTAGCAGGATACATCATCAAAATTGATAAATATGAAGCTTAGTGTCGATTCGAACTTCAAATATGGTATAACGCCATACAAACTATGAACCAAGAAGCTCTTGGAGGGTTTTGACTTCAAACTGAGTATGATACATCCTCGGAATGGATAAATATGAAGCTCAGTGTTGATTCGAACTTCAAATGTGGTATAACGCCGTACAAACTATGAACCAAGAAGCTCTTGGAGGGTTCTAACTTCAAACTGAGCATGATACATCACCGGAATCGATAAATATGAAGCTCAGTGTCAATTCGAAATTCAAATGTGGTATAAAGCCATATAAACTATGAACCAAGAAGCTATGGGAGGGTTCAGACTTCGAACTTGGTAAGAACGATGAATTCTTCCATTTACAGGTAAGATTCCTTCAGAATATTCTCTGAAACCTTAAACAAACCCTATTCTGGCATATTGTATGCGTACATTGGCTCTGAGATCGAAACCTGGTCGGAAGTGGACTACTATAATTCGGAAACTTGGTAAGAACGACGAATCCATCCATCTACAAGTAAGATTCTTTCGGAATATTCTCTGAAACCTTAAACAAACCCTATTCTAGCATATTATATGCGTACCTTGGCTCCGAGATCGAAACCTGGTCGGGAGTGGACTACTATAATTCGGAACTTGGTAAGAACAATGAATCCATCCATTTACAAGTAAGATTCCTTCGAAATATTCTCTGAAACCTTAAACAAACCCTATTCTGGCATATTGTATGCGTACATTGGCTCCGAGATCGAAACTTGGCCGTGATTGGACTACTCTAAGTCCGAAATTTCATAAGAACGAAGAATCAATCCATTTACCGGTAAGATTCCTTCGAAATATTCCCTGAAACCTTAAACAAACCATATTCTGGCATAATGTACGCATACCCTGGCTCCGAGATCGAAAGCTGGCCGTGATTGGACTACTCTAAGTTAGAAAATTCGTAAGAACGATGAATACATCATTTTACAGGTAAGATTCCTTCGAAATATTCCCTGAAACCTTAAACAAACCATATTCTGGCAATATGTACGCATACCTTGGCTCCGAGATCGAAACCTCGGCCATGACCGGACTACTCTAAGTCGAAAATTCGTAAGAACGATGAATACATCCATTTACTGGTAAGATTCCTTCAAATATTCCCCAAACCTTAAACAAACCATATTCTGGCATAATGTATGCATACCACAGCTCCGAGATCGAAACTGCCGTGATTGGACTACTCTAAGTCAGAAACTTTGTAAGAACGATGAATACATCCATTTACAGGTAAGATTCCTTCGAAATATTCCCTGAAACCTTAAACAAACCATATTCTGGCATAAAGTACGCATACCCTGGCTCCGAGATCGAAACCTGGCCGTGATTGGACTACTCTAAGTCAGAAACTTCGTAAGAACGATGAATACATCCTTCTGGGTAAGATTCCTTCAAATATTCCCTGAAACCTTAAACAAACCATATTCTGGCATAATGTACGCATACCCTGGCTCCGAGATCGAAACATGGCCGTGATTGGACTACTCTAAGTCCGAAATTTCATAAGAAAGAATAATCCATCCATTTACCGGTAAGATTCCTTCGAAATATTCCTGAAACCTTAAACAAACCATATTCTGGCAATATGTACGCATACCTTGGCTCCGAGATCGAAACCTGGCCGTGACTGGACTACTCTAAGTCAGAAAATTCGTAAGAACGATGAATACATCCTTTTACAGGTAAGATTCCTTCGAAATATTCCCCGAAACCTTAAACAAACCATATTCTCTGAAACCTTAAACAAACCCTATTCTGGCATAATGTACGCATACCTTGGCTCCGAGATCGAAACCGGCCGTGACGGACTACTCTAAGTCGAAAATTCGTAAGAACGATGAATACATCCTTTTACGGTAAGATTCCTTCAAATATTCCCCGAAACCTTAAACAAACCATATTCGGCAATATGTACGCATACCTTGGCTCCAAGATCGAAACCCCGGCCGTGATTGGACTACTCTAAGTCGAAACTTCTCGTAAGAACGATGAATACATCCTTTTACGTAAGATTCCTTCAAATATTCCTTGAAACCTTAAACAAACCATATTCGGCATAATGTACGCATACCTTGGCTCCGAGATTGAAACTCCGGCCGTGACCGGACTACTCTAAGTCGAAAAATTCGTAAGAACGATGAATACATCCTTTTACAGGGTAAGATTCCTTCGAAATATTCTCTGAAACCTTAAACAAACCATATTCTGGCAATATGTACGCATACCTTGGCTCCGAGATCGAAACCTGGCCGTGACTGGACTACTCTAAGTCAGAAAATTCGTAAGAACGATGAATACATCCATTTACAGGTAAGATTCCTTCGAAATATTCCCCGAAACCTTAAACAAACCATATTCTGGCATAATGTATGCATACCCTGGCTCCGAGATCGAAACCTGGCCGTGATTGGACTACTCTAAGTCAGAAACTTTGTAAGAACGATGAATACATCCATTTACAGGTAAGATTCCTTCGAAATATTCCCTGAAACCTTAAACAAACCATATTCGGCATAAAGTACGCATACCCCGGCTCCGAGATCGAAACTGGCCGTGATTGGACTACTCTAAGTCGAAACTTCGTAAGAACGATGAATACATCCTTTACAGGTAAGATTCTTTCGAAATATTCCCTGAAACCTTAAACAAACCATATTCTGGCATAATGTACACATACCCTGGCTCCGAGATCGAAACATGGCCGTGATTGGACTACTCTAAGTCCGAAATTTCATAAGAACGAAGAATCCATCCATTTACCGGTAAAATTCCTTTGGAATATTCCCTGAAACCTTAAACAAACCATATTCTGGCATAATGTACGCATACCTTGGCTCCGAGATCGAAACCTGGCCGTGACTGGACTACTCTAAGTCAGAAAATTCGTAAGAACGATGAATACATCCTTTTACAGGTAAGATTCCTTCGAAATATTCCCTGAAACCTTAAACAAACCATATTCTGGCATAATGTACGCATACCTTGGCTCCGAGATCGAAACCTGGCCGTGACTGGACTACTCTAAGTCAGAAAATTCGTAAGAACGGTGAATACATCCTTTTACAGGTAAGATTCCTTCGAAATATTCCTTGAAACCTTAAACAAACCATATTCTGGCAATATGTACGCATACCTTGGCTCCGAGATCGAAACCTGGCCGTGATTGGACTACTCTAAGTCAGAAACTTCGTAAGAACAATGAATACATCCTTTTACAGGTAAGATTCCTTCGAAATATTCCCTGAAACCTTAAACAAATCATATTCTGGCATAATGTACGCATACCTTGGCTCCGAGATCGAAACCTCGGCCGTGATCGGACTACTCTAAGTCGAAAATTCGTAAGAACGATGAATACATCCTTTTACTGGTAAGATTCCTTCAAATATTCCCGAAACCTTAAACAAACCATATTCTCGGCATAATGTACGCATACCTTGGCTCCGAGATCGAAACCTGGCCGTGAATGGACTACTCCATAAGATTCCTTCGAAAATTCAAACCAAGAACGATGAATACATCCATTTACAAATTCGTAAGATTCCTTTTACAGAAATATTCCCTGAAACCTTAAACAAACCATATTCCTCGCAATATGTACGCATACCTTGGCTCCGAGATCGAAACACCGCCGTGATTGGACTACTGGACTACAATGAATAATCCTCGAAAATTTCCCCGAAACCTAAACAAATCATATGAATACATCCTTTTATCGAAACCTGTAAGATTCCTTCGAAATATTCCACAAATTCCTTAAACAAACAAACCATATTCTGGCAATATGTACGCATACCTTGGCTCCGAGATCGAAACCTGGCCGTGATTGGACTACTCTAAGTCAGAAACTTCGTAAGAACAATGAATACATCCTTTTACAGGTAAGATTCCTTCGAAATATTCCCTGAAACCTTAAACAAACCATATTCTGGCATAATGTACGGATAACATGGCTCCGAGATCGAAACCTGGCCGTGACTGGACTACTCTAAGTCAGAAACTTCGTAAGAACCATGAATACATCCATTTACAGGTAAGATTCCTTGAAATATTCCCCGAAACCTTAAACAAACCATATTCGGCATAATGTACGCATACCCCGGCTCCGAGATCGAAACATGGCCGTGATTGGACTTCTAAGTCCGAAATTTCATAAGAACGAAGAATCCATCCATTTACCTAAGATTCCTTCAAATATTCCCAAACCTTAAACAAACCATATTCTCGGGATAATGTACGCATACCCCAGCTCCGAGATCGAAACCTCGCCGTGATTGGACTACTCTAAGTCAGAAACTTCGTAAGAACGATGAATACATCCTTTTACAGGTAAGATTCCTTCGAAATATTCCCTGAAACCTTAAGCAAACCATATTCTGGCATAACGTACGCATACCCTGGCTCCGAGATCGAAACATGGCCGTGATTGGACTTCTCTAAGTCCGAAATTTCATAAGAACGAAGAATCCATCCATTTACCGGTAAGATTCCTTCGAAATATTCCCTGAAACCTTAAACAAACCATATTCTGGGATAATGTACGCATACCCTGGCTCCGAGATCGAAACCTGGCCGTGATTGGACTACTCTAAGTCAGAAACTTCGTAAGAACGATGAATACATCCTTTTACAGGTAAGATTCCTTCGAAATATTCCCTGAAACCTTAAGCAAACCATATTCTGGCATAACGTACGCATACCTTGGCTCCGAGATTGAAACCTGGCCGTGACTGGACTACTCTAAGTCAGAAAATTCGTATGAACGATGAATACATCCTTTTACATGTAAGATTCCTTCGAAATATTCCCTGAAACTTTAAACAAACCATATTCTGGCAATATGTACGCATACCTTGGCTCCGAGATCGAAACCTGGCCGTGACTGGACTACTCTAAGTCAAAAAATTCGTAAGAACGATGAATACATCCATTTACAGGTAAGATTCCTTCGAAATATTCCCTGAAACCTTAAACAAACCATATCCTGGCATAAAGTACGCATACCCTGGCTCCGAGATCGAAACCTGGCCGTGATTGGACTACTCTAAGTCGAAACTTCGTAAGAACGATGAATACATCCATTTACAGGTAAGATTCCTTCGAAATATTCCCTGAAACCTTAAACAAACCATATTCTGGCATAAAGTACGCATACCCTGGCTCCGAGATCGAAACCTGGCCGTGATTGGACTACTCTAAGTCAGAAACTTCGTAAGAACGATGAATACATCCTTTACAGGTAAGATTCCTTCGAAATATTCCCTGAAACCTTAAACAAACCATATTCTGGCATAATGTACGCATACCCCGGCTCCGAGATCGAAACCTGGCCGTGATTGGACTAGTCTAAGTCAGAAACTTCGTAAGAACGATGAATACATCCTTTACAGGTAAGATTCCTTCGAAATATTCCCTGAAACCTTAAACAAACCATATTCTGGCAATATGTACGCATACCTTGGCTCCGAGATCGAAACCTGGCCGTGATTGGACTACTCTAAGTCAGAAACTTCGTAAGAACGATGAATACATCCTTTTACAGGTAAGATTCCTTCGAAATATTCCCTGAAACCTTAAACAAACCATATTCTGGCATAATGTACGCATACCTTGGCTCCGAGATCGAAACCTGGCCGTGACTGGACTACTCTAAGTCAGAAAATTCGTAAGAACGATGAATACATCCTTTTACAGGTAAGATTCCTTTGAAATATTCCCTGAAACCTTAAACAAACCATATTCTGGCATTCAGTACGCATACCTTGGCTCCGAGATCGAAACCTGGCCGTGAATGGACTACCCTAAGTCAGAAAATTCGTAAGAACGATGAATACATCCATTTACAGGTAAGATTCCTTCGAAATATTCCTTGAAACCTTAAACAAACCATATTCTGGCATAAGGTACGCATAACATGGCTCCGAGATCGAAACCTGGCCGTGACTGGACTACTCTAAGTCAGAAACTTCGTAAGAACGATGAATACATCCATTTACAGGTAAGATTCCTTCGAAATATTCCCTAAAACCTTAAACAAACCATATTCTGGCATAATGTACGCATTCCCTGGCTCCGAGATCGAAACATGGCCGTGATTGGACTACTCTAAGTCCGAAATTTCATAAGAACGAAGAATCCATCCATTTACCGGTAAAATTCCTTTGGAATATTCCCTGAAACCTTAAACAAACCATATTCTGGCATTCAGTACGCATACCTTGGCTCCGAGATCGAAACCTGGCCGTGATTGGAATACTCTAAGTCAGAAACTTCGTAAGAACGATGAATACATCCATTTACAGGTAAGATTCCTTCGAAATATTCCCTGAAACCTTAAACAAAGCATATTCTGGCATAATGTACGCATAAAATGGCTCCGAGATCGAAACCTGGCCGTGACTGGACTACTCTAAGTCAGAAACTTCGTAAGAACGATGAATACATCCATTTACAGGTAAGATTCTTTCGAAATATTCCCTGAAAACTTAAACAAACTATATTCTGGCATAATGTACGCATATCCTGGCTCCGAGATCGAAACCTGACCGTGATTGGACTACTCTAAGTCCGAAATTTCATAAGAACAAAGAATCCATCCATTTACCGGTAAGATTCCTTTGAAATATTCCACAAAACATTAAACCAACCCTATGCTGGCATATTGTATGCAAACCCTGGCTCCGAGATCGAAACCTGGCCGACAGTGGACTACTATAAGTCAGAAATTTCGTAAGAACGATGAATCCATCCATTTACAAGTAATATTCTTTTTTAATATTCCACGAAACATTAAGCAAACCCTATTCTAGCATATTGTATGCAAACCCTGGCTCTGAGATTGAAACCTGGCCAGGAACGGACTAGTATAAGTCTGAGAGTTCGTAAGAACGATGAATATAACCATTTACGGGTAAGATTCCATGGGAATATTCTCAGAAACCTTCAACACACACGAATTCATCAACTTCGAGAAATAAACTGGCTTCGAGATCGAAACTCGCCATGAGCGTACTAATATAAGTCCGAAAGTTCGCAAAGACGATGAATCCAACCATTTACTGGGTAAGATTCCATGGAATATTCTCGAAACCTAAACACACACAAATTCGTCAACTTTGAGAAAGAAACTGGCTCCGTGATCGAAATGTGGCCATGAGCGGACTACTATAAGTCTGAAAGTTTTCAAAGACGATGAATCCAACCATTTACGGGTAAGATTGCATGGGAATATTCTCATAAACCTTAAACACATACAAATTCGTCAACTTCGAGAAAGAAGCTTTCACCGGGATCAAAACTTGGCCATGAGCGGACTATTATAAGTCTGAAAGTTCGGAAAGACGATGAATCCACCCATTTACGGGTAAGATTCCATGGGAATATTCTTAGCAGAAGTGAGAAAAATTTAGCATAAGTGTTTATACCTCAACGACAACTCTTATAAAGGTTGTCAATAGCGATGAAAATAAAATTTAGCGAGAAAAATTTAGCGTGAGAAGTTTTTTGCGAAGTGAATAAAATTTAGCGTAGTGGGATTTTTTTTTGCGTAAGTGAGAAAAATTTAGCAGAAGTTTTTATACCTTTACGACGACTCTTAAGGGGGTTGTAGAAGGTCTATTTATCCTTTTTCTTCTTATCTTTTCCATCTCCCATCATAACCATCCATTTACATCATAATCATCCATTTATTTCTTTTCCTTAACATGTTTATTCCTCATCACTTTTTTATAAAAGTAAATGTAAAATAGAAGCAGACATGCATGTAAATGTGGAATGGTGGTTGAAATCCAAGTCTTAGACATAGGAGGTTCAGGTTCGATTCACCTTAGCTTCATTTTTTTTTCAAAGTCAATTTATCATTTTACAACTCTTGTAAAGGTTGTGAATGTTGATTAAAAGAAAAAGCACAAATCTACCAGTATTGTGAATCCGGCAGGATGGTTGACATCTTGTGCTAACACCTAGTAAGCTTGGGTTCGATTCCCTACAAGAACATTTTTCAATTTTTTTTTCTTATCTTCAACGACTCTTATTAGTGTTGTTTTAAAATCATTCACTACCTTTAGGATATGAGTCGTAAATTCTAAAGGTGGTCACTTCTCTCTGCAACCCTTTTCACACTACAAGTTGTGGTTCTGATTCTCGTCACTACTCTTAGGAACTCGTTGGTCCTAAGAGTTGGACATATTTTACTTTGACAACGCTTTTGTTGGAAAAAGTTGTAAAACATACTACATTTTACAACTTTTAATTTACGAGTTGTCAATCTAAAGTTGTAGATTACTAATTTTCCCGTAGTGATGAAACCTCAAGGACCAAGGAGTTTGTGGTAGCGAGTATGTATGAAGTGAATGAAGGTGGTATAAGGTGGAGGTTAATGTCTAGACAAAGATACTCTCAAACCATTTCAAGTGAAGTTTTAACTATCTCAAATTTAGTTTCTTCCATTATTATTCAAGAAGGCTTCATGGATAGTCGAATTTAGGTCGGAAATAATCATGGCTGACAATAAACGGTTAAAGATGGTATTAGAAACGAAGAAGATCAAGATGAGCCAAATTTTCCAATCGATGTTGTTTGGAGCTGTGATTATCCTTGTAAAATCATTTTATTCCTTTGGCTTTTTTATCATGATAGGATAATATGACGACGGGTAAGATTTTGAGAAGGGGTATGGGTGATTCTAGTTTATTTTATTTTTTGTGACGAAAATGATGAAACCATCTCACATTTACTCTATGGATGTTGGAGGACCCGAAGAATTTGGGATTACTTTATTGAAGGATGTCTTTCTCGATGGACTTATCAGGCAAATATCACCAAAAATGTGAAGGCATGGAAGTTTGACAGGGGAGACGAAAGACTTAGTCAAATATGGAATAGCATTCCAGTTGCAATATGGTGGTGCAATTAGAGAGAGCGAAATTCATGAGTCTTCAAAAACAAAAAGATAAGTTTGGTTAGCCTCATTAGAAACGTTAAACTACAAGCGTTCTTTTGGGATGAATCAAACACAAGGATGTTAGGTCAACTTTCTGAAGTTGTGTCCATATCGGAGGCAACTAGCTCAAGTTGTCTTCAACAATAAAGGCAACTAGCACAAAGTTGTCTTCAAAAAGTGAAAGCAACTAGCCTAAGTTGTCTCTAAAAAAAAAAATTTATACACAAATAAGTGAACCTAGTGTGAATCGAACACACATCTTCTGACATATAGTCAGTTGTGCTACCATTGCACCACAGGTTCGCCACACCATCAGTGTTCAACCAACAATTCAAACAACCACCATACAACACCACACCCTCCATCTCTGCTACTGCAACTCTACATGTAACAGCTTCATGACCACAACCGTCTATGCACACTTGCAACATGAGCCAATAGCTGCAGTCACTTTCATGCCCCTACTCAAACACCATCAGCAACACACAAGCAGTAACAACTTTTTGTTCTGCTTTCAATGCATAGATTCATATTGAGTTCCTTGTCAACCTCCTAAGCATTCATCTACTCTCGTGACTTTAAAGCATGAGCACCAGCAGCACAACCATCATCAGCAACTCAACACAACCCCGTGTTTCCATTGCACCACAAATTCGTCACAAAATACTCTAAGATATATGTATAAGATAATTTCAGATGAATAAATGGACCCAAAAACATAACCAAGTTGCCTCCGAACTGGAATCAACTAGCTCAAGTTGCCTCCAATCTGGAATCAACTAGCTCAAGTTGCCTCCAAAAGTGAAAGCAACTTGGTCAAGTTGTCTTCGAAGTTGGAAGCAACTAGCACAAGTTATCTCCAAATATTAGAAGCAACTTGTTCAAGTTGAATATCACTCCATCAAAATGGAGCTATTTTGATATCACACTATTCAAGCAAATGGAGTTTGCAAGGTGAGTGATGTTTATACAGTTCAATATCACATTATTCAAGCAAATTAAATTTACTGAATCGATAATGGCATCAAGAGAGAGTATACCTGAAATTTATTGCACCTGTTACTTCCTGCAATTTTTTTAGCAATAGCATCATCATCAACACCAATCATTTCTCTTGACTGAACCGATACTCAATCTACAACTTCTCTTGCAACTTCATAATCTCCATCAGAATCACTGCATAGCGACCACCTGCATTTTTTGCATCTGCTAGTGAACTCAGAACTATCTAAAACAACTTCATAATCTGCACATTTCAGCTCATGCCTCGCAATCCAACTCCGTGCAACGAAGGCCACCTTCGGCTTAAGCCGTCTCAAGTGCCATTGCTCCCTTTCTTTCTCTAGCACCACCGTATCGATTACCCGACTCTCATCTGTTGCTATAATCAGAACTATACTATCTCAGCCTTGCAAACTCTTAAGCCAACACATATCGTCACCACTCCATCACAGCAGAGAACCATCACGAGCTAGAGCACCCGATTCACTCATTATCCTGTCACATCAAAACCTATAATGCATCTTCCCAAGCCAACGACTTCACTTCCATTCTCTCCTGTCTTGCCACAGTACAAGCCAAACAACAATCCACTAAAATATCATTCATGCCACAGCTTCCCTGCACAAACTAATCATTCATCTATTCAACACTCCAACACTAACCCATTAAATCCTTCCACATTCATATCTTCTCAGCAGCAACCATGGAAACTTCATTACTTCATATCAATTCTACATTGTCGGCACAACTCAACAGCATCTGCATATTCTTTAATCAATCACAATTGCCATCATATCCTTTCTATGTTCTTCTTGAGCACCATCATCGCCAGAACTGACTCCTTAATTCATCACCATACTCCATCTAGTGGTTGCTCAACACTTCTTGTGCATCTTCACCTCAACCGCCATCTCCTTTCAACTGTCCCTCATTTCGGTTCCATGGCAACAACACCAAAGAATCTGTACCAGTCCTAAAACATTCATCTATTTCATTCATTGCACAACAAACCGCACTGAACTTCATAATCCTCGTAACTACACGAGATCCTTGGAAATGACATACTCGGCTCCTCGTTAGCTTGTAGCAACAACACCAACATTAATCCTCTGCACCTGCAACCACCTCAAACCATTAACAAAATATTTCTCCTCTCTATTCTTCTCCATCAGTCACATTAGCAGCTCCGACTGCATATATAGAGCTTACATCCATACCTTAAATCCATTTAACCTTATTTGAATGTGTTACCTGAGAACCCATTCTCCACCTAATTTTTGTCTTGAAACTCTGCCTCATGATTTAAATATGACATTTTTAATGTAAAAATCATCAATACACAATCGATTTGTATCGATCCATATGAATACTCCATCTCCGTTTGATAAATCTATGCAACAAACATCGAAAATTTTCATAAATTGAAACCTTAAACTCGAATTGCGTAATCAAAATTAGTTTCGATTTAAATTTTGCATAACCTTAGTTTCCATTTTTTATCTGGAAAAGGAAGTTGTCGTTGTTGTTGAAATGGTGGTGGTCGTCGTCGTAATAGTGGTGGTGTTGACTTCTCGCTGTAGATTGTGATTCCTCACCAGATCTAATGATTCTTCATCAGTTTAGTTTTGTAAATCAAAATCGATTGTTTAAGAGTTGGGTGTGGTGCTATAGGTGGTGGTTTAGGTAGTGACAGAGCTGATAATGGTAGCGATGAAGATGGTGGTGACGGAGACGAAAATGGTGCTGGTGGTGAAACGATGAAGATGTGTCTGGTTCAATTGATTCTTCTCTGAGTTAGAAATAAAGAAGACTGAATCTAAGATGCGAAGGTTAAAAACGGGATTATGAGAATTATTTTGTTGAACATAATTTCGGTTTTGCCATTAGGGGTATTTGTAAAGACCCATAAGGGTACTTGTGCAGGATCCATGGATAGTAGGGGCATAAATAACATTCCCACAAGAATAAACTCCTTATAAGGATAAAAATCTCTGATCCCG
This sequence comes from Papaver armeniacum, assembly GCA_023531295.1. Classification (NCBI taxonomy): domain Eukaryota; kingdom Viridiplantae; phylum Streptophyta; class Magnoliopsida; order Ranunculales; family Papaveraceae; genus Papaver; species Papaver armeniacum. The sequence continues at coordinate 273,122 of JAJJWW010007032.1, read as the reverse complement.
GCTCGAGCCAGTTATATTTAAAAACAAATTTTGTATTGGAATTAATTATAAATTTTTTTGGTCCTTTTTTAAGAATAATTTACATTATAGTTTAAGACGTCAAAGTGTAAGGTGAGGAGAGGTGAAGAGATTCCTTTTTTTTTTTTTTTTTTTGCACAACTCATATGTGGTACTGGTATTGTTTTATACAATGTTGCAGGTGAATGCACAGGCTTCAAAGGAACCTATGCAACTGGAATACTTGATGCTGAGACTGGAGAATGCATGGCAATGCGGGAGGGATTAACATGAGACAAAGCTATGGAGCTGGACAGGATACACCTTCTTGCTGATGTTGAAGTAGTTGTCAACTCTATCAAGAATAACTTATCTCTTGTCAGATGATATAGAAAGCTTTTAAGAGACATAAAACTTTTTCTTGAGTCTTTTACTTTTGTTAATGTCAGTTATGTCCGTAGGAGTTTTAATTAATTAGCAGATTTTGTTTCAATGAAAATTAGGAAGGATAAGTTATCCATTGAAGAGTTCAAGATTGACGTTAGCATACTGAAACTTTACTACATAACTTTGTTGATTCTGGTTAATTTTCTTCAATAAAATTCCTTAGTTATCTAAAAAAAAAAATTATATCTAAAAATTGCGCCCTAATAGTTGATCAAAAAATTATCCGAATAAAAGCAATAATACATTTATTTTAAGTACTATATAAAAACACTGATCAATTAAAATACAAGTTAAAGTTCAACAAATTCTTTTTCTTTGACGATCAAATGTTTGATAAAGAAGATTTACAATTATTACAAATTGGATAGCAAGAGAGATATAATTATCATGCTTAATTAAATTAGTTTCATATGCAATGAGTGTTGGTAGGTCGGTCAAGGTCTAGATTAGGAAATCTAGTTGGTTAAGGAAACCAAGTACTTGTGTCCTAAGTATAGCAGCTTAAGAGGTTTGTCTTTTAGAGCTAAGTTAGGAAACCCTATACTTATAGGAAAGTAATCCTTGTTAAGGAATGTGTCCAGTCCTATTGATGTGTATAAATAGCCATAGAGAGAACTAGAGAATACACACCAGAACTAGTAAGAGTTCTCTTCTTCTCTGCTTATGCTTTTGAATATTCCAACCTATACGGTGATATATAAAATTGCTTATTCCTTCCCGAGGATTCAACCTCGTTAAATACTAGTTCTTCTTGTGTGTGTGATTTTGTTCTTGGAGATATTTGAGATACCTCGTAGTAGTGCAAAACTAACGCTTCCGCAGGCTTTGGCGCAACAATTAGTATCAGAGCAAGGAGACGCTCTTGGATACGTGTACTCGAATTGTAATTGAAGTGAAGGTTCTATTTTTTATCTATATTTGGTTATTTGTGAACAATGGTTGACGGGGACGAAGATCCGAAAAATCCTTTAGGAGAATATCCGGATCCCACAAATAAAGATAAAGAAACAAAAGAAGAAATACTTTATTCACATAGATCACAACTCAAGGTAGAAAAGTTTACAGGAACCAATAACTTTGGTTTATGGAGAATGGACGTAATGGATGCTCTTGTTCATCTTGACCTAGAAGAAGCTCTAGAAGGTCATCTAGTGGAGATGTCTGAAAAGCAGTGGAACAAGATGAATAAATTGTGTCTTGCTTCGATTCGAGGGTGTTTATCAACTGCAGTAAGAGTTAATTATCAGCACGAGACTTAAGCTAAGGATCTCTGGGAAAAGCTAGAGAAGGAATACCTTGTGAAGAACGTGGCAAATAGGATACATCTTAAAAGGAATTTGTAACATGAATTCATATAATAAACTTCTTTCCGAGCTGGTTAACTACGATGAGAATATCAACGACGAGGAACAAGCTTTGTGTCTGATAAACTCTCTTCCTGAAAGTATGAACCCATGATTAAAGTATTAATGCACGGCAAGGAGAAGATGACATACGCAGAGGTCACTACAGCATTGCGTAGTGAGGAGTTCAGGAAGATGGATCTTTAAGACCTTGCAAGTGAAGCTAACAATGACTTGCTTCTTGCAAGAGGTCGTTCAATAGACAGGAGAAGGAAGAATGGTGGTTATGGGAAAGGTAGAGGACGTTCTAAGAGTAGAACGCGAATGCAGAAAGATGAGTGTGCTTGGTGTCATGACTTCGGTCATTGGGCTAAGGATTGTCCTAAGAGTAAGGAAAGAGAAGGAGATAACAACAAGACCAAGGTGAACATTGCAAAAGGTAATGAAGAATCAGATGATGCTTCTGATTTCTCGCTAACTGTGACACCATCAGCTTGTGCTATTACAGATGGTACATGGGTATTAGATACTGGAGAAACTTATCATATATGTCCATATCGTGACTGGTTCTAAAGTTTTGAAGAGCTTGATGGAGAAGTACGTATGGGAAATAATCATACCTGCATGGTGATTGGGATTGGTAGTGTTCGTATCAAGATGCATGATGGTATGGTTAGAGAGCTGAAGGAGGTAAGATTTGTACCTGCCATAAAGAAGAATCTGATTTCACTCGAAAATTTAAAAGATAAGGGCTATAAGATAGTCGCTGAAAATGGTGTTCTAAAGGTAATCTATGGATCTATGGTAATCATGAATGGCACACGTCATCATAACTTGTATTACTTGATTGGGAGTATAACAACAGGAGATGTGTCTATTTCTTAACACATCGAGAGTGCAGCTACCGATAAGACAAAGCTATGGCACATGAGACTTGCACATCCAGGTGAGAAGTCATTGCATAGGTTGATTCAACAAGACTTGTTGAAAGGTGCTATTTCCTGCAAGTTAGCATTTTGTGAACATTGTCTTAAGGGCAAGAAAACAAGAACAAGCTTTGGCACAGCTATCCACAATACTAGTGGAGTTCTTGAGTATGTTCACTCAAGTGTTTGGGGTCCTTCCAAGAATGCATCATTGGGAGGGAAACATTGTTTTGTGTCGTTCATTAATGATTATTCTAGGCGTGTATGGGTGTACACCATGAGGCATAAGGATGAAGTCCTAGAAATCTTTGTGAGGTGGAAAAAGGCAACTGAGACTCAAACTGGCAGAAAGATCAAAGTACTACGTTCGTACAATGGTGGAGAGTACAAGAGTGATCCGTTCTTGCAAGTATGTCAGGATGAGGGGATAAAGAGGCACTTCACGCTTAAGAAGACACCGCAATGACGAATGGGGTATTCGAATGCATGAATCGTACTTTGGAGAAGGTACGATGTATGTTATCTAATGCTGGATTAGGTAAAGCGTTTTGGGCTGAGGCAATTACATATGCGTGATTCCACATTAATAGGTTGCCATCAGTTGCATTAGAAGGTAAAACTCCTATGGAGAAGTGGTTTGCTAAACCAGCTTATGATTATGACTCAATTCATATCTTTGGTTGTCCTGCGTGGTATCATGTTAGTGAAAACAAGCTTGATAACCTTGTCGTGAAAGGAATCTTTGTGGGTATGAAAAGTGGAGTGAAAGGGTTCAAAATTTGGAATCCAGTAGAGAAGAAGATAGTCATGAGTAGAGATGTCACATTTGATGAGATGTCTATGGTAAAGTCTTGGGGTTCTCGACAGGTGGAGAACAGAAGCACCAATACTAATGAGCCTTTGCAGCAGGTGGAGATGCAACTTCACCAAATCCAGTTAAGTCTGTATCTGTTCAGAATACTTTTGAATACATTGGGTCTGCAATAGAGGTAACTACTGAAGTTCCAAATGATAGTGACACTATTGAGGAAGAGGAACAAGAGTCAGTAGAGGATACAGAAGCTACGGTCACGGAGACCATAGAAACCATCAAACCGAGAAGATCAACCAGTAAACCTGGTTGGATGAATGATTACATTGCTTATGCATTACCAGTTATTGAAGATGGTACTCCTACTTCCTATTTAGAAGCCAGACGCAAGTGCAGTGTAAAGAATGGTAAGGAGCAATGAAGTACGAGATGGAGTCTCTTTACAAGAATGGCACATGGATTCTTATGAAGCTTCCGAACGGTTAGAAGACCATAGGGTGCAAGTGGGTATATGTTAAGAAAGAAGGATCTTCGGTGAATCAAGTACGCTACAAGGCAAGGTTAGTTGCAAAAGGTTATGACCAAAGAGAAGGGATTGACTACAATGAGGTGTTCTCTCCGGTGGTAAAACACTCATCAATCCGTATTTTTTTGGCCTTGGTAGCATAATATGATTTAGACCTAGTTCAGCTAGATGTTAAGACGGCGTTCTTACATGGTGATCTAGAAGAGGAGATTTATATGACTCAGCCGAGTGGTTTCAAGGTTTCTGGAAAATAAGATTGTGTATGTAAACTAAAGATATCATTGTACGGGTTGAAGCAGTCTCCAAGACAATGGTACAAGCGATTTGACCAATTTATGATAGGACAAACATACACAAGAAGTCACTATGACCATTGTGTATACTTCAAGAAGCTACGTGATGTGTCTTTCATATATTTGCTCTTGTATGTCGATGATATGCTGATTGCATCGAATAACAAGAAAGAGATTGATAATTCGAAGTGCAAGTTGTCATATGAGTTTGAGATGAAAGATCTGGGAGAGGCTAAGAATATTCTTGGTATGGAGACTTAACGTGACAGAGAGAAGGGTAAGGTTTGTTTGTCTCAGAAGGCATATTTGAAGAAAGTCTTACAGAAGTTTGGTGTCTACGAAGGAACTAAATCCGTAAGTACTCCTCTTGCTGCTCATTTTAAGTTGAATGCTCGTATGTCTCCCACTACTAAAGAAGAACGAAAGTATATGGCCCAAGTCCCATATGCTGAGGTTGTTGGTAGCTTGATGTATACGATGGTATGTACAAGGCCGGACATTTCACATGCAATTAGTATGGTCAGCCGTTATATGCATTGTCCTGGTAAGGGACATTGGCATGTTGTGAAATGGATTTTGAGGTATCTTTATGGTACAGTTGATGTTGACTTGGAGTTTGTAAAGGATAGAAGAAACAATCAGTTGTGTGTTGGGTATGTGGATTCTTACTATGCTGGTGATTTGGACAAGAGACGTTCAACTACAGGGTATGTATTTACCATAGCACGAGCACCAGTTAGTTGGAGATCAATATTGCAGTCTACTGTGGCGCTTTCAACTACGGAGGCGGAGTATATGGCAGTGAGAGAGGCATTTAAGGAGGCTATATGGTTAAAAGGTTTGCTAGATGACTTAGGAGTTGTGCAAGACCAACTGCATGTGCATTGTGATAGTCTAAGTGCAATTTTTTTGGCTAAGAATCAAGTGCATCATGCTAGAACCAAACATATAGACGTACGGTTTCACTTTGTGAGAGAAATTCTTGAAGAAGAAGACATTCTACTTGTGAATATCGATACCAAAGACAATCCAGCTGATATGTTGATTAAAGTAGTATCTGGGATCAATTTTCGATATTGTTCGAAATTGATCCACATCCTTCCGGTTTGGTGAAACGCCCTTTTGGGGTAGAGGTTCTTAGGAACCTGGATTTGAGAGAACTACGGTCGGGTTTGATTCCTATTGAGGATACGTAGGCAGCCAGTGATGGTTCAATCGATGTTGGAAGATGGAGGTGATTTTATCTATTGATCGTCATTCATGAATGCATGATCCGAGGTGGAGAATTGTTGGTAGGTTGGTCAAGGTCTAGATTAGGAAATCTAGTTGGTTAAGGAAACCAAGTACTTGTGTCTAAGTATAACAGCTTAAGAGGTTTGTCTCTTAGAGCTAAGTTAGGAAACCCTATACTTGTAGGAAAGTAATCCTTGTTAAGGAATGTGTCCAGTCCTATTGATGTGTATAAATAGCCATAGAGAGAACTAGAGAATACACACCAGAACTAGTAAGAGTTCTCTTCTTCTCTGCTTAGGCTTTGTATATTCCAACCTATACGGTGATATATAAAATTGCTTATTCCTTCCCGAGGATTCAACCTTGTTAAATACTTGTTCTTCTTGTGTGTATGATTGTGTTCTTGGCGATATTTGAGATACCTTGTAGTAGTGCAAAACTAACGCTTCCGCGGGCTTTGGCGCAACAATGAGTACATGCATGTGCTGGTAAATTAAGAAATAAAAAATTCAACTAACTATATATAAGGATTGGATTGTGAGAGATATAATTAGGATGTTTAATTAGGTTAGTTATGTATTAGTTCATATGCAATGAGTATATGCATGTGCTGATAATTTAAGATATAAAAAGTCAACTAACTATTTTGTTTATACCACACCACTATCTATCTACACTAATATAAAATAAACATCTGCATTCGATGAAAGGAGTTGAATAGACTAATTTTTAATTTTGGTACACTAAATAAATAATAATTTCCAATAATTGATCTGGTGAATTATTTAGAGTAATTTGTTTCGCCACTACTAAATATATAAATACATTATTTTCAAGGATTTGATTAAAGTAACTAACAATGGTATATTAAAATCGATATTATTTTCCAAAAATCAGGAGAATTAATTATGAACCCACAATTGGGGGATATCAAAACTAATTGGGGATATAGCTACGTGACAAAAACTGGATCCATATATCAAATCTGGGTCACCCTTATGTAATTATTTTTTTAATTTCTAATCTATCCCTCACTAATCAGGTTTAGTGGTTAATAATAATTAGGAAAATCTTAAGTATTTGGGGATAGATTAGTGTGTATTTTTATTTGAATTTGTGTGAGGTGGAGTAGGAGGGAAAAATATTTTTGAGTTGAAATTTTTTTGTGAAAATGGAAGATGATCGTGAAGAGAGAATTGCTGCTAAGAGGTTGAAAATTTTATTTTTTTTCTTTGAATCCACCATTTTTGCAGCTGAAAAAGCTTGGTGCCGGTATGGTATTCAACCAAAAAACCATGTCGGCATTTGTTGGAAATTTCGTAAATGTTTGCCACTATCCGGGGGGTCCGGAGGGGCGTAGCCCCTACGAGACAATGTCTCGTAACAAAATTTTCTGGTTTTGATCTTCAAAACCTATTTTTTTTTGTTTTAATCAGTCCACTAACGACACAGTCAGTTAATTCTCGAGCATGCCGCTACCTATGCCGGCATAGTATGATGCTAAAATTTCTATGCCGGCACATGATGTAAAGTATCCAGGAAAATGATTTTTTTTTCACTTGACTATAGATTTATATCGAGCATGCCGGAATTTAGTTCCGGCATTGAATTCATCAATTCTGGCATGGTCTTCATCACTTCCGGCGATGTTGTTTGTAGGTGAAAATGGTTTCTGCTGATTTCGGTAATTTTTGGTGTACGGGTGAGAAACAATTTAAACCCTAAACAATGTACTGCAAGGGAGTAATTTAGATTCGAGAGATCAATCTGTACAAGTCCGGCCTAAAACAAAGAATGACCGTTCCAGACTTGCATCGGCCACAAAGTGAAGGAGAATGGGTTGGTTTTGGGGAGGGAAGCAAGGACAGTGATGAGACCGAATAGTTGATTCTGGAAAGAGTAGTTGTGTTACTACGACTTGTATCAGAAAAGTGGGAAGGCTAAGCTAGCAAGTATTTTCTGAGTGTTGTGTATTCCTGAATGAACTTGTTGTTCTGTGGAAATAGGTAAAACCTATTTATACAAGTCGAAGTGAAACGTACCCTGGTCTCAATAAGGAATGGAAAAATGGGTAAGTAAATGGGAGGAGGTGGTAACCGTATGCATGGAATTTGATGTTCCATAAAATCGTTAACGCATGGAATTGATGTTCCATAAAACATCACTACACCAAATTCTGGGATTAGAAACAGAACTGAGTCGTTACTAAAACGGGATGTAACGGCTCTTGCCTGTTGCAAAAGTGGGTGTTACATTTTTTTGTAACGGCGTTGTGGGCTCACAATTTCACTTATACTGACCCTCGTAATGCACTTGTGAGCCGTTACGAATTTGCGACGTAGTAACAGCTTAGGTCCGTTACGAATTTTTTTGTACCAAAGAGGTCGTAACAACCCATAGCCGTTACGAATTTTTTCGTAACAACAAAAAAATTATTGCCGGTCAGCATTGACCAATTCGCTGCTGACCGGCAGTTCATTTTATGTCGGAAATAAGCCAGAATTCAAAATAACCTGCATAAAACTATCATCCAATCCATCTAGCCACATTCAACAATAACTTTTACTATTCTTTCTAAATATAGTCAATCAATTCATATCCAAGAGAATTCCCAAGTTCTAAGGGAATACAAATTTTGTTAAGTAAATTTATTTGAAAGACTAAATGAGTTCTTTTGTTCTAAGGGAATACAAATTCTCTGTAACAAAGATTATAAACATAATATTCCCATTGGTAGAGGGATAATAGGGTAAGTTGTCAACTTTCCATGGCTTGCAACAACAACAGGGTCTGCACCTTGATTGAATGACAATAATTCTTTTGCGGTGTGATACCAGTCCTCTCAGGCTCTCATCATTCATACTTGTTGCACCATTAAACAACTGCACCAGACTCTGATCCGTGAAAACACTTCAACACCTAATTACTTCCTGCAAACAACGATAACTTAAATTAGCAAGTCTTCAAAGAAGTGTAAATGTGCATGATAGAAGGAAACAAACCATGGAATACAAGGTACTTGATGGTGATTGAAGACATGATAACAACACAAGGCTCGGGTGGCACTTCAACTCCTAAGTGTCTGTTTTCAGAATCTCTAAGGAAGATATTTCACTTAAGCTCCACTTGGGAGGATGTTTTCTCGGAGGTTATGGCCAGGAACAAAGAAATAATATGCGAATCTCAGATCGGAATATCAAGAATGAGGGAATTACCTTTGGTTTGAGGTTACGATGAACAACACCTTCAAGATGAAGGAAGGCAACAACATTAAGAACCTTAACCATGACGGCATCTTCTTCTGAATACTTCCCACCCCTTTACTCTTCTTTTATGACCAGTTAAAACACCAATGCAGACCCTTTCTTCCACGTTCTAAATCTTTATCTACATAACCAAAATTTATACAATACATTAGTTCAGTTCTATAAGAAGGTTTAGTCATACATACATCTCATAAACATAAGTTGTTCAGCCTTTTCTTTATCAAGCAAACACACATAACTGAACCAGCATAACTAAAAATCATTTTAACTTACCTTTTGATCTCCTGCAGATGTCAAAATGCGAGTGTCATCCGAATCTCTAAGCAAACAAAATCACATGCATTTAGTCTACATACAGCAGGAACTAAGATATTTCACTAACCAATCCCTAACATAACACATGAGAAACCAAGGATAAACATGAGCTTAGGGAGAAATTCCAAATCAGTAAATTATTTCCATAAGCATGAGCTAAAGAAATCCTCAACCAACAAAATTAAAACTCACCAACCAATCCCTTGATGCTTCATAGATAAGTAACCTCCCCAATTCAGCCATTGCATTCTCTATTTCCTTACTCTACTGCTCGATTTTTCCTCGAGTCTCTATTTCCTTACTCTACAAAGGCGCGGGACTTTGTGTTATTCTGAATTAAAATTAAAATGTCCATGGATGTCAGAATCAGGTAATACCTAATTACCAAGGGTAACTGAGAGAACATGAATGCATCAGAATAATGTAAACATGGATTAATGGTTGTAAAGATAATTACCCTCATTATAAACTTGAAGACCATCTGTTTGTTGAGTGGTTAGGATCAGAAGCAAATAGGATCATCATAGAAGCCGAAGAAAAAGCACTCATGGAAAGTTTGAACTCGTAGTAAAGAAAATTGATGAGGTATCATTAAATGAATCAAGTAGGTAACAATAAGTGACATGAAACTCAGCACAGAGAAAGCATAGACAATGAGACATGATCTTCCAGTTCCGACTGCACCTTCATTGTATCCTCTGACACTGCCTAGATCCCAAATAGCAAATGCTTGATATGGAGCCATGTCTCCTACAATGGAACCACCTGTAAGGTTGTGAGACAGAAATGTAAGGCTGACAGAAAGATGGGTAGTGAAAAAAAAAAATACAATTATCCTCGTTTCAATACACCGAATTTTAAGAGTCTAAGACTTTACCTAGCCCGTAATAACGCATGTCCAACTTTCACTCCCTTCGATGCAACAAATTTGAATCTGTTAAAAAATAACCACTTGGACAAAACAGGAACCCCTTGTTCTATCTGAAGACTCAACTGATAGTGACAAAAAAAACATATTAGTAAGGATAATGGAGACAGTTTTGTATCAAAATGAACATAAGAAAGCGTTGATGAGCTTCGGGTAGACATTTAGATGAAATTTACTTGGGAGAAAATACGGTCATTGGCTTTTGCATAACGAGATTCCTCTTCAAGACCACCATACTGTCATGAGGACTGCTACTGAGTAAGAGGCAAAAATGAGGAGCACTAGAATATAAATTGTTTTAGCTATTGCACAATGGATTTAGGCCTGCGTTTACCTGCAAGTTACGGGAAATCCATCTAAGTCGCTGGTAATGGATCGACCATCATCGTTGACTGGACTAACATGCTGATACACATAGAACCATATGAACAACTAGGAATGAGTTTAATCCGGCATGAAAAACTGACTCAAAATACAAACATAAAAAACATCCACCTCAAATTTAATGCTGGTTGTGCTGCTCCAGTGGGAACTTGCAGGCTCATTGAGATCCACACCGGCATAAAATGGACGCAAGTTGACAACGCGACTTTCTGTACGCGAAAAGTTATCAACTGGAAAACTATGGACCCCAATTTCTGGTGATATCGAATGCTGCGAGATACCAAAACTCAAATCAGATCGAAGTCATTGAGCAGTAGAGAAAAGAGAGCAATTTTCTAAGTTCAATTTCCGAAATCAATTGGTTAAGCTACATAGGACATGATGCAAACTCAACTAAAAAATGTGAAGCACCTGGATAACAAAAGACTGTTGTGAAATCCATTCTGGCCGTGACCTACGGTAAGATACCAATACATTAAAATCATATAAATGTGAATGGCGTGTAAGTGTACCAGCACCATTAAACCTTTTTATTTAATGAATCAACCACCAGATAACATTTATGTACCAGCACTATCAACCTTTTTATTTAATGAATCAACCACCAGATACCCTTTATGAATCAAGTTCACAACAATATAAAAAGCATAGCAAACCAAGCACAGTATCTAACTTCCTCAAGATAACCAAGCATAAATACAAATTTTCTCATGGTAGACGGATTTGGAACAATAATTCTATACAACGAGCACCCCTAACTTTCAGACATCAGTTTGAATATATGTGTTGCTTGACAAACAGAATAAGCTAAATATTATACGCCATAACAGGGGAATATAAGGCTGCATAGTAAAGGTAGTAAGCTAAGCTGCGGCACAGAATCCACAACATGGAGATGAGACTCCATCGTACAGTTTTTGGCAACAAATATAAATTTGAAAGAAGAGATATTATAAAATTATGTCTCCATAAAAGCCCAGTAGCAATGAGGCAGTTACGCTTATAACTTACCACTTCACTCCCATCATGGAAGAACTCTAGAAAGGACCCTACTGCCCTGAAGAAGAAGAAGAAAGCAACATCAATGAGAGAGGTATATCAACAAAAGAAGCACTTATCATGTAACATGATGAAGTTATTACTTGAGAGCAGCGACTCTGACTCGTGTGCTGGCCTCATCTTGAAGGCACATTAATAGTAGAGACTGCAGTTCTGAAAAATGTGCTTGAAATATATTTCCAATCATTTCGGTTAAAGAGCTGAATATGATTAATGCCACCTGGAAGAACACCATAAGCGAAGATAAACATGTAAGTAGTCAACTTACACATGAATGAAAATACCCAAGGACAAAACTAGAATAATTCAAACTATACCTTCATGCCTGACAAACAAAAAAGAGAGGTAGGCATCATTTAAAATGCCAAGACACTAATAACATCTTCGAATTGTTCAGAAATTATCATTAAACATCAACTTGGGAATCCAAATGAACCAATCACACTTTTATGTACAAGAGTGAGCACAGATCCATGTCTTACATGGGTGTATAAAAGTGCAAAAGCGAATTTAGAGGTAACTATACGAACAACAATTTGTTGTATCAAGTCCAATTACTGCAGTATGTAAATTACTTACTAAAGTATTAAATTACCTCCTCCTAAAACTATACTTGAACTACCAATTATGTGGACATCATTTCAACCTTCTGTATTGATCAAAAGAGTATCATCTAGGAATCATTATTATAATTTTTGGTGAATGCACAAATTTGACCATCACTAAGAGCAACTGCAGTGGGCGACCAATACCAAAAATTTGGGAAAAGATAGAGACGTAGTGGGACGGACTAAAGATCAAATACCAGACTATACCAAATTTCCAGACCAAATTTGGTCGGCGACAAAGACCAAACCCAAATTTTAGTTGAGCGTTGATATAGTGTTCGCCTCACACCAGGCGTTGATATAGTATTCGCCCTAAACTAGGCGGACGTAAAGTCTACGCCCCACAGCAGGCGTAGTTTATACCCCCACCCCATATATATATATATATTTTTTTTTAATTTATTGTGGGGCGTGGTTTATACCTCCGCCCCACTCAAAAATTTAGAATGTTTATATGGGGCGTGGATTATACCAACGCCCCATTATTTTGTTTTGTTTTGTTTTTTTTTTCTTACGTTTTCGGCACCGGGCGAACGTATACCCTGCGCCCCACATCAGGCGAACGTATACTTCACGCCCCACACCAGGCGTTGGTATAGTTTACGCTCCACCAAAATTTAGTCTTCCTCCCATTGCGTCACTCAACGGACTAAACCCAAATTTAGTCTTTTTTTTCCCTCTTTGGTCTTTGGTTATACTCGCACCACTGCAGTTGCTCTAATTAACTTGTCAAACAATGTTCAACAACAATGTCATTGTTAGTTCCAGTTGAAAAATACAAGTGTAACTAAAGCCAATACCATTAAATTTTGAAATAAATAAAAATACTAACTTCTCTGTGATCTTCCAGAGGACTTTGAATGCATTGAAACAAAAATGGTAACAAATCCGGCCATTCCCCAGTTGGTACAGCATACTTAGAAATGATACTGACCATATTCGCACTCGCTCGTCTCACTGGAGGACTACAAAAACAAATGAAAAAAAAAATCAATAAAAACAATTAAACAATTAATTAATGAAATAATGATAAGCTAATTGGATAATTTACAAGTATTTGAGCTTCAAATATTCGAAACGAAGTCAGAAATTACCTTTGTTAAACTTGTTGTCTTCACTAACCCATGTCTTAAAAACTGCAACAAATTGTTCTGCAGGCGTTTCTACCCCTGATTTGTGTTCTTAATAACCTCAAATCTGACTTAAAAAAAAAATCTACAATACATTATACAGTTCTAATTCAACTACTATAAATAGAAACCCTATAACCCATTTCAAATACAAACAATTTAAAAAATAAATCCATAAATCCAATAAAAAATATTCAGAATCCAAAAGATAAGATAAAAGAAAAGTGAAAGGATGAAGATTGAAGTAGACTTGTTAGTTGATTTAAACACCAGCAGTACTCTATGGTAGAACTTACGAGGTATACCCTTATGAATAGCAAGGATTGTTTTGATTACATCATTGTTGATGAATGTTCTTCTCGACCTAGTGATATTAACAGGGATTTCTGAATTTATTTAGAGAAACATATGAAAAAATGAATCTAGGGTTTTCATAAAAAATCTAATTAAAAAAATAATCAAAACGAGTATCTATAGAGAAAATCAATAACAAATATGTGAAATTGAAAATAAAATCGAACTCGAAACCGAAACTGATGATGAATCTAACTATCTTCAGTGAAAAAAATAAAATGGAAGAGAGGAGGAGGAGAAAAGAGAAAAGAGAAATAGAATGAGAATAAAAAAATTGATTCTCTGTAGGAGGAGAAAACCCTTATGCAGGGGAGGAAATATCTTCTAGTACTTCGCATTTTGGGTGGAAAAACAATCGCAAGCGTGTGAATGGCATACGCACATACTCCAGGTGTGACGACCCTAGTGTGACCAAGCGTGTGACTGGAACGCCTATAAAAAAATTCGTAACGTCTCCACTCTGTTACAAATTTTTTAAAATTTAGTAATGGCTCCAGCGTGTTAGGAAATTTTCGTAACGGCTATTTGTAACGGGAATTTTGGTGTTACGAATTGCTGTTACGAATCCGAGAATTTGGTGTAGTGCATTAACGTATGGAATTGATGTCCCATGAACGTTTCACTTTTAACTACTTGTATTTACTAACCGCCTAACCCTTATGACACTTCCTTATGACGGGCGTAGTGTACGCCGCACGCTGTAAACCGCCAAACCAATACCCAAAGAGGATCCCCTAGTTTGTGATATGTGTTGATGTCTCGAATGTTTTTGTGGAAAACATGTAGCATATGGTTGTTGCCTGGCAAGTCGAGATCGGGAGACTTGTTCGTTGGTGGCCTTCGACATAGATATTTTGTATTTTAATAGGAAGGCCTTTGCACGCTTTTGTTCATGGTGGCGGGAAGGCCAGCATGGTGGCGCGGCTAGGTTTGCATTCAATTGGCATGGAATGGTGGCGCGGATAGGTTGGCATGCCATTGGCGTGGCATGGAGGCGCGGCTAGGTTGGCATGGCGTGGCCAAGCTTAGGTTTTCGGGATAAAGGTTACCATGCGTCGTCTGGTAACCTTGGATGGATATGATTTGCTCCTGGGATTGAAGGGGGACCGTCGATTGTCGCACGCCTTCGTTTTGGTAGTCGCGTAGGGAAGGCCAGCATGGTGGCGCGGCTAGGTGTGTTTGGCATGTGGGGCCAAGCGTTTGGTAAGCCGTTGGCACATGGGGCGGCTAGCATGGCTAGGTGCAGTTTGGCTTGGCATGTGGGGCCAAGGGTTTGGAAAGGTGTTGGAACATGGTGCGGATAGCATGGCTAGGGCCAAGGCAAGGTGTGGCTTGACTTGGCATGTGGGGCCAAGGGTTTGGCAAGCCGTTGGCACATGGTGCGGCTAGCATGGCTAGGTGCGGTTCGTCTTGGCATGTGGGACCTAGGGTTTGGAAAGCCATTGGCACATGGTGCGGCTAGCATGGCTAGGTGCGGTTTGGCTTGGCATGTGGGGCCAAGGTTTTGGCAAGCCGTTGGCACATGGTGCGGCTGCCATGGTTAGGTGCGGTTTGGCTTGGCATGTGGGGCCAAGGGTTTAGCAAGCCGTTGGCACAAGGTACGGCTAGCATGGGTAGGTGCGGTTTGGATTGGCACGTGGGGCCAAGGGTTTGGCAAGCCGTTGGCACATGGTGCGGCTAGCATGGCTAGGTGCGGTTTAGCTTAGCATGTGGGGCCAAGGGTTTGTCATGGGCGCATGGCGTGGCTAGCTTGGCTAGGTGCGGTTTGGATTGGCATGTGGGGCCAAGGGTTTGCCATGGGCGCATGGCGTGGCTAGCTTGGCTAGGTGTGTTTTGGCTTGGCATGTGGGGCCAAGGGTTTGCCATGGGCGCATAGCGTGGCTAGCTTGGCTAGGTGCGGTTTGGTTTGGCATGTGGGGCCAATGTTTGGCGTGACCAAGCTAGGTTCGTGACCAAGCTAGGGCTTTGGGCCAAAGGTCGTTTGGTAACCTCGGGCGGCTAGGATTTGCTCATGGAATTGAAGGGAGACCGTTGATTGTCGCACGCCTTCGTTTTGGTAGCCGCGTAGGGAAGGCCAGCAAGGTGGCGCGGCTAGGTTGGCATGGGGCCATGGCAAGGTGGCGCGGCTAGGTTGGCATGGGGCCATGGCAAGGTGCGTTTGGCATGGCGCAGTAGGTGTGGCTGGCATGGTTTGGCATTGGCACAGGGGTGCGGCCAACATGGTTGGCATGCCTTGGCGCGGTAGGTGTGGCTGGCATGGTTTTCCATTGGCACAGGGGTGCGGCTATCATGGTTGGCATGCCTAGGCGCGGTAGGTGTGGATGGCATGGTTTTTCATTGGCACAGGGGTGCAGATAGCATGGTTGGCATGCCTGGGCGCGGTAGGTGTGACTGGCATGGTTTGCCATTGGCACAGGGGTGCGACTAGCATGGTTGGCATGTCTGGGCGCGGTAGGTGTGGTTGGCATGGTTTGCCATTGGCACATGCGGTGTGAGAATTATGGTTTTGGCCTGTCGAAACCCTAATTAACAATAAAAAAAGGTACCCTGGTAATTTTCTTGCAGACAAATTAAATGGTTCAATAAATGTGCTTGGTTTGGACATTATTACTCAAGTTCTGTGACGTCACTGTCTGACTAGGGTTTGATAGACGCATTTATGTGTCTATTTTATTCTCAATTGTATATATTGTTAGTACCCGTTTTTGTTCTTATTATGCTGTCTTTTGTGTTTGTAGGTATTTTTGGGCAATAAACGTTTTTGGAGAAATCGGCTCGAAAAGTTGCACATGGAGACCTACTATTCGGACTCCCAATTTGGATAAGGGGTACCCAATTGATAAGGGGCATCCCATGGATATTTGCACACAAAAATCACTGTTCCGCCCCATTTGCTAAAGGGAGACTAGTCACGGATAAGGGGAGGTCATCCCCTTTATTTTGAATTTCAAATTGGCGGGAAATTTGGGTTTCACGAACAGACTTTAGGGTTTGAGTTTTGGTGGATTTGTGAAGAGATTCAATCGCTGGATTTTGTTGGAATGGGCCTGTTAAGCCTAAACAGGGATGATATGGATGATTGTTTTGATTATATTGGGCTAGAATTCGAGTTGGTTCGAAACAGAGGTGAAGAGAGTTACGGGTCCCTGTTGAGCTGATTTTTGAAGATTCAAGGAGACTAAATCGCAGATAATCTTCCCTAAGATACTTACTTACCTAATAAAGAGTTTGGAAAGAATTGGAGGGTCCAGAAACGCGTAAATCGATTCGGCAGAAAGATTATTGCCGTGACTTGCACGGAAAGAAAATGAAGAAATTTAATCAGTATTTTTAGGTTTCTGAGGTGTATAAAAGGTGTAGTCGATTTCCATGGAAGGATATTGAAGTTTAGAAGAAGTTAGGGGAAGTTTAGAACACCACAGAGCCGAGAAATCAAATTTGCAGGAAACCGGGTTTTGCTGCTGCTGCTGAAGAAAACGAAGAACATTAGACCCTTCAAGACAGTCTTTTATTCTACATCATATATCTACTATCATTTCCCGTAACAGTTCATATTGCAACAGTGCTTTGTAACAGTCAGTTTGTAACGCCCATTAAACGTTGCAAGTTGTCTGCTTTATTAGTTTTCTCTTGTTTTTCATCCTTTTGAGCTATGGACAACTATTTTGAGCACGTGAATAATATGAGGAGCTAAACCCCTTAGATGAGGCGACGGAGGAAGCTATTTTTCTAACAATCATGTGGTAACAATTATTTTGTTAATTTCTGCAATTCTTTTTATGATTATTTGCATTGAACCAAAATTGAAATAATGATTTTTATTGACTTTTTGTGTTTTCAATTGATAGTGCAGGCTTAGCTTATGGCTCTTGATGTTCCATGCTTAAGATTAACAACTAGTAATTTGAAAATATAGCATTGGCAATATTTTAGAATCACAATTTCTTTTGGAGCAATATTGTCTAGAATTGCATGATAAGTATTAATATTGAATCACATGAAAAATTGGAAAATAGTGGAATCCATTGTCTCAGTTTTCTCTAAAATCTTGATAACAACTTCAATTTAGTTTTCTTTATTTTTAGTTTTCGAAACTTAAGTCTAAAATCAAATATCTACAAGTCTTTAACGAACCACTTTTCTTACCACTGTAAAAACTACATCAATTTTTGGCGCCGCCGACGTCGACTTGTATTTAGGTTTAGGTTTTAGGTTTTGTATATTTATTTTCCTATTTTCCTATTTTATATATTTTTTTCTTTTTTACGTCTTTGGTATTTTTGTTTTTGTTGTGCAGGATTGACTCGAAGCTAAAAGTGGAAAGTCGAACTTGCCAAAAAAGGAGAAAACCGGTGATATTATTTTTGTTAGTTTTTCTCTATTTCTTTTGGACTTGTATATATTGTTTGATTATTTTTAATATTTTATTTATTAAAAAAAATATAAAAAAAAAAATACGTGCACATTCCAATTGCATCGTCAAGCTACCGAATTTAGGAAAACTCGTAGATTAGTAAGCTGAACCCGTTCCTTGGGCCTTATGGGAGTTACCATCTGAAAGTCCACAAACCTCAGCCTAGTACCTTTGGGTATATTTTGCTGTAGGTAACTTGAGCTTACCCATTTTAGTCAACCTTGCATTTTCACGTGCACAATATAATGTCGAACTGGTATTACAATAGCCAATACAATAAATATCCGACTGATTTCCAAAATGGACATTATTCTTTTTATAACCACAGTGTGAATAGTGGTTGGGAACGCCAATCTTTTCGAGGTTATGGTTTATACCAGAGTGAGCCCAATTACTATTCGCACACCCACCAGTCATACGAGCAAAACAATCCCTCTATTTCTCTAGAAGAGGCTCTCAGGAGTTATACTTTATTTGTGAAGAAAACGTGTAACATTCTTTCAGACGAGCAGTCAACAAAGATGTCTCTAGAAGAGACTCTTAAGCAATATACTGAGAGTACAAATAGGATTGTAGAAAAATTGGCTCAAAATAATCTTAATTTCCAATACAGTGTTTCCAATAGTACCCTTGAAAATGAGGATAGTTACTCACATATCAGGATGACGAGGATAGAATTGGTAACAATACTTTAAATGAGGTTCAACCATTTTCATGCTATTATAATGATGATTATGATGAGGATAGTGTTGATGAAGAATTTGAAATATGTGGGCATAGTGAACAGGAATTTGTTACTCCAACCGAGCTTTATAATGATCATGTTATTTATAGTTCAAATCCAAATAATTTTAATAATTATTCACCTATTCAAAAGGACGAGGATTTGACTAGAAGTATTTCCGTTTTAGACGATTTAGAATTTCCTAGTTACAAAGCCGATAATGGTTTAGAGGAACGGGTTTATCCTGAGAATACTGTTTTAGACTTCAAGGGTTTAGAAACAATAGTCTTACACGAAGAAGATGAACTCGTAGAGCTTTTAAATATGAGTGAGGATGCATCACCTGAGTATAACCTAGAAGAAGCAATTGACCATTTTCACGATTCCGATGATCTAGAAATTAGGGAAATTGTAGCTAGTCTAACTAGAGACACCCAAAACTCTCTACACCAACAGGTCCATAGAAACACCATCATCATCAACAAGAGGAGCATCACAAATTTGAAGGAAAGTTGAACACGTTCGAGGTTTACAAGCAACGGTACAAAAATTGAGCGATTTGATTTAAGTAAAGCAACAAAACAAGGAGCGAATTTTTATAAGTTGAAGACTATTGTACAAGAGTGAAAATTATCAAGGATGAGAGTTCGAGAAGTTTATGATATCAAGACATATAAGTTGTGAAGAATCAAGCGGTAAAGTACTTACACCATGGCCTTTGTACTTGCATTTTATTTTATCTTATTTTTATTTTGTTTTCTCTTGTCTCAAAAAAAAAATAATAATAAAAAAAAAAAAAAAAAAATAAAAAAAAATAAAAAAAAAAAAAAAAAAAAAAAAATAAAAAAAAAATAAAAAAAAAAAAAAAAAAAAATAAAAAAATTTAAATTTTGTGTTTGTATGTTCGTTTTTAGTTTTGTATTATTTAAATAAAGCCAATGGAAAGAAGGAATATCTATAATGAAGTTTCAAGCAATAAGGAATTTGAGGAAAGAATCATATTGTCAAGATTCTGCGAAGTTCAAGAGTTATCATCAAGAGTTGAAGACCGAAGACGAAGATGAAGACACTGAATGAAGACCGAAGACATTTCTATGGATGCTGTGAGGGTGGTGCTAGCTGCACGTCGAACGGATAACGAGGTAAGTAAGCATATTCCCACCTTCGTTAAATGGTTGATTTCCTTTCGAAGAGATCGTCAGAAAAATGGGTTTTCAAAATGAATAAAAGATGTGGGTTTTTAAAACATTTCGGAGGGTTTTACCTTCCTACCATTCAACGTGTCGCAGGATTCTCTCTTCATTCCTACCGGGACACATGTGTGACCCATAAAAAGCTGTTTATTATTGAGAGCAGTATCATAAAACCCTTTCTTGTGAGGCAAAGTCGAGACTTTTGATCACTACGAACCCGAATTTCTTTCGATAAGGGATGGTTATTTCTCTCTCAACTTTTAAGGATGAGATTATGTTCATTTATGTGTCTAACTTCTTATAACTAGTGTGCAGAATCTCTATGTCTTCTTAGCGCGTTGGATGCTATCATTTCGGAGAACTAGTAAGTTGGAAAAGTAGGTTTTGTGGGTATATCTTTAGTAAACCCTCACGAGACTATAACTCGTCCACTAGGGAAACCTAGGGGTTTAAAGGCTTGTTATTTATGTTAAAAGTGACCGTATCCTCGACGACACGGAGTTGTATGTATGTTTTAGAATTATTTTGTTCGATTTTCTCGAGGACTAGCAAAGTCTAAGTGTGGGGGAATTTGATAGGTGTATTAAACACCTTGATTATATCTATAATTGATGCTTTCTTTGTTATGTTTTCTGGCGAATTATGTATTATTACGTTGATTTTGAGTTTTATAGGTGTTTTGGAGCCATTAAAGCAAAAAGAAGTGGAACTCGCTGGAATCTTGGATTTCTTCTCGTCATGTTGAAGAGAGCGAAAAGACGAAGCTAGTTGCGAAAGAATGAGGCTATCCCGACATCCAATGAGAGAGTTATGAGCAAAATGAATTATTAAGCTTGTCAGTTCCGTAGGACTGACAGTGCAAGAAGATCACTGGTTAGCCTTTAACCATCAAACGGGTGCCTATATCATTTCCGCTATCTATTACATCTACCGTAAAATCGAGAGACACAATTTCTCTCAATTATTTGCCTAAACTTCAGAGATGGTTGCTTTCTGTGAGAGGTGAAAACATGAGATTCAGATGAAATTGATGATGGAAAATCGATCTGAGTGAGAAGAGAGATGTGAGATGGCTGCTCTGATGCTTACGCTGCTGTTGTTCATTGTTGAAGACGATTGAATAAAGAGATCTGGTGCCGGTGATGTTAAAGATTGAATTCAAGAGTTTCTGTGTGATGGGTTTCTGCGGTAATGGAGGTTAAATGAAGTGGCTAGAAATTTGAGTCTGATGGCTCGTTTATGTGGTTGGTTTATGTTCTCAGGTGAGAACTTGGTCAAGGATAAGAATCTCAATGTTGTTTGGGGTTGGTAATGGAGGAAATGCGGATTGGGTTCGAATTTTTGAAGATGAATTTGCCGTTGCTGTAAACAACACAGAGAGTACTGTGTGGCCAAGAAATTGGATAAATGGGTATCTAGTGAAGCTGCAATTTCGTTTGAAGGGTTTGAAAGGAGTTGGAATGGCCTGAGAAGTCACCAGAAGCTTGCATCACCAGAACTGCACGAGAAGTGATTGAAAAATGGCCTGATCGATTGTGTACGAAGGGACTGCTGCCATTAATGGCAGTGATGGTGATGTCAGAAGATGTTTGTAATCGATATTGCTGGGAATGATTGCTAAGAACGAGAATGGCCATAATGATGAGCCTGCTATGATGGGAATTGAAAGGTTGAGCTTCATGTGGCTGTTGCCAGTGGAGATGTGATTAATGATGGTTGTGGTTGTGTCACATGTTGTTGCAGGAACCGTTGAATGCAATTGCAGTAGACAGTTATAGTTGAACTGAATTTAAGAGAAGACATTGATGCTGTTGCAAGTTGAAGGTGAGTTAGCAGGTGGATTGCGAAGAAGATGTGAAATTAGGTTGGTTCTGGGATACTAGTGGTGATGACCTGATGATGGCATTGAAATGATAGTGAAAGCAGCATGGGCTCTGGTGCTTTAGACCAGATCGAGAAATGAGAGCTGAAATTGCTAGTGCCGATGAGGTGAACTGCAGATGGTTATGTTTGAGCTCATGGGTTGGTGTTTGTGGTGTTTGAACTCAGGTGCTAGAATGAGTCTGTGAAGGGTTAGAAGTGGTTGATTGGCTGTGCTATGACAAAATGGCTCAAGGTAGATGGAATCAATAGTGTTGAGAAATGGGTTTCATTTGGATTTGGTATTTTTACAGCAAGAACTGGTGCACAAGAAGGAAATGGAACTGAGCCGAGGCCAGGAATTGGTAATGAAGCTGTTGAGTTTGCTAATGGAGATGCAGCTGAGATATGGTTGTTGTGCAAGTGCTAGGTGAAGGAACATATGGAGTTTGTGCCGCAGGAAATGGGAATGTGGTCTTGGTAGCAATTTGAAGTAACTGGAGCTGGTGACATGAATCTGGGGAAGAATTGAGTTGCAGTGGTGATCCATAGAAGTGCAGCTCAGATGGCGGTGGTAATGAAGCAATTGTGTTGGTGGAGTTGGTCTTGAGTTGGTGGTGACAGGTTGGAGGAATCTGAAGCTACTGATGGAGTTGGTTATAAGTGTTAGGTTATGAAGATTTTCAGGTGGTGGATGTATCTCAGAGTGCAGGTAGAGATGTATTGAAGTGGTTACATGGAGTTGGTATGCTGAAGTCGTGACCGAATTGGAGTTCAAGATGTTATTGAGTGTTTCTAAGCTGCAGAAGGTTTAGATGGTTGAGATACAGGGAATGCACATGAGGCAGATTGAATGGATGTTTTTAATAAAATCAAATGTATGAATGGTTGAGCTGAGTGCAAGAAAGGAAGAAGATTAAGCTAGGACTGAAGCTAGTGGTCTGGGAAGAGGTTGAACTTGAATGGAAGCGTGTATTGAAGCTATTGAATGAGCAGATAGATGAATGCTAGGATGTGTGAACTCAGGGAAAACTGAAATAGTTGATGAAATAGGGTATGAAGCTGCAATGATAAGGAAATGGCGGTGTAAGCTGCAGCTGTGGAGGATACAGGGCCATCATGGTTGTACTATACTGCTGATGCACAATGATAGTGCAGCACAGCTCTGGCATGTGCAGTGGTCTGACAAGTAGGCCAATTCAGCTGGTTAAGAGCTGACTCTGATTCTGACTAGACCCTAATTGAGTTGACTCGGCTGAGCTTGACCCGGTTTGACTCAGTGACTTGACTGAGTTGACCTGGCCGAGTCGACTCGTTGACTGGTGACCGGGTTGACTTTGCCGGTCACCTGAGATGCTCGCCGGCGACTTTTCCGGCCAATTTTCGGCCATAATCCCAGTTTCCCGGCGACAGTTTTTGGGCAGAATTTCCAGAGACTTATTTTGACACATGGGCTTGGTGGACCACTTGGAGATGGGTTTTGAGAAGACCTAATATTGGAAAGAGTATCCTTTTGGAATGGGAGAAGCATATAAATAAAAAAACTCTTTCTCAAAACGGAGATATCTCCATGAGGGAGGCTTCTACTTTTTCTCGAGGGTTTCACATGATAGATTCTTCTAAAATCTTTGTGATGATTTCCAAAAACCCAAGTAGTTGATTTATTGTTATTGGTTAAAGATGTAGTTGGATTTTGAAAACAAGTTATGGATTTTTATGAATTAGTTTTCTCTCAAAATCATTGTTCACTTTCTACGGGTTATAATAATTGCATGATTTATGTATTGCAATATGATTGAATGTTTGTTTAGTTAAGTCTAGAATTGATTGAACTCACATCCATATCTATAGCTATTTTAGGGTTCATCATCGAGCGATAACCTTGAATACGAGTAGCATGATATGATTCTAGGTTGTAGTGATACATCCTTGTAGTCATATGTAGAAATTGACCATTGTCCGAATTGTGTGCGCAATGTATTACAATTGCATTGATTAGCCTATTTCTGAAACTTAATGCTCCTAGGAATTGAACTTGATTAGCGCAAGGCGTTAGGTTATTCTTTAGGTAGAATTCACATACGCAGCTCTAATGTGTATGTGATGAATTAGGAAATTTAAGTATTATTCTTGCAATAAGGTATTCTATGGCTTTTGATGATAACGAGATTAAATACGAATTCTATTCATATATTCAAAAACTTGTTTACAATTGAAGATGAAACCTTTACCTAATATTTCACATCCTTGATTTGCGTGCTTTGTTTGCTTTTTGTTTATTTTTATTTACACAACCAGAAAATCCTCCGTGTTACTTATAAGATACTGAAACAATTTGACAACCTAGTCCTCTCTGTGGGAACGATCCTTTCTTGCCCTTGCTTCATTATATATTTTGAGTAGTAAGAAAGTGTAATTTATTTTTGATGCTTACGACAGCGATCAATTAGACCCTTTAAGACAGTCTTTTATTCTACAACATATATCTACTATCGTTTCCTGTAACAGTTCATATTGCAACAGTGCTTTGTAACAGTCAGTTTGTAATGCCCATTAAACGTTGCAAGCTGTCTGCTCTATTAGTTTTCTCTTGTTTTTCATCCTTTTGAGCTATGAACAACTATTTTGAGCACGTGAATAATATGAGGAGCTAAACCTTTAGCTGAGGCGACGGAGGAAGCTATTTTTCCAACAATCATGTGGTAACAATTATTTTGTTAATTTCTGCAATTCTTTTTATGATTATTTGCATTGAACCAAAATTGAAATAATGATTTTTATTGACTTGTTGTGTTTTCACTTGATGGTGCATGCTTAGCTTAGGGCTCTTGATGTTCCATGCTTGAGATTAACAACTAGTAATTTGAAAATCTACCATTGGCAATATTTTAGAATCACAATTTTTTTTGGAGCAATCTTGTCTAGAATTTCATGATAAGTATTAATATTGAATCACATGAAAAATTGGAAAATAGTGGAATCCATAGTCTCAGTCTTCTCTAAAATCTTGATAACAACTTCAATTTAGTTTTCTTTATTTTTAGTTTTCGAAACTTAAGTCTAAAACCAAATCTCTACAAGTCTTTAACGAACCACTTTTCTTACCACTGTAAAAACTACATCAGGGTTTTACGATTTTATCCCTAAGCTAAAAACCACCATCCACATTAAGTCCCCTGCTTAGCTCGGAACAGGTGCCTTGTTGCGAGTTAAGCATATGATGGTGACAGACAATGACGGAATCAAGACGTAAATCATCGCAAAGATGGTCAGGAAAATCCGACTAACCTTTTTGAAAGGTGAAGAGAGTTTTTGCTTCCCGTTTTGGCGGCCCTGCATAAGTTTTACTGGGGATGCAGACCGTTGAGTAGTGAGACGAAAGTTGCTGGCTTGGTCTGGCCGTACATCCCCGACGCAAAGCGGGCGCAATCTTGGAAGACAAAGCATAGCAGATGGCTAGGCACGTGGGGCCAAGAAGTGGCGTGGTCTTAGGAAGGCGAGCATGGCGGATGGCTTGGTTTATGGGGCCAAGTAAATGAAGCATACGGCTTGGTGTGGTCACGGCAAGGCATGGTTTGGTGAGGCAAGGCATGCATGGGAGGCTCGGCACGGCTGTGACTTGTCTTTGCGGCCCGATTGCTTCTTATTCGATGCCAATGGGAAATCCTTTTCCCTTTCGAATATTAAAGTATCACACCCTCCTATCCCGCCTAGCTTTCATTGGGGTTTTGATGAGGCGTTTTGTTTGGGACTGATTTCCCGGCCGTGATTCCATCATGTTCCGCCTATTTAGCCTGCGTTTCTCTTTCTTCCTTTAGGGTTCCCACAGTATTTACATCTGGTGAAGTTGTGTCGTCTTCCCAGTTTTTAACAAAGATTTCTTCTCGTCAAGTCCAACTTTCATCATGTCAATCAGAAGTGAATCGTCCTCGAGCCGACCAGGTTCTCCAGCCAAACGTGCTAGGCTTGACTCCTGCGACAATTTTCCCATGCGAGTCATTCGGGTCAAGAAAATCATACCGGTATGTTCTTATTGATCAACAAGTGTTTCTTTATTTTCCAGTGAATAATGAAAGTTTTCCTTCTATGTAGAGATATCCCGTCGGAGCATGTGTTACCGTCATTGATGAAGATGATTTGGTTACCCCTATTTCTTCGAGTTCGATCCTACTAGCCGCTGCAGATCTTGAGAACGCCGACTTAGGAATTTCTTGCCATGAGTATCCCAATGCAGGCTTGTCGTTCGGAACCTGCATGAGGAGTCTTTCCTCTAACTACCAAAACGTTGGTGGGTTTCTGGTGCGGAAAGAATTCGTAACTCTTTATACAAAGATATGGAGGGCAAACAGCCATATTTCCACCAGGAACGTGGTGCAATATTGTTCGTCCGCTTTCGTTTCTATAGTGAATTGTCTCCTGCCGATGGTTGTTGAAATGGAGAGTATGTCTATCCGTGCCGTCGTGGAAGCAACTATTCAAAAGTGGGAGAACATGGTGTCTACCTGTGAATATCTGAAGTTCAATGTTAGTTGGTTGCGACATCGTCTTGAAATTTTGAAAGTTGACAGATCCGGTATTCTTGGTGACGTGGTCCCTGCTACGAAAGCTATTCTGAAAGAGAAGAAAGCTATTACCATGGAGTCTCAGAAGGTGGAAGAGTCAATCCGGAACTTGAAGAGCATGACTGAAAGGTTTCAAAGCCGGTTAAAGATGATGCTTTCCAGGGATTACAATATTTTGGACGGGCTTTTCTGAGTTATGTGGTTGTGAGATGTTCGGTTTCTTTCTGGGTTTTAAGCATGCTCTTGCTCTTTCTCTTCTTCTTCTTCTATTTTTTTTTTTATTATGTATATATATGTATTTTTTTTTATTTTTTTTTTTGAAAGAACAAGAGAGTTTTATTAATTTGCTTCAATCAAACAAAATAAAAGACTCGATATTTGGGGTATGGAAGAAAGTGGAAAGATGCCTGGCTATCCGTGCTTGTGATACGGCGGGGCGAGGCGGTGGTCAGGCGTAGTATTCCTTAATCCATTTCCCGTTGATGACCGCTTCCAGTTTTCCTCCGTCCTCTTTAATGACTTTGTAGTACCCACTGTTGTACGCTTTCGTGACTATATAAGGACCTTCCCACTTTGCGGAGAATTTCGTTGCAGATGCGTCTTGATGGATGTGTTTAGCACTCTTCAGTACCAAATCTCCTACTTGAAAAATCCGAGATTTTATGGTTTTGTTGTACGCTCTGGAAACCCTATTTATGTCTGCTTGTGCATGTTCTTCCGCGTTAGCCCTTCTGGAGTCTACAGTGTCCAATTCCGGGACTCTGGCACTCAAGGCTTCAGCTTCATTCCATCGCACTCTGCTTGCTTCGGCAATCCTAGCCGATGGAATTTTAACTTCCGCCGGGAGGATAGCGTCTGCGCCATAAACAAGAGAATAGGGAGAGACCCCAGTGGAACTTCTTGGTGACGTCCGGTACGCCCAGAGTGCCATTGGCAGTTGCTCATGCCATGCCGGAGGATTATCATGCACTGTCCGACTGAGTATTCGGATCAGAGTTTTGTTGGTGCTTTCAGCCCGCCCGTTCCATTGGGAGTAGTATACAGTGGAGAAGACTTGCTTAATCCCGTATTCCTCGAGTAACTCGCGTACTTGCTTGTTCGCGAAAGGGGTGCCATTGTCGGTGATGATGTGTTCAGGCACGCCAAAATGGCAGACAATGCATGTATTCCTTAATGAATGCCGCGATCGTGGCTCCGTTCGTCCCTCGTAAGGCTATGGCTTCGACCCATTTGGTGAAGTATTCGGTTGCTGTTATTATGTACTCGTGATGTTTTGAGGATGGTGGATTGATCTTTCCAATGATGTCGAGTCCCAAGCTATGAAAGGGCCACGGACTTCTTATTGAGTGCAGGGGAGTTGCCGGTACATGGATAAGGTTTCCGTGGATCTGACATTTCTTGCACCTTTGGACGAAAGCAGCTACGTCATCCTCTATTGTTGGCCAGTAGTACTTCTCATGTATCTGGAGAAATAATTTCCGCTTTACTAGATGTTTGCCTTCGTGCATCTCTTTCAGCATGATTGGGATCTCTGCTTCGTTCAAACATCGCAGAAGACTTCCTCCAAAGCTTTTACGATATAGGATTCCTTCGTGAAATACGATCCTCTCGAACCTCTGTTTTATTTTGGATGCATCATTCTTATTGGTGGGGAGTATGCCATCACGAAGGTAATTGACATATGGCTCCTACCAGTCCCCAACGCGACCAATGTTGAAAATTTCTAATTGATGCGGCGGCGCTTGACAGTTGGAACAGGTTTTTTGAAGTAACCAAGCTTGGACCTCCATTTCCGGCCAGAAGTAGCCAAGGCGTTGCAAACGGCGATAGAGGGTTACCACCAATGTTTGTCCGCAGATCTCATCATGGATGTGGTTGAGTTGTTGTTGTGCTTTTCCCTCTCCGAGGTATCTTGACAAGGAGCTGTCTGGATTTCGATGATATAGCACCCCTCGGAGCATGAAGAAATCGTGCAAGGTTTTGAGACTGACCTTTCCTTGAAAGAGTGAGCTGTTATGTTCTTGGATAATCGGTGTTCTCCAGTCATCAACTTCATCTTTTCCGGGTTGTGAGAGCCATGTTGAAGCCACAGTCCATCTCTTTACTTTCAGGGTTTCTTCAAGACCTTCAAATCGCAGTTTCGATGCTAACGTTGCTAGGCATTCAGCGTGTTGGTTGCTGCCGCGCCCAATATGGGTTACTGTTGCGTCAGCGAAGTATTTCAGCAGTCTTTGCGCCTTGGCTCTATATGGGGCTAAAGTTAATTCTTTCAGTGCGTATACTCCGTTTACCTGGTTGACCAGTAGTTTAGAATCCCCCCTTATTTCCATATGTGTGGCTCCGGCTCGTTTAGCCATGGATAGACCGAGCCATCTCTAGGTTCTCCTCTAGGTTTACCACTGCGGAGTGGTGATAACAACAAATGTTTAGCGGGAACGTGTCTCGCGCTGGGTGCAATATCCGTTCCATCCTTCTTTACCCTCTTTGTAGGCTTCGACTGTTCAATCTCTTCATTCCCCTTATTACCACCATCATTACCTTCATCCTCTTCATCATCTTTATCACCAGCATCTTTACCTTCATCATCCTTATCACCATCATCATTAACTTCATCATCCTTATCGCCATCATCATTACCTTCATCCTCTTCATCATCCTCATCACCACCATTATTACCGTCATCCTCTTCCTGCATCATCATCCTCATTACCACTACCATTATCTTCATCATTATCATCATTACTCTCTTATTCCTCTTCTTCTTCTTCACCTTGTACGGGAGGTTCTTATTGTATCTCATCTTCTTCTTCTTCATCGCTACCGTCAGCGAAAATAATAGGAGAGGATGATTCCGACGTATCCGACAACTCATCACCCTTGTCACTTGGTTCGTTGATAGAAAAGGCTACCTCACTCGGCTTTTTTTCGCGTAATGGACCGACATATATATATTTATCGTGGCGGGGAAGTTTGGAAGGAGGAGTTATCATCATTTCAACCTTGTCTTTGGTCTTCTTGGTACTATAGCCCAAACAAAAAAAAAAAAAATAACAATAGGTGAGATTGATGGCATCAGTTAAAGGGTCGTTAATACGATGATCTAAGAAATGAACGACCCTTCAGGACAAAATGATGACTCTATAACACAAACTGACGACTCTACCTATTTCAGATGACGACCCTTTCAATAATTTGGACAGAGAGGTCGATTTTTTTCCTCATAGAGTCGTTAGTGTGTAACAATGGGTCGTTATTGTTGACGAATCTAGAGCATACAGCTAAATGACGACTCTATGTACTCTGCTGAATTGTTGGTGCAGGGGAAGTCTAGCTTTAAGTAGTGTGAGAAAACTTCACCAGTCGGGGATACTAGAACTACACCGGCTCCTCCCGTACCGTTGTTAGGGGTAGCGGAGCCGTCGAATAACAATAGCCGTGTTTCTTCTTGGATGAAAGAGATTTCCGAAAAGTCCCCAAGGAGGTCCTCACGTAGCGTTACGGTATTTTTTCCTGGAAATGCCGCCAGCAAATGTGCAACCGCCTGTCCTTTGATAGCTCTCGGGGAAGCACATGTTATGTCGAATTCTGACATCTGGAGGATCCATTTGTCCGGTCTTTCTATCAGGTCCGGTTTTGAGAGGAGGAACTTCACGGGATCATATTTGGATATCAGCACCACTTTATTGGACAGTAGGTAGTGCCTGAATTTCTAGATGGAGTGGATCAAAGCTAGGGACGCCTTTTCTACTTTGGGATACCTAAGTTCGGCATCTCTTAAAGTCCGACTGAAGTAGTATATGGGGTGTTCAACCTTTTCGTCATCTTCTTGGGCGAGGAGAGCTCCGACATCAGTGTTGCTGAACGCGGTGTAGAGGTGTAACGGTCTTCCTTGCATGAGTGATTTCATGATGGCTGGGGAAGATAACGTCAGCTGAATTTTCCGGAACGCTTCTTGTTGTAGTGTGGTCTAGACAAAGCTCGCTCCTTTATTCAGTAAGAGGGTAAACGAAGCGACGTGTTGAGCCAATCCGGGTATGAAGCGGCAAATTTAATTTATTTTAC
The DNA here is from genome assembly GCA_023531295.1 of Papaver armeniacum. NCBI lineage: Eukaryota > Viridiplantae > Streptophyta > Magnoliopsida > Ranunculales > Papaveraceae > Papaver > Papaver armeniacum. The sequence goes on along the minus strand of JAJJWW010007032.1, from coordinate 242,687 downwards.
CCATGAAACTCTGGAGTTCTTTCACGTTTTGTGGCGGTGGCATTGTGAGGATGGCTTGCGTTTTGATTGGGTCAACCTTGATCCCTTCAGCGGTTACCTAGAAGCCTAAGAATTTGCCCGAGGAGACACCAAAGGCACACTTCAATGGATTCATCTTCAATTTGTATTCGCGACATCTTTCGAACACCTTCCGCAAGATTCCTGTGTGGTCCGCCCGAGTTATTGACTTGACCACTATGTCATCTACATAATCTTCAACTTTCTTATGCATCATATCGTGAAATATGGTGGTCATGGCGCGTTGGTATGTGACGCCAGCGTTTTTCAAACCGAAGGGCATCACAGTGTAGTAAAAGTTTCCAAGAGGAGTTCGAAAAGCCGTCTTACTTGCATCGTGTTCATACATCTTTATTTGGTTGTAGCCGCTGTATCCATCCATGAAAGAAAACATCTCATGTCGGAAAGTCATCTTTAGGGTAACATTTTTTCAGATTTCTAAAATCGACACAGCATCTGATCTGGCCATTCTTCTTTTTTACCGGAACTACGTCTGCCAACCAGGTGGGGTGATGGATCGGTTTGATAAAATTAGCCGCTAATAACTTTTGAATCTCCGTCTTAATCTGTTCTTCTACATCATGCCAGAATTTCCTTGGGGTCTGCTTGACCGGCTTGGATCCAGATATCACGTGCAAATGGTGAGTGACCAGCTTCTCGTCTAAGCCGGGCATTTCCTCGTATGTCCATGCGAACATGATGTAGTTTTACAAGTGCTAAGTATAGGGTTTTATTCTCGGACTTGTGAAGTTGATTTTAGACTTAAATTATAAACTTAATCGAGTGAATAAAACAAAGGATTGTAACAATATTGAGAGATTACTGGGAATCAGGATTTCACCAAACTCTAATTCTATGGTTTCAATATTAATTCTTAGACAACTATAGCTCCAAAAACAACAATTATTGACTCTTAATCTTTGCCAAGCTAGATTTTATAAAACATTAATTGTAAATTGTAAGCATGGGTTATCAAAACACTAAAGTTAAGCATAACCCATCAAACCAAATGACAACTAATTAATTTAAAATCATAATTCACTTTATATTAATGCAAAAGTCATAAAAAGAATTAAATAAGTTACCACAGTGATGAGAATTGGCTTCCTCCGTCATCCCAGTGATGGCGTTTAGCTCCTCATGGTGAAAACACGTTCAAAATTGATATTCATAGCTCAAAAAGTGTTTACAAGAGGTAAAAAATAATAAAGCAGTGAAATCGCAGCGGATATAAGTGTTACAAAGACACTGTTACAGAGAACGATAAATCTTTTGTGTAGCTGAATAAACGACTGTTTGTATGAGTCTGTTCTTCGTGTTCTTGAGAACAACACTTCTGCTCTGTCGTCTGCAACTCTTCTTCTTCCTCTTCACCTACTGCTGCTGCAACTCCTCCTGCAGCGTGATTTTCTACCTCTGCTTCACCCCAAACCCTCGACAGCCTTCCTAGAACTCGTACAACCCCTTTTATACACCACAGGACTGAAAAATCTCATGAAAATCTCCACATCGCAAGTTACGGAAAAACAATATTGTGATCTTCTCTGCACGCGTCATCTAGTCAATCCTAACCCTCAAAATCCTCTCTTTGATGGAATGAAATCTTAAAGAGGATATTGATCTCCTTATTTACTCGAGTAACTTCCATTAAAACCCGAAAATAAGTTATCTCTATTTTGTCGAGAAATATGAAAAATCTTCCTTACTTTCGTCTCATGATTTATTCAATCTTTCCAAAGATGCAATCTAATCCAACCGACGCTGTTATATCCCTTCTCTTCACGTAACTTCCAATTATATCAACACCGATTATATCTTCTCCCTGTATAACAAAGATTGCGTAGAAATCTTTTTCCTTGTCGATTATAACTCAACTACAGACTCTGTTTGATCAAATTTGTCTCAAAACAATCCATATCATTGAAGAAGCCCGATATAATCCAAATCTCTCACTAACTTCCCAAAATAACAGTGAAATCCCGAGTTTTTCTCGGTTTCCTGTTTCATTGAAAATCGACCGAAATCCCCTTCTTTTACGTGTAAAACATTATTACCGGCCCTGTCTTGATGGATAGATTTGATCCATATCCAAGATCCAAAATCTTCATCCAAGTCCAAACCCACGAAAGTCCATTACGTGTTTATTGATTAATCTCAAAATCTTCAAGTAAAACACTCTTAAACTTTCTCTCTCTAATGACTTGCCCAAGTTCTTCCCTACAAACACACTCACTTAGCCACTCTCGATGGGGTGCAAATATCATGAGAGCGATGCTTTTATTCGGAAACTCAGGTACTTAAAGCCCTTTTCGACACGTCTCTTCCAATGATGTCTCTTCTCGCATTAAAATGACCTCGTTTTTTCTTCTTTTTTCCTATCTTTTCCCCTCCTTTTCATTCTTTAGTTTTTCTCTGCAACTGATTTTCTCCTTCCGAATTTGCGCTCCCGCTTTGTCCGTCTTTTCAATCGATCTTAATCTTTAACCTCCCATCCATTCCCATACCGCATGTGTCTTTTGAAGAGGTTCCAACGGAGCGATCAAGAATCTTCAACTTTTTCCGATCATCAATGGATCAAAGCTCGTCAGCTCCTATTCATACGATCTCCTCTATTTTATGAAATCTTGGCCCATGTTCTCTCGCCGTTTTATCAACACCGAGTGGCGATAGTATATCTTTTATACCCTTTCTTGGTGATTTCCTTGGAAATAGTCACGATAAGTACCGGAGGTTTAATGCAAATGCCAATGTCTTTTCGAGCAATTTTTCTCCACAAAACCTTATTTCTCCATAAAAAATGAGGTATGTTTCACCTACATAAAGACATAAAAATCCAAATAAGTACGAAAATTTCCTTTATTATTTGAAACAATATTGTTGCCTACTAAAGGTTGGAGTTGAATATAGAAAATTGAGATCAAAATAGACACATAAATGTGTCTAAAGAAACTCCATTCGGTTCTCCTATGGAACACATCTTGATATTCCTTGAGGGAGGTACTAGAAGGCAATGATTTTAATGGAGCTTCTAGAGTCGTGTCTCCCGACTTGTTGAATGCACTTGGATCTTTGTTATGCGGCCACACTCCCTTTTTATATTTTTAAATATATGTGTATTAATGATTCTTCTATCTTCTTTTATAGGTTGGAAGAACATATCCAAGTCCAAAATGTAATTCTTTTTGTTTTCTTTTTGCTTTGCGTGTAATATCCTCTTTCATCGGAAGATGAATAACAATATTCCATCTTTTCCATTCCCATACTTGCCTCCGGTATTTATCTTACGATGGAAGAGTTAGTTATCCTCATGTATTTTGTTGGATAATAATTTTAGTGTTATTGAAATGTATAGCTATCGAATATCTTTATTTAATTGAGAATTCTATCTCTTTGCTGCGACAAGGTCGCAAAGCCGCCTCTACACTTTCATGCAAAGGCCCAGCCTTATCATTTTGTGTGGTCTTCCAAGTCAGACCTCCCTAATTAGAGGTCCTCCCGCCATTGATTGCGACAAAATCGCTCTTTACACTTGTTTTGATCTTGCCTTATCATTTTTCAAGTATTTTTGCCTCTGCATGTTTTGGTTGCAACAATATGATAGAGATATCCCCTTGCGAATATAAAGCCCTATGACATTGAAAATATTTGGAGAGCACCATACCTCCTCCCATCCCGGTCTTAACAACAACCAGTTGTTTTGTGATCTCTTATCCCTTATACCTATAGGGTTTATGGTTACGAGACACCTAAGTGGAGTTTTCTTCGGGCGGGTGCAACGCATGCCAACTCCAAAATTGTTATAATATCTTCCCTTTCTTTTGGCATTTCTTTTCAACTTTCTCGACCTCCACCGCGCGACTCCTTCCAATCTCCCTTTTTGTATGATACCAATGCCATTTGGGTGTGAAAATTTTATGCATTGATGGTATGTTGAGGCTCCCAAAATTTCATGAAGCCATGGCCTCCATAGTGCATTATACGGACTTTCCACATCAACTACGAATAAAATATCGGTTGATAATCCTTGTAAAATGCGAACCTCTCCCTTCGGTTTGTTTGCAGTGCCATTAAAGCCATATATCTTGTATGTCGAGGAATCAAATCCTCATCTTTTCAGCCCATCGTCTTGTAGATCGGTTTTGGGTTAGTTCGCAGTGTTTCCTTTCCTTTCGCCGACACTCGTGGATCTCCGGTGGTGGTGGTAAATAGAAAGTGATTGACTTCCCCGATCAATCATCCCGAGAATAATTCTCGGGATTTCCAAACCACATGATCTAACCTCGATGTTACGGTTGTAGTTTCTTTCTCGCTCAAACTCTTCTTGATCTGGCTATTTTGCCTTCTCTTTGCCCACCATGCTCGCCACTTGTATTTATGAATTGAGGCAACAAGCTGATCTAGAGCTTGTATTCGCATTGGATAAGAATTCATTTCATTAGTCTTTCTTTCTTCTAAGAATTCTTCCTGTAATTCTTTCCGCCATCGTGATTGTATTTTGATTCTAAAAATTTGAATGTATAACCTTTTGGTCCTCCATCTTTACCGTCAACCGCCTTAAGCTCTACGCCAATCCTTTGTTTCTTATGTGTGATTGTGTTCCTTTCAAATGATAAAGAAGATGACTTCTAGCGTGAAGGATTCCCGCTCGCTTCTCTCTTCTTCGCTCGTGCCTATTTTGACCTTCCCATTTTCTCCTCTTTCTTTCCTGCGACGCTCTTCGCCGTTTCTTTCATCAATTCTCCTCTTGATTTTCTATTTCCGCTCTTATTCTTTCTCTCTCGGGGTGTTTTCTTGATTTCCCTATTTCGCTCATTTTGAAGATTTTGGGGTAGGGAATATAACAATAATTCGATCTTGAACTTGAGTTAAATTTATGCGTTCGTCTGCGCACAGAGTCGAGCTTATAGAGATGGGTCGTGTAGATTCTTCATTCCCGACATTAACAACCTCAAGCTCGTCCATGGTCGAGTTGGTGCCATCTTGTAGCTGTCGTGGTGCATCAGGAACCTCCTCCTACGGCTCGTCACCACGTTTGCGTTCCATTGGTCGGAGAGACTGTGTGGTAGTCTCCCCTGTTAAAATTGCTAACAACGATGCTGATATACGGTTTTCCCCTTTTCGTCGTGGCCCGTAATAAAAGCCCGTTCTCGCTTGGTTTGAGCCGAACCCTGGTTCTGCGGATGAAAGCGAGTGTATCTGTCTTTCGAAGGTGTGATGTGAAATCGGGTTTCTCCATGGGGTTGTGCAAGACCATCGCTTTCTTCAATGGAAGTGGAGTGTGGTGAGCCTTGTTGGTTGTGACTTGCGGCCCCTGTCTTGGCTCAAAAATCTCCATGCCATAGATCGGCGCATAGGGAGATAATGACGCAATGATGCGAATGACCTCTCCGTTTAACATGGTTTTCAATCACTGGTGATACGTCGAAGGAATGATCTTGTTGTCGTGGAGCCATGGCCTTCCTAGTATCATGTGGTAATCTGTCTCCTTTTCGATTACCTCTAACCTTACTTTGACTGGACAGGTCCCATCGATAGATCCAAATTGAAGTACCCATATGTGCTGGTTTGGTTTCCTTCGAAATCAGTCATTGTAGTGGATTGTCGTATAACCTCGTTTGGTCGTACTTTGGCCGTCCTGAGCGTCCTAAGGGTGACAACGTTGGAGGATGCTCATGTGTCGATGAGAGCCCTATTTAATTCCACGTCTTTGATTCGGGCTGTGACGTGTAGGGCACGGTTATGTCCTTCCTCTGCCATCATGTCGTCGTCGGTAAACGTGATATTATTGATGGACAAATCTGGCGCTCTCGCCGTTTCCGAGCGCGAAGGAACCAAGGGAACGCTTAGCGTTATTCGATTGATGGCGGTGAACGTCTCCATCTGCTGATCCTTTGAAAGATGTAATAGTTCACATAAGTTTTCTACCAATGAGGCTGCTTCCTGGTTTATGGGTCTCTGATTAGTAGTGAAGTTGTTGGCTTGAGAGTGATCGTTTTGAACATCAGTCCCCAGTTCTGGAGTTTCCGAGGCGGGCGAACCGCTCAACTCTGCCGTCAGGTTGATGAGGAAATCCAGTATGGCGTTAATTGCATCTTTCATCAGACCCATGTTTTTGGTGTGGATCTCTTGAACCCGCACTAGGTCAGTCATCCTTGGAATTCCTTCGTTGGTCGCGTTGTCAGGCGTTGTGTTGGTAAAAGAAATGTTTCCGTTCTCCTGAGTGGCGCTTGAGGACACAGATTCAGTCCTAAAATCGATCATCCTTCCGAGTTAGAGAAACGTATTCAGAAACTGATATTGAGACCGATAGATCAATCTCCCACTGTGGTCGATAATTGTTTGTAGGTGAAAATAGTTTCTACTGATTTCGGTAATTTTGGGTGTACGGGTGAGAAACAATTTAAACCCTAAAAAATGTACTGCAAGGGAGTACTTTAGATTCGAGAGATCAATCTGTACAAGTCCGGCCTAAACCAAAAAATGGCCATTCCAGACTTGCTTCGGTCACAATGTGAAGGAGAATGGGTTGGTTTTGGGGAGGGAAGCAAGGAAAGTGATGAGACCAGAATAGTTGATTCTGGAAGAGTAGTTGTGTTACTACGACTTGTATCAGAAAAGTGGGAAGGCTAACAAATGGTAAGCTAGCAAGTATTTTTCGAGTGTTGTGTATTCTGAATGAACTTGTTGTTTCCGTGGAAATAGGTAAGACCTATTTATACAAGTCGAAGTGAAACGTGCCACCGGTCTCATTAAGGAATGGAAAAATGGGTAAGTAAATGAGAGGAGGTTGTAACCGTATGCATGGAATTTGATGTTCCATAAAATCGTTAACGCATGGAATTGATGTTCCATAAAACATTAACGTATAGAATTGATGTCCCATGAACGTTTCACTTTTAACTCCCTGTATATACTAACCGCCTCACCCTTATGACACTTCCTTATGACAGGCGTAGTGTACGCCGCACGCAGTAAACCGCCAAACCAATACCCAAAGAGGATCCCCCAGTTTGTGATATGTGTTGATGTCTCGAATGTTTTGAGTAAAACATGTAGCATATGGTTGTTTCCTGGCAAGTCGAGCTCGGGAGACTTGGTAGCTTGGTGACCTTCGATGGTCGAGATTTTGTATCTTAAGAGGAAAGGTAGCCGTTGATCTTTGCACGCTTTCGTTCGTTGGTGTCCGCATAGGGAAGGCCAGCATGGTGGCGCGGCTAGGTTAGCATGCCATTGGCATGGTACGGTGGCGCGGCTAGGTTGGCATGCCATTGGCGTGACATGGAGGCATGGCTAGGTTGGCATTGCATGGCGTGGCCAAGCTTAGGTTTTCGGTCCAAAGGTTACCATGCGTCGTCTGGTAACCTTGGATGGCTAGGATGTGCTCCTTGGATTGAAGTGGGGCCATCTATTATCGCACGCCTTCGTTTTGGTAGCCGCGTAGGGAAGGCCAGCATGGTGGCGCGGCTAGGTGCGTTTGACATGTGGGGCCAAGGGTTTGGTAAGCTGTTGGCACATGGGGCGACTAGCATGGCTAGACGCGGTTTGGATTGGCATGTGGGGCCAACGGTTTGGCAAGCCGTTGGCACATGGTGCGGCTAGCATGGCTAGGGCCAAGGCAAGGTGTGGCATGGCTTGGCATGTGGGGCCAAGGGTTTGGCAAGCCGTTGGCACATGGTGCGGCTAGCATGGCTAGGTACGGTTTGTCTTGGCATGTGGGGCCAAGGGTTTGTGATAGACGCATTATGTGTCTAATTTGTCCTCAATGTTTCGTATTGTTAGTACTCGTTTTCTTCCTTATTATGGTGTTTTATGTGTTTGTAGGTATTTTTTGGAAATAAATATTGTTGGAAAAATTCGGCTCGAAAAGTTGCTTGGAACACCCCGGAGGACATTTGATATTCGGACTCCCACTTTGGATAAGGGGTAACCCAATTACTAAGGGGCACCTAACTGATATTCGCACCCCCAGCTGTTGGATAAGGGGCAACCCTTTCTTCCTCGTTTGAAAATTATTTTTGGCGGAAATTTTTTTAACGAATCGCGATTCTGGTTCGTGATTTGGAGGGGTTAGAGTGTGACTCAATGGCTGGGTTTGCAAGGGAAGACTTTACGGACATAAACAGGCATGGTATGGTCTTTATTTTCGGTTAGAATTGGCTGCATCGTGGGATTGAAGCAAACAGAGCAACACGTACTCGTACACAGGTCTGCTTGAGTTTTGAAGTTTTTTGAACGTGTTCTATGCATGATTATTCGCTCGAGCAACCACCAGGAGCGTGTAAGAGATAAACAAGGATAGATTTCATCCAACAGACGCGTGAGAAGTCAAGATTGGAAAGAAAATATTCCCGAGAATATTTTCTTCAATACCGAGTAAATGAAAATTTTCAGGAGTAATGAGCGTGATATTTTGCTTCTGATGGGTTATAAATAGGTTCTGGTATATCAATGGAGAGGACGGAGAGATTAGGGAGAGTTGCATAACACCACAGACTCGAGAGAATCAAGTTGCAGAATATCTTTCTGCTGCTGCATGAGCTGAAGAACACGAAGAACAGAACTGACCAAAGACCGTCGTTCTTCAACAGTGACAGCGACTCACAGACGTGGGTCGTAATACGGAAGACATTCTTAAAAGAAACAGCGGTAGTTTATCTTTATTGTTCTCTGTAACAGTGTTTGCAACAGTTATAAATGTTGCAAACACCCAATTTTCATCATTTTCTCCTCTTCATCATTTGTAAACACCTTTTTGAGCAATGAAATTAACTTTTGAGCGCGTTTCCAACATGATGAGCTAAACCTAATCCTTGGGGCGATGGAGGAAGCTATCTTTCCCATGAAAAAGTGGTAATTCTTAATTATTTAATTTGTGCAATTTTAATTATGATTATTTGCCTAGATTAAAAATAGATTTTATGATTTTTGTTAAACAATTGTATTTTCTATTGATGGAATATGCTTAGCCTAAGGTTTTGATATCCCATTCTTTGGATTAACATTTGTTGTTTCTAAAAATCTACTTTAGCAATAGTTGAGAATCAAATTGAACGTGTGAAATTGCAAGATTGTAACTAGTATCACTTTGGAATTGGTAAATAGCGGAATCCTAGCCCCAGCCTCTCCATAATTTCCAAACAACTTTTTAATTGAGCTTGTTATTTTTATTTACAAAAATTAAGTCTAAAAAATCTGCTTTCACAAGTCTTGAATGAACCTATTACTAAAACATCATTGAAAATAAACCATCAAATTTTGGCGCCGCCGACGCGGACTTGTCTTTAGGCTAGAGTTTTTAGATTTTCTTTTAGGTTTTTATTTATTTGTTCTTCTTTACGTTTTTGGGTTTTTGTCTTTTCCTTACAGAAATTGGAATTCGGAGCGAAAGAAAATTTTGCCAAACCTTTTGGTGAATACTTAAAGACTAGGAGTAAAAGGCAAAACGAAAGGAGCGAAAGAAGAAGATTTTTTTTGTTTATAAAAAAGAGAGAGAAAAAAAAGCGAGGCATTTTTATTTTTTATTTTTTGTATATTTTTATCTTTCTAGACTTTCCTTTTATTTTGCACTTTTACTTTTTGGACTTTGGACTTGGACATTGGACTTTTTTTTTTTAAAACCCTAAGGAAGGGTTATTTAAATATAAACTGCACAGGGAAGGACGACGATTACGATATCGTCTCGGCCCCTCGGGTTCGTACATGACATAGGAGTCGTGGCCCGAGTCGACTTCAACGGTTCATCCCCCGTATGGAACAGGAGGTAAGAATTCTAAACACCCGCGAATCCCCTGCCAGCGGGTTTACTGGATGATTTTGTATGCATATATGTTGAGGTCTTGAATACGGCTGCTTTAAATTCCTAGTAAAGGGCAAGGACTGGACATACAAGATAAGGGTTCGGATTTCATCACCGTTCTCTTCTTGCCCGCCTTAGGAAAATGATACCAAACGCGAACCTAAGCTTAAAATACTGACTAGAACGAGACCGATAGGGTAACGAGCTTAATAGGAAAGTCATTCGAAAAGTATTGGTTACTCTTTAAGCATACTTCAAGTTCATGATGGTTTCTGTGAGTTGAATGCATGACTGCGCCGCCTTGTAATGCGGTGAGGCCTTGGGTATCAAAGCTCCACGCAGCTTCCCTCGCCTCTATTCAACTTACTTAAACTCAGATTGATTCCAGAGGGGTTTGCTCGGATTGTAACGAATTCCCTTTCGAAGGATTAGAAGGGGTCTAGAAACAATCTAAGTGGATCAATCATGCTTTTTGTTTGCTAGAAATCGGTAGGTTTGTTTTGGTCGAGTCGGCCTTGTTTGTGTTTGTGTAGAATTCCCTTGCATTAGGATGTCAAACTTGGTATTATAATAGCCATCACAATGAATATGAATATCCAACTGAACATTATGGACATCACTCTTTTTATGACCATAGTGTGAATAGTGGTTGGGAACGCCAACCTTTGGAAGGTTATGGGTCATACCATGGTGAGCCCAATTACTATCCACATGTGCATCGGTCATTCGAGCAAGAAGATTATAGTAATAGTTCTTCGTCTCTAGAGGATACAATCAAACTTTTGAAAAGTAGTCCTTATTATGATCCTTCTGTTTCTCTTCCTTCTCTAGAAGAGTCCCTCAGGGGTTTGGCTGAGTCGACACAAAAGTTAGCTGAATCAACATGTAAGTTAGCTGAGGTAAATAACGTAGTTATGGACGAAAGGACTGCAACAACGACTGAATCTTTAGAAGATATCCTCAATAGATTAACTCAAAACTTAGATCCAACACTAAGGGAACTTTCATTGGAGGAGACCCTTGAGAGGATAGCTGAGTCGACACGTAGACTTGAGTTAGAGACGAATGAAAGTATTGCTCGAAATAACTTGAATTTCCAATATAATGTATCCAATAATACCTTTGAGAATGAAGATAGTTATTCACATAATCAAGATGATGAGGTTAGAATTGGTAACACTACTTGTTTAGATGAGGTTCAACCATTTTCATGTTATTATAATAATGATTATGATGAGGATAGTGTTGATGAAGAATTTGAAATAAATTGGCATAGTGATCAGGAATTTGCTACTCCAATTGAGCTTTATAATGATAGAGTTATTTCTGGTTCATATCCTAATAATTTTAACAATTATTCACCTATTCAAAAGGACGAGGATTTGACTAGAGATACTGTTTTAGACGATGTAGTATTTACTGTTTACAAAGTCGATAATGGTTTAGAGGAACGAGTTTATCCTGAGAATATTATTTTAGAGTCTAACGATTTAAAAACAATAGTCTTAGACGAAGAAGATGAACTCGTAGAGATTTTAAATATGAGTGAGGATGCATCACCTGAGTATAATCTACATGAAGCAATTGACCATTTTTAGGATTTTGATGATCTAGAAATTAGGGAAATTATAGCTAGTCTATCTAGAGACACCCAAAATTCTAAGTTTGGGGGTGATTATCATTCTCCTTGTGCCTTACCTTTATCTCTTACAGAGATCCCTCACTCGGGACTTGATATACGTGCCTCAACCATTGTGCCAGATTACCTTCATGCTAGCTCTCACGAACCTAATAATGTCCAGGAAGAAGTTCAGTTGTTAGAAACCCATCCTCCACTGATGTGGTTAACCCAGGCTATGATACTAAAATTGACTTTGTTTTCCCACCAAAAACTTTTCTTTCAATTATGGGAACATATGAGTTACAAATGTGTTAGTTCTTAAGTTTTGAGACTAAACCTAATTACTTTAGGAGATTAGGGTCGACACATTTTTCTATGAATGACCACCATCGTGGTCAACTGTGTGAGTCAAATCTGATTGACTTATAGGATCCCCAGTTATTCAGGTTAATGTTATGTGCTTCTAAGTTATTATTCGAGTTTTTCCAGACTCTAGGACCTGAACATTCGGATCTAACTTTTGAGGAAATGCAACCCATGAAAATATGTTATCTAGACCCAGTTATAGAACCTGAACCTAACCCACAGCTATTTGTAGTTGTCTTAAACAGAAACTAGACAAGGGTGTGATTTATTTGCTAATTTTCTTGGGATGTTTTAGATTCATTTTACTTGTGATAGCCCTATTCGGTTTTGGTAATCCATAGCTTATTCCGCTTATTACTTTATGATTCTATGAGGTGACTAATTCCTTCCGATGTCCGGGTCAAGACTTTAAACTTAGCACTTCTTGGGAGGTAACCCATGCTCATGCAACACGGTAATATCTTTCCTTAACTCTTTTTCTTCAAATGGTAACAGTTTCTCATGGTTCATGCTTTGAATTTCATCTTTAGAACATTGAGGACAATGTTAGATTTAAGTTTGGGGGTATGGGAGAAACTTTTTAGTTGCAGTATTAATAAATAAACTCCAGAGCCTAGAAATTTAAGTTTATTAAGGTCGGCACACTAACCAATCTAGGTGGATGGAAACATGTTGGTTGTAGGAGTTGAGGAACCAATCTGATTAGATGGAAACGTCTAGAAGAGTCTATTCATAAAAGCACAGAGCTCAGGTGTTAGAAAAGAAAACATGATAGTTTCGCCATATCCTCATGATGGAAACATCGAAAGAATCCTGATCACTTCTTTTATTTTTCTCTTTACCATTGCTAGGGTGAAATAGAGTGACTGAGATAAAAAAATTAAAAAATTAAAAAAAAAAAAAAAAAAAAAAAATTGACCAGACTACTAGACTAATCGGAATAAATACAATAAAGTCGATCACTGGTACCCTTGTATATGCCAGCTGAGTTGAGCTAGAGTTAGGATTATCGATCACTGGTCCCCTTGTATATGCCAAAGTGTTGATATTAGTCCGCACCCAAAGATCTCACCATTAGGATAGGTTCACCTTAGTGAACATCATCCACATTTTTCTGTACATCCATCTTCTTAATCTTTCCATGTGATTGGTTGACTCCGGTTTATGATGTCCAGAAACTATCTGAGTAGAGCTCTTTCACTTTATATGAATTTTAGTATGCTTGAGTGCAAACTCGTGTACAACAATTGGAATTTCGCATCGGGGTACTTCCTCCTGTAGTCAATAAGTATGCCAACCAAGGAGATTCTTTAGTGCCTTTTAATATATTGCGTGGATAGCTAGGGTCTGGAGTAAAGGTTTTGAGGGTACACCTCTGGTAAACCCTCCGGAGAAAACACTCCGCCACTAGGGCCACCTAGCGGTTTAACGGCTTACTGCACGTGTTTAGTGTAGTCATTTTATTTTTATTTATTAGTTTTGCTCGAGGACTAGCAAATAATAAGTTTGGGGGTATTTGATAGACGCATTATGTGTCTAATTTGTCCTCAATGTTTCGTATTGTTAGTACTCGTTTTCGTCCTTATTATGGTGTTTTGTGTGTTTGTAGGTATTTTTTGGAAATAAATATTGTTGGAAAAATTCGGCTCGAAAAGTTGCTTGGAACACCCCCGGAGGACATTTGATATTTGGACTCCCACTTTGGATAAGAGGTAACCCAATTACTAAGGGGCACCCAACTGATATTCGCACCCCCAGCTGTTGGATAAGGGGTAACCCTTTCTTCCTCGTTTGAAAATTATTTTTGGCGGGAATTTTTTTTTACAGAACTGGCAGATTCTGGTTAGTGATTTGGAGGGGTTAGAGTGTGACTCAATGGCTGGGTTTGCAAGGGAAGACTTTACGGACATAAACAGGCATGGTATGGTCTTTATTTTCGGTTAGAATTGGCTACATCGTGGGATTGAAGCAAACAGAGCAACTCGTACTCGTATACAGGTCTGCTTGAGTTTTGAAGTTTTTTGAACGTGTTCTGTGCATGATTGTTCTCTCGAGCAACCACCAGGAGCGTGTAAGAGATAAACAAGGATAGATTTCATCCACCAGACGCATGAGAAGTCGAGATTGGAAAGAAAATATTCCCGAGAATATTTTCTTCAATACCGAGTAAATGAAAATTTTCAGGAGTAATGAGCGTGATATTTTGCTTCTGATGGGTTATAAATAGGTTCTGGTATATCAATGGAGAGGACGGAGAGATTAGGGAGAGTTGCAGAACACCACAGACTCGAGAGAATCAAGTTGCAGAATATCTTTCTGCTACTGCATGAGCTTAAGAACACGAAAAACAGACAGCCAAAGACCGTCGTTCTTCAATCAAGGATGATGTATTTCACGACGTGGGTCGTAATTTAAGACAACTTTAAAAGCAACAATGCGCTTTATCTTTATTTTTCTTCTGTGTTGTTTGCAATGATTATAAACGTTGCAAACACCGATTTTCATCATTTTCTCCTCTTCATCATTTGTAAACACCTTTTTGAGCAATGAAATCAACTTTTGAGCGCGTTTCCAACCTGATGAGCTAAACCTAATCCTTGGGGCGATGGAGGAAGCTATCTTTCCCATGAAAAAGTGGTAATTCTTAATTATTTAATTTGTGCAATTTTAATTATGATTATTTGCCTAGATTAAAAATAGATTTTATGATTTTTGTTAAACAATTGTATTTTCTATTGATGGAATATGCTTAGCCTAAGGTTTTGATATCCCATGCTTTGGATTAACATTTGTTGTTTCTAAAAAATCTTCTTTTGCAATAGTTGAGAATCAAATTGAACGTGTGAAATTCCAAGATTGTAACTAGTATCACTTTGGAATTGGTAAATAGCGGAATCCTAGCCCCAACCTCTCCATAATTTCCAAACAACTTTTTAATTGAGCTTGTTATTTTTATTTACAAAATTTAAGTCTAAAAAATCTGATTTCACAAGTCTTGAACGAACCTATTACTACAACATCATTGAAAATAAACCATAAGTTTGGCAAGCCGTTGGCACATGGTGCGGCTAGCATGGCTAGGTGCGGTTTGGCTTGGCATGGGGGGCCAAGGGTTTGGCAAGCCGTTGGCACATGGTGTGGCTGGCATGGCTAGGTGCGGTTTGGCTTGGCATGTGGGGCCAAGGGTTTGGCAAGCCGTTGGCACATGGTGCGGCTAGCATGGCTAGGTGCGGTTTGGCTTGGCACCTGGGGCCAAGGGTTTGGCAAGCCATTGGCACATGGTGCGGCTAGCATGGCTAGGTGCGGTTTGGCTTGGCATGTGGGGCGAAGGGTTTGTCATGGGCGCATGGCGTGGCTAGCTTTGTTAGGTGCGGTTTGGCTTGGCATGTGGGGCCAAGGGTTTGCCATGGGCGCATGGCGTGGCTAGATTTGCTAGGTGTGGTTTGGCTTGGCATGTGGGGCCAAGGGTTTTCCATGGGCGCATGGCGTGGCTAGCTTGGCTAGGTGCGGTTTGGCTTGGCATGTGGTGCCAAGGTTTGGCGTGACCAAGCTAGGTTCGTGACCAAGCTAGGGCTTTGGGCCAAAGGTCGTTTGGTAACCTCAGACGGCTAGGATTTTCTCCCGGGATCGAAGGGCGACCGTTAATTAACACACGCCTTCGTTTTGGTATCCGCGTAGGGAAGGTCTGCAAGGTGGCGCTAGGTTGGCATGGGGCCATGGAAAGGTGCGTTTGGCATGGCGCGGTAGGTGTGGATGGCATGGTTTGCCATTGGCACAGGGGTGCAGCTAGCATGGTTGGCATGCCTTGGCGCGGTAGGCGTGGCTGGCATGGTTTGCCATGGGCACAGGGGTGCAGCTAGCATGGTTGGCATGCCTAGGCGCGGTAGGTGTGGCTGGCATGGTTTGCCATTGGCACAGGGGTGCAACTAGCATGGTTGGCATACCTGGGCGCGGTAGGTGGGCTGTCATGGTTTGCCATTGGTACATGCGGTGTGAGAATTAGGATTTTGGCATGTCGAAACCCTAATTAGCATTAAAAAAAGGTACCCTGGTAATTTTCTTGCAGACAAATTAAATGGTTCAATAAATGTGCTTGGTTTGTACATTATTACTCAAGTTTTTTGACGTCACTGTCTGACTAGGGTTTTATGATTTTATCCCTAAGCTAAAAACCACCATCAACAGATGTAAAAAAATATATTTCCGGCATGGTCTTCATCACTCCCGACATGGTCTTCATCACTTCCGGCGTGGTCTTCATCACTTCCGGCATGGTCTTCATCACTTCCGGCATGGTCTTTATCATTTACGACATGGTATTCATCACTTCCGGCGTGGTCTTCATCACATCCGGGATGGTCTTTATCACTTCCGAATGTGAAAAAAAATAAATCGTTTTTAAAGTGAGGAGCCGACAGAGAAGGAGAAGAATTTGAAAGGGAGTGGGGAAAATTTAGAATTTGAAAGGGAATGGGGAACATTTGGGTTTCAAAGATTTAGCCCTAAAAGAGATTAATAAGAAGTGGAGATGGAAATGGGGGATATGTTTTTGTTTTTTGATTTTAAGTTTTTTAATTTTATTTTGAGGGAAGGGTGTTTTAGTATTTTCACCCCAAAAAACACCCCTTAGCCGACACCTTTGATTAGGGGAAGTAATTCATATCCCCCAATTATTTTTGATATCCCCCAATTGTGGGTTTTTAATTATTTGTGAAAATTTGTTTCAACAAACGAATAATATTGGTGTTTACTATAATAGACAATAATTGAATGCATATATTAGTGCATTATATTTAATAATTTAAATAAATTAATAGAGGTATACTATAATCAATTGAAGTATAGGCCAATTGCAAAGGAAGCTGCCACTCGTATTTTATATACATAGATTATTTCTTATTTCTTACTTTTTCTTTTTTTCTTTTTTGTTCTTCTAAGGCTAAATCCTATGGGCTAGATTGAATGCTAGATTGGCCAAAAAGTGTTGCAAATTAAAAAATAATTGTGAGAAAAAAGTTAACACTACTTCTGCCTACTTCTCTCTCCTAGCAAGTGCTCGCAGTTCAACTAGCAGCGAGATTGAAACGCTGAATGATTCAACATCCAATAAGTGGTCCAAACGCTGAACGGTTCAGCGTTTTGGGAATATTCCAGGGCATCAATGTTGAACTATTCAGCGTTTCCCAGGAAGCTGTTCCATTCAGCATTGATGCCTGGAATATTCGCAAAACGCTGAACGTTTCCCAGGAAGCTGTTCCATTCAGCATTGATGCCCTGGAATATTCGCAAAACGCTGAATCGTTCAGCGTTTTGACCACTTTTTGGACGTTGTTCGGTTCGGCGTTTTCCCTGGGCGTTGTTCCATTCAGCGTTTCGCTGCTAGATTCGCCATATCATAGGATTTAGGAGGTTGCCCTAGATGACATGGATAACCAATCTAGCAGCTAGATATCTAGCCCATAGGACTTAGCCTAAAATAAAAATCCAAACAAAACTCTGTTTACCCACCATTAGATCAAATTAAGCACTTGGTTACTCATATATATGATGGTAACATTACTTAAGAAACAGTCGCTAATTTATTATTGATCAAATTAATACAGCAGCAAAACCCATTACCTGTATCACACACATTAATGATGGAATTTTAAATAAATGATGTTTCAAATCTATTATTGATCGAATGAAGCTTCTTCCCCTTCATACGTTCTATTAAGAATTTTAATTAAAGACAATGTTAACTCTACATCTCTCTATTAGGTTTCTTATATAAATACCAACACTTCTCTTGTTTAAACACATCAATCTCAAAACATTTCCAATAACAAAACCCTCTAATTCCTCTACACATTATTCATTTTTATTTCTTTCGTTATAGAAAATGATGATGTCCGGAGCGTTAATGATTTTTATGATGATGGGAGTATTATCAATATTATCAAATGCCCAAGCTCAAACGCACTGGTATAAAGATCCTACATTGTTTTTCGAATATTTATCTGGTGAGATCGGTTTGTGGAAGCTCAACGATCCTCATAGTGATCCTATTGTATCAAATAACGGTGTAGTTGGTGACTTCACAAACTTAGGAACTGTCACTGATTACCTGTCGCTGGTTGATCATTCTTTTCAATGGAAGAAGAGCGATTTCGATGCCTTGGCAGCTTTCATATACAAATATGATTGTCTAGTAAATTTTTACGGTGAGCTTCTTCCCATAACTTTTCCTCGCGATAGATTTAATAATTACTTACCTCAAATGACCAAACCAGTACGGTTTTGGACACGTGAGGTAGTGAACATGCCCAGTTATGGTTTACCTATTTCCTCGATTCCATATCGTGAGGTTACATACGTAGGAGGGGGATCTGCTCCCGTGGAACCCAGTCCTGAAGAAAAAAAATTATCCTCGGAATTGGCTGAGTGTGAGGAAGAACGTGCAACTCTTGAAGATAAACTGAAAAAGGAGAAAAGAAGTAAGAAAATTTGCATCGATAATCTTGGAAAATTGGGAAAGAGAATTGGCTTGATAAACTAATTTTGTGTTCATAAAATCTCTGGTTGTTTCATTTGGGTTTTGGTGTGTTCCTTCGATCTATTTTCATATATATTTGAATTTGATCGGGTTTCGGTTTTTTTTTGTCTCATTAGTGCATGATAATTTATGTCGCATTATTGAATAACTTGTGCGAGTTTGGAAACCAATAATAAAGTGTGTTTGTGTTTGTACTCTTGAATTAATAATAATGCTTTCGATATTCGATTTCTTATAGTATTTATTAATACTTATCAAAAATTTCTACAACAGTTCACTAAGATACAACATATATTTATACTACAACTAAGATTATTTTCTCCATCAGATTCTTTTTTTCGGTTAGTTAGTCACACAAATTATTGATTATTAAATGACATACATTAAATATATATATGCAATAGATACACTCAAATGACCGATCAAGAACTATCTCAAAATATGGTACAAAGAGATTTGCTTGGAAAATAGTAGAAATGATCAAATTAAGGTTTAGCCATAGTGATGAAGTTATGCGAGTAACAATACGATATAAATAGTGTAATATATTTGCATCCATTAACATTTCCATCGTAAATACCACTTTCAAAATAAAAACTAACTATATCTTCCTAATAAAGATCGTAAGGGGCATCTCCAATGAAAATTCACATTAGTTATAGAGCAATTAAACTCTAATTCTTTTAAATTATCGATCTACGTACCTTGGGTTATTGCGGAACACTAAGTTATATATGGTGACATTTTGTGAGACTCATAGCGTTGCTATAAAAGTTAACGCTTTTTCATGTACAGTGGCACCATATGTTTCATTTGTTACACGAATATATTCACATGCATAAAATATTCTAGATAATAACAAACTCATAAGATATAAATATCAATTGTACAAGAAGTCAATATTGCAAAATGCATTTGGAGAAAAAATAAAATAGAAACTATAACAATTAATCGTATGCAATGTTGTGAATTAACTTTCTTGGAAAGATTCGACGCCAAAAATTATATTTGTTTCAGTGAAAGATCTTAACTCGGTATATTTTAGTCCATACTTACTCCTTAATTAATTTTATGTTTTCATTACATATCTATATGATTCAACACTGTACTACGCTGACTCGAAATGCAAGCAAATTAATTTAATTATTAGCCATTAAACTAATAAATTAATTTAACCGAGGGCTTATATGAAACAATATCTAAATAAAAAAATTGAATTAAGTTTTTTTTATATATAATAATAGTATAAAATAAGTTTATCTATTTGTAGGACAAAATTTAAAAATGAAATAGGTCATATGTTTAGGACGGAGGGAGTATATGTAGGACAAAATTTAAAAATGAGTAGGTCATTTATTACTATTTAAACTGAGGGAGTCTCTGAGAGGTGTTTACGCACAGCGTGTCCCCTCAAAACGATTTGTCTCTGGTGCTCGTGCATGCTTCTCTGGCCCTCGTTGGCCTGAGTTGCAAGTTCTATCCGAGAATACGTGTTGGCGTATGTGTGGTGTTTTGTTCTTGTGTACCTGTTGGCTCCCTGCCCCGTGCGGTGAACGACAGGACCGATGACCTCTTTAGTCTCGCTTCTTGTTCCCATTTGGTTCTGTGTTGCCTAATTATCGAGAAGGTATTGATGGTGTCTCCCGTTTGTTGTTAGATTTTACCAATCGATGGTAAAAAAGATCTATCACGCACAGGGTGTTCATTTGGAACGATCTATCTCTGGTGCTCGTGCTTCACGTGCCTTAATTAACTTGGCTTGCTAGTTCTACTTGAGACGGTTGTCTCCTGATGGACAATACATGTTAGCGTATGAGTGGTGTATGGTTCTCGTGTGCTGGTTGTCCCTCCGCTCGACACGGTGAACGGCAATCCCGATTACCTCGTCAGCCCCATCCCATGTTTCCCTTTGGGAAAGACCTGTCTGGTTCCCGTACCTATCTATCGAGAAGGTATCGATTATTGTCCCTCAAAATTTTGAACATGTGAAACCATCCTGGCATATAGTGAAGAGGGGGACTCCTCCGCGTAGCTATGCAGGCATCAGGATCGTGAAAGGGGGAATCCCCCTGTAGCCCGCGCAAGGATATGGGTATATCCCGCTGTTTATGGGTAAAAATCGTTTCCGCCGATTTTGGTAAATTCGGTGGGTGAGTGAGAAACTGGTTTAAACCCTAAACAAATGTGCTGCACGTGAGCACTTTTTAGATTTGAGAGATCAATCTGTACAAATACGGCCTAAACCAAGAAATGGCCGTTCCAGACTTGCTTCGGTCACAAAGTGGAGGAGAAGGGTTGATTTGGGGAGGGAAGCAAAGAAAGGTGTTGAGACCAGAATACTGCAGGAGAGTAGTACCTCAACTTGTATCGTAAAAGTGAAATCTTAGGAAGCTTGCAAGAGATGAAAGCTTTTTGGAGAGCTTGCAAAGTTTCCTTTTATGAGAGTGTTGTATTTTTTTCCTGACCGAGACTTGTTGTCTGGTGGAAATAGGTAAGACCTATTTATACAAGTCGATAATGAAACGTACCCTGGCCTCATGAAGGAAGAGAGTAAAGGGTGAAATAATGGGAGGAGGTTGTAACCGCAAGGTGTTTATGGGTGAAAACATTTTCACCATTATTTCTTCATTTATTTGACCGCTTTATTCCTATTCACGCTTTCTTAATGTGAGCGTAGTGTACGCTGCAAGCTGTGACCGCCAAACCAAGACCCTGGAAAGCATCCCCCAGTTTGTGTTGATGTCTCGAGTGTTGGTTGCACCTTGAGTGCAAGTGGCACTGCTAGGGGCGCGTGTGGCATGTGCCAATGGCATGTGTGGAACGCCTTTGTTGCGGGTTGCACCTCGAGCGCAAGTGGCAATGCCAGAGCTGCTAGTGGCGTGTGTGGAATGCCTTGGTGGTAGGTTGTACGTTGAGTGTAAGTGGCAATGCATAGAGCTGCTAGTGGCGTGTGCGGCATGTGCCAATGGCATGTGCGGAATGCCTTGGCGGTAGGTAGCACGGTTTGCAAGTTAGGCTACTTTTGATGGTGGTTTTTATACAAAGGGTAAAATCGTAAAACCCCAAATAACCTAATGTCATCGGTGACACATTTATTAGGACATTTAATGCATGTAGTCAGTAATTAATAGGGGGTATTTTTTCAAATTAGGGTTACAACGAACAAAACCCTAATTCCACTCCGTGCCAATGGAAAATCATGCCACCACACCTAGCCCAAGCTAGCTGCGCCATGCCAAACACACTCTGCATTGGCCCTAGCTATGCTAGTCACACCAAACGCGCCAAAGCATGCCAACCATGCTAGCCGCACCTCCGTGCCAATGGAAAATCATGCCAGCCACACCAAGCCCAAGCTAGCCGCGCCATGCCAAACGCACTCTGCCTTGGCCTTAGCTATGCTAGTCACACCAAACGTGCCAAAGCATGCCAACTATGCTAACCGCACCTCCGTGCCAATGGAAAATCATGCCATCCACACCTAGCCTAAGCTAGCCACACCCCTATGCCAATGGCAAATCATGCCAGCCATACCAAACGCGCCAAAGCATGCCAATCATGCTAGCCGCACCTCCGTGCCAATGGAAAATCATGCCATCCAGACCTAGCCTAAGCTAGCCACACCCCTATGCCAATGGCAAATCATGCCAGCCATACCAAACACGCCGAAGCATGCCAATCATGCTAGCCGCACCTCCGTACCAATGGCAAATCATGCCAGCCACGCCTTTCCCAAGCTAGCCGCGCCATGCCAAACACACTCTGCCTTGGCCCTAGCTACGCTGGTCACGCCACGCCAAGCCAAACACCCTTACCTTGGCCCTAGCCGCGCCACGCCAAACACACTCTGCCTTGGCCCTAGCTACGCTGGTCACACCACGCCAAGCCAAACACCCTTACCTTGGCCCTAGCCACGCCATGCCAAAGTAGCGCCCGCACTTAGGCTTGCAAACCATGCAACCTAGGCCAAATTGGCCACGCATGCCATTGGCACATGCCAACACGCTCGCCGGTAGCTTTTTCTACCAAGGCGCGACCCAAATTGGCCGAGCATGCCATTGGCACATGCCAACACGCGCCGCCGGTAGCTTTTTCTACCAAGGCGCGACCCAAATTGGCCGAGCATGCCATTGGCACATGCCAACACGCTCGCTGGTAGCTTTTTCTACCAAGACGCGATCCAAATTGGCCACGCATGCCATTGGCACATGCCAACACGCTCGCTGGTAGCTTTTTCTACCAAGGCGTGACCGAAATTGGCCGAGCATGCCATTGGCACATGCCAATACGCTCGCTGGTAGCTTTTTCTACCAAGGCGCGACCCAAATTGGCCGAGCATGCCATTGGCACATGCCAACACGCTCGCTGGTAGCTTTTTCTACCAAGGCGCGACCCAAATTGGCCGAGCATGCCATTGGCACATGCCCACACGCTCGCTGGTAGCTTTTCCTACCAGGGTGCGACCCAAATTGGCCACGCATGCCATTGGCACATGCCAACACGCTCGCTGGCGGATTTTCCTACCAGGACGCACACCAAATTGGCCACGCATGGCATTGGCACATGCCAACACGCCGCCGGTAGCTTTTCCTACCACCTGTTGGCCATGCATGCCATTGGCACATGCCAACATGCATCGCCGGGTAGCTTTTCTTACTGTGACATAGCCCTAATGGCCATGCATGCCATTGACACATGCCAAACACGCACGCTGGTAGCCTAACTTGCAAACCGTGCAACTTACCATCAAGGCATTCCGCACACGCCATTGGCACTTTCCATACACGCCACTAGCAGCTCTGGCATTGCCACTTACACTCAACGTACAACTTACCACCAAAGCATTCCGTACATGCCATTGGCACATGCCACACACGCCACTAACAGCTCTGGCATTGCCACTTGCACTCAAGGTGCAACCCGCAACAAAGGCATTCCACACATGCCAATGGCACATGCCACACGCGCCTCTAGCAGCGCCACTTGCACTCAAGGTGCAACCAACACTCGAGACATCAACATAAACTGGGGGATGCTTTCTAGGGTTTTGGTTTGGCGGTCACAACATGCGTACACTACGCTCACATTAAGAAAGCGTGAATTGGAATAAAGCGGTCAAATGAATGAGGAAATAATGGTGAAAACGTTTTCACCCATAAACACCTTGCGGTTACCACCTCCTCCCATTATTTCACCCTTTACTCTCTTCCTTCATGAGGCCAGGGTAAGTTTCAGCCTCGACTTGTATAAATAGGTCTTACCTATTTCAACCGATTAACAAGTCTCGGTCGAGAAAAATACAACACTATCGTAAAAGGCAACTTTGCAAGCTCTCCAAAAATCTTTCATCTCTTGCAAACTTCCTAAGTTTTCGGTTTCGATACAAGTCGAGACATTACTCTCCTGCACTATTCTCGGTCTCAAAACCCTTTTTGCTTCCTCCCCAAATCAACCTCTTCTCCTCCACTTTGTGACCTAGCAAGTCCGGAATGGCCATTTCTTGGTTTAGGCGGACTTGTACAGATTGATCTCTCGAATCTATAAAGTGCTCACGTGCAACATATTTGTTTAGGTTTAAACCAGCTTTCTCACTCACTTACCAATTTACCAAAATCGGCTAAACGATTTTTACCCATAAATAATTGGCGACCACAATGAGGATTGATCTATCGGTTACAATACCAACTCCGACTCCCGATTTTGTTTCGAACGTCAAATCCCAACATGGAGGAACTTAGGTCCTGGAGCTACCACGAGAATACCAAAGACGGAACACACCCCTGATGTTAGCGTCTCTCCCAATAACGTTATTGCATCACCTGCTGACTACAGTAACATCAAATGCACTCCCTCAAGCGTATCACCGCCAATCACCAGGGCAAGAGCCACTGCCTTCTCTAGTGTCTATGCACAACCCTCTAATCACGCCTCTTCGGGTGTCACGCCACCAGTCACCAGGGCCATAGCCGCCGCTACGGCCCCTAATTCTTCGTCTAGCATGGTGCCTCCGACCACAACTAAGGTTCCAACTACCCCGCCGACGGGACGAGAGACCGGAGGGACCAGAGGAGATCGTCCTTATGTCACCATCGCTGATTTGATGGAACGACAGGAGATGCTCTCCAGAGCCCAGACGGACATGGTTTCAACGCAGAAAGAGGTACTCGTATTTCTCAAGACCCTGACAGAGTGAATACCACATGATTCGCGTCCTCTAGAGCCGCTTAGGAACGTATCCAACAACCCCGACGCCAGCACCTCGGCAGAGCACGCCTCCACGGAAGAGGAAACTCGCGCTAGAATCCCGTTAGAAAGAAATCAGCAGAAGATCTGAACAACTTCTCCGCAACCGAATCAAGAATGACGAATTGACGTGCATCATCACCAACCCCTTACCCATCAAAATGCAGAAGAATCCTCTCCCAAGGGGCTACTCTTCTCCTCAATTTACCATGTACGATGGTACCTGAATGCACATGAGCATGTTTCCCGCTTCTGGAATCCCTAGGTGAACATGAATATAATCACGTTCTTCGTTTAAGGGAATTCTAAAAATCACTTAATGGAAGGGCGTATACATGGTACAACAAAGATCCCACCGAACAACATTCCCAATCGAGTAGCATGGTCACTTCGCTTTACAAGAAATACTTCTTCTGTCCGAACAAGTTACTTTCCCTCGGAAGAATGTAATGGGATAACGAACATCCGAATGATTTCGTCAAGAGGTTCGTGGTTCACAGCACTCTTCCCAAACGTGACTTGAACGATGCATCAATGGTATGGTTCCTATTTACCGCGCCCGGCTAGAAAACTTGCGCTTACTTCTCCGAACTCTATGAAGTCGCCAGACGATTCGCAAACAAAGACCGGTTCATAATGGAAAGAGCTAGGCCAACTCGAATCAAGACACGCGCGAAAACTCGCGGAGTAGACGCCTCATCATCAAGCAATTTAGTGTCGGCTCATCCTCCGTGAACATAGTAAACGAAAGGGGAAAAAGGAAAGCCCCAACTATGAGCCACCACCAAAACGTGAAAGCGCGAGCAACTGGAACCCCCGCTACGAAGACCGTCACCAAAACTCCCATGCAAGATCATGAGACCGAAGGAAATACCCTTGATTTCCCGTTTCCCATCGAGGAGGTGATTGACCTCCTAGAAGCCTAGGTTCAAGATGATATTATCGCATCGCCACCTCCCGGGACGTCCAACAACCGAGGCCGAGATGGCGAACCCTGGGCACTTGCCACTACCACCGGTTCGTTCACCACCCGACCAGCGATTGCAATGACTAAAGCATATTTTCAAAGAAAGGATAGAAGCGGGAGGACTCCAACCAGAGACGAAAGAGTGAATCGAGACCTACTCCCAATAAGAAAGAAACCGCGGTCCTCTGGGGACTCCGTGCACGAGACTGCACAATCCATGATGCAACATGTATGCGAAATTCTCTATCTTTCCTGTGCAGCGCCAAGATATTTTCAGCTCTCAATCTTGTTGTATCCGGCAAACGACTTTTTCTCTCCTCGGAAACCACGCCAGGGGCCCAAGCTTTCCAAACAAAGCGAACCAAAGAGGAGAACGGGACCGCCGACCACGTCCCGTTTAAGAGGTAACGAATTTGACGACACGCTCATCGACACGGCCTCTGACCACAACATCATTACTTTCAAGACACTAAAGGCAGCAAGATTTACAAAACAAGACGCTACCTATTCCACGTCCGTGATTAAGAACTTGAGAGGAGAAACTTTGAACGCGCATGGCTACATCAACCTAGAGATCAAGATGGGAGATGCTATAACACATAGCAAATTCTACATTGTCAAAGAACTAGATCACGACATGATATTGGGACGATTGTGGGTGCTCGACAACAAAGCGAAATTGGATGTACACCCTCTGCCGACGTCCATGCCCGAAGGAATTCCCAACAAATAATCCCACTGGTTATCACATCAACGAGCTATTGAAGGAACCCAGACATCCGGAGAGGACCCGTTGGCGCTATCTCATGATTTTAAAATGTAAGTAAGTCTGACCGAGCAACCTTTTCTGCAACCAGTCTTTTCTTTCCCCATTTCGTCATGGGGACTCGGCGCGATTTCTCCGAACCTGTGAATGGGGAGTGGACCATTTGAACACTTTGCAAGAAGCTTGGAAACTTCTATTGAAACCAACGAAGCCAAGACTCAAACGGTTGCACGACGTCTGAACCCGTTTTCAATCGGAGATGTAGTTGTTAAGGAAAGCTCGTTTCAAGTTGGGAGGATGATAGTAAAAATGGCTATTCAAACTGATTCGCCCGATGAAAGAGAAGACGAGCTATATCTGGTTGCGGATACCCTTTTGGGAGGATATTGCAAGCTCATCAATGCAGACACACCTGAAGGCGTGATAATTCACTCGAGATGGCCTAAGGTCTCCAATCCCTAAAACGATGTACCTCCCGATCACTCCCCTTTAGTATTTCCTTTAACAATTTCTCTTAGTAGTTGTACTCCCCCAAGATGAATACACCGTTTGTATCTTTTTTCCTGGGATTCCCTTTTCCGTCACAAAAAAAAAGAAGCATAAATACATCTCTTTCCAAGCAAATTCTACGGATATTAGAGAAATACATCGGATAAACCTTTGAAGAGCCATCATACCACAACCCCTTTCAAAAAATATATATGAAGCAAAATGTTGACTCGAAGAAGAAGAAGGTAAAGATGAGTTTACGAAGAAAAAAAAAAACATTAGGAGAACTAAGAAACAATGAAATAACAAATTGGAGGAACTAGCCCTTGAAGGGTGGAGCACAAGTCCCCTCGGTCAAGGCTATCTTCAAGCACTTCCCCAAGAATCCCTCGGGCAACAAAGGTTCCATTCAACGGTGTTAGCAAAAGACCAACCTCAACATCCCATCCCGAGCAACCACACAAAGCAAAGCAGTGTCCTCCCGACGACCGGTCCAAAGATACGCCACCATGACCCCTCCTTGAGCATCAACTTCAAAGGCTATTTCGTTTCCGTCATATGCTCCTTCGAAGGTTTTCTCATTGACACTTCGAAGAGATCTTTTTGATTTATCTGCATCAAAATCAAGAATCATGGCGCTCTCCTCCAAGACCTCACACGTTCGCTCTTCCGTCGCTTCGACCTAGAAACAGTCCGATCCGCACCATACCCGGACCAAAGAAAGGTTTTGCCGCACTGAAGCTTCTCAATATGCCAAGACTCTTCCTCGTTCTCTCGCCCCTCCTCCATGCTCACTGAACCCAAGGAAGTCCGAACATGCATCCGTTCTTCATGGGGATAGATGGAAGGGAGGTCCTTAATGATTTCACTAGCTTCATGGAACAGAGATTCAATCCCAACCAATGCCTCCTCAAGAGAAGAAGATCGATCTCCGCTAATTATGAAGTCCTTCTCCGAAAAGTTAAAGGCGCGGCCATCCCTGGAGGGTCCCATCATACACTGCAAAAAAATGGGGAAAATGATCAAGTTCCACCCTATCCATACACATATAAAAAGGAGGATAACACGAACAGAGAAGAAGAAAAAAACATACCGGTATGATCTTCTTAGCCCGAATAACCCTAGTCGGGGTGGTTTTGCAAGAGTCAGACCTCGCGCCTTCACTTGGAGAATCTGGCTGTTTAGAGGATGATTCGTCTCTAGGCAAAGAGAGAAACTCAACAAGAAGAACCCTTTCTAAAACGAGGGAGATGATGCAATTACGTTGGGTATGAATACGGAACCTTAAAGAAGGAAAGGAAGTAATGATGGACATAACGCTTCCAGATGTTTTGGCATGGATGATTCCCTGATTGAAGACGCGTGTGAAGGAAGGAAAAATAAGGAAACTTTGCTATCTGTAGAAACACTTACTCCCTCCTTGTTTTCACCGATCCCATCAAGCTCGCGCCAGTCTCCCCAAACTTCCCTACAACCGCCCAAGTCACGCCAGCTAGCACGCTCAGCTTCCCCATCTTGCGCCGGTCCCGACAGCTATCACGCTCAACTTCCCCATCTTGCACCGGTCCCGCCGGCTAGCACGATCAGCTTCCCACTTTGCGCCGGTCCCTCCAGCTAGCACGCTCAGTTTCCTAACTCAAAACAACTTCTCAATGCCGCCCAGCTTCCTGTCTCTCACGACGCTAACTTCCTAATTGTGCCAGCCTCCCGATTTGCGCAAAACTGCCAGAGGCAAGGATTCCAAATCCTATTTATAAAAAACGTCAGACAAGCCTCCTCAATTCTCTTTACGATTTGCTGTTGATAATTTGTCACCATCTTATGATTACTTTGCAACAAAGCTCCTGTTCCGAGCTAAGCAGGGGACTTAATGTTGATGGTGGTTTTTAAACAAAGGGTAAAATCCTAAAACCCCAAATAACCTAATGTCATCGGTGACACATTTATTAGAACATTTAATGCATGTAGTCGGTAATTAATAGGGGGTATTTTTTCAAATTAGGTTACAACGAACAAAACCCTAATTCCCTCCGTGCCAATGGAAAATCATGCCGACCACACCTAGCCCAAGCCAGTCCGCGCCATGCCAAACACACTTTGCCTTGGCCCTAGCTATGCTAGTCACACCAAACGCGCCAAAGCATGCCAACCATGCTAGCCGCACCTCCTTGCCAATGGCAAATCATGCCAGCCACACCTAACCTAAGCTAGCCGAACCTCCGTGCCAATGGCAAATTATGCCAGCCACACCTAGCCCAAGCTAGCCGCGCCATGCCAAACGCACTCTGCCTTGGCCTTAGCTATGCTAGTAACACCAAACGTGCCAAAGCATGCCAACTATGCTAACCGCACCTCCGTGCCAATGGAAAATCATGCCAGCCACACCAAGCCCAAGCTAGCCGCGCCATGCCAAACGCACTCTGCCTTGGCCTTAGCTATGCTAGTAACACCAAACGTGCCAAAGCATGCCAACTATGCTAACCGCACCTCCGTGCCAATGGCAAATCATGCCTGCCACACCTAGCCTAAGCTAGCCACACCCCTATGCCAATGGCAAATCATGCCAGCCATACCAAACGCGCCGAAGCATGCCAATCATGCTAGCCGCACCTCCGTACCAGTGGAAAATCATGCCATCCACGCCTTTCCCAAGCTAGCCGCGCCATGCCAAACACACTCTGCCTTGGCCCTAGCTACGCTGGTCACGCCACGCCAAGCCAAACACCCTTACCTTGGCCCTAGCCGCGCCACGCCAAACACACTCTGCCTTGGCCCTAGCTACACTGGTCACACCACGCCAAGCCAAACACCCTTACCTTGGCCCTAGCCGCGCCATGCCAAAGTAGCGCCCGCACTTAGGCTTGCAAACCATGCAACCTAGGCCAAATTGGCCACGCATGCCATTGACACATGCCAACACGCTCGATGGTAGCTTTTCTACCAAGGCGCGACCTAAATTGGCCACGCATGCCATTGGCACATGCCAACATGCTCGCTGGTAGCTTTTTCTACCAAGGCGCGACCAAAATTGGCCGAGCATGCCATTGGCACATGCCAACACGCTCGCTGGTAGCTTTTTCTACCAAGGCGCGACCCAAATTGGCTGAGCATGCCATTGACACATGCCAACACGCTCGCTGGTAGCTTTTTCTACCAAGGCACGACCCAAATTGGCCACGCATGCCATTGGCACATGCCAACACGCTACCGTAGCTTTTTCTACCAGGCGCGACCCAAATTGGCCGAGCATG
Organism: Papaver armeniacum; assembly: GCA_023531295.1. Lineage (NCBI taxonomy): Eukaryota > Viridiplantae > Streptophyta > Magnoliopsida > Ranunculales > Papaveraceae > Papaver > Papaver armeniacum. Next base: position 212,596 of record JAJJWW010007032.1, on the reverse strand, counting down.
CCATTGACACATGCCAACACGCTCGCTGGTAGCTTTTTCTACCAAGGCGCGACCAAAATTGGCCACGCATGCCATTGGCACATGCCAACACGCTCGCTGATAGCTTTTTCTACCAAGGCGCGACCCAAATTGGCCGAGCATGCCATTGTCACATGCCCACACGCTCGCTGGTAGCTTTTCCTACCAGGGCGCGACCCAAATTAGCCACGCATGCCATTGGCACATGCCAACACGCACCGCTATTAGCTTTTTCTACCAGGGCGCGGCCCAAATTGGCCACGCATGCCATTGGCACATGCCAACACGCTCACGGTAGCTTTTTCTACCAAGGCGCGACCCAAATTCGCCGAGCATGCCATTGACACATGCCAACACGCTCGCTGGTAGCTTTTTCTACCAAGGCGCGACCCAAATTGGCCACGCATGCCATTGGCACATGCCAACACGCTCGCTGGTAGCTTTTTCTACCAAGGCGCGACCCAAATTGGCCGAGCATGCCATTGGCACATGCCAACACGCTCGCTGATAGCTTTTTCTACCAAGGCGCGACCCAAATTGGCCACGCATGCCATTGGCACATGCCAACACGCTTGCTGGTAGCTTTTTCTACCAAGGCGCGACCCAAATTGGCCGAACATGCCATTGGCACATGCCAACACGCTCGCTGGTAGCTTTTTCTACCAAGGCGCAACCCAAATTGGCCGAGCATGCCATTGGCACATGCCAACATGCTCGCTGGTAGCTTTTTCTACCAAGGCGCGACCCAAATTGGCCGAGCATGCCATTGTCACATGCCCACACGCTTGCTGGTAGATTTTCCTACCAGGGCGCGACCAAAATTAGCCACGCATGCCATTGGCACATGTCAACACGCTCGCTGGCAGCTTTTCCTACCAGGACGCACACCAAATTGGCCACGCATGCCATTGGCACATGCCAACACGCTCGCTGGTAGCTTTTCCTACCAGGTCGTGACCTAAGTTGGCCACGCATGCCATTGGCACATGCCAACATGAATCGCTGGTAGCTTTTCTTACCAGGCATAGCCTAATGGCCATGCGTGCCATTGACACATGCCAAACACGCACGCTGGTAGCCTAACTTGCAAACCGTGCAACCTACCATCAAGGAATTCCGCACACGCCATTGGCACTTGCCATACACGCCACTAGCAGCTCTGGCATTGCCACTTACACTCAACGTACAACTTACCACCAAAGCATTCCGCACATGCCACACACGCCACTAGCAGCTCTGTCATTGCCACTTGCACTCAAGGTGCAACCCGCAACAAAGGCATTCCGTACATGCCAGTGGCACATGCCACACGCGCCTCTAGCAGCGCCACTTGCACTCAAGGTGCAACCAACACTCGTGACATCAACACAAACTGGGGGATGCTTTCTAGGGTTTTGGTTTGGCGGTCACAACATGCAACGTACACTACGCTCACATTAAGAAAGCGTGAATAGGAATAAAGCGGTCAAATAAATGAGGAAATAATGGTGAAAACGTTTTCACCCATAAACACCTTGCGGTTACCACCTCCTCCCATTATTTCACACTTTACTCTCTTCCTTCATGAGGCTAGGGTACGTTTCAGCCTCGACTTGTATAAATAGGTCTTACCTATTTACACCAGACAACAAGTCTCGGTCAAGAGAAAATACAACACTCTCGAGAAAAGGCAACTTTGCAAGCTCTCCAAAAAGCTTTCATCTCTTGCAAGCTTCCTAAGCTTTCACTTTTGATACAAGTCGAGACACTACTCTCCCAGCACTATTCTTTGGTCTCAACACCTTTCTTTGCTTCCCTCCCCAAATCAACCCTTTTCCTCCACTTTGTGACCGGGAGCAAGTCCGGAACGCCATTTCTTGGTTAAGGCCGGACTTGTGCAATTGATCTCTCGAATCTATAAAGTGCTCACGTGCAGACATTTGTTTGGGGTTTAAACCAGTTTCTCACTCACTTACTGAATTTACCAAAATCGGCGGAAACGATTTTTACCCATAAACAGCTACCAGCGGGGGTTTTGGCATGTTCCAATAGCGCGTACGGACAAGTTGGCCTAGGTTGCACGGCTTGCAAGTTGGGCTACCAGCGTACGTGTTTGGCATGTGCCAATGGCATGCGTGGCCAATTTGGATCATGGCCTGGTAAGAAAAGCTAACAGCGAGCGTGTTGGCATGTGCCAATGGCATGCTAGGCCATTAGGGCCACGGCCTGGTAAGAAAAGCTACCAGCGAGCGTGTTGGTACGCCCTGGTGAGAAAAGCTACCAGCGAGCGTGTTGGCATGTGCCAATGGCATGCTCGGCCATTAGGACCACGCCTTGGTGAGAAAAGTTACCAGCGAGCGTGTTGGCATGTGTCAATGGCATGCTCGGCCATTAGGGCCACGGCCTGGTAAGAAAAGCTACCAGCGAGCGTGTTGGCATGTGCCAATGGCATGCTCGGCTATTAGGGCCATGCCCTGGTGAGAAAATCTACCAGCGAGCGTGTTGGCATGTGCCAATGGCATGCTCGGCCATTAGGGCCACGCCCTGGTGAGAAAATCTACCAGCGAGCGTGTTGGCATGTGCCAATGGCATGCTCGGCCATTAGGGCCACGCCCTGGTGAGAAAAGCTACCAGCGAGCGTGTTGGCATGTGCCAATGGCATGCAAAGCCAATTTGGCCTAGGTTGCACGGTTTGCAAGCCTAGGTGCGGGCGCTACTTTGGCATGGCGCGGCTAGAGCCAAGGTAAGGGTGTTTGGCTTGGCGTGGCGTGACCAGCGTAGCTATGGCCAAGGCAGAGTGTGTTTAGCATGGCGCGGCTAGGTGTGGCTGGCATGATTTTCCATTGGCACGGAGGTGCGGCTAGCATGGTTGGCATGCTTTGGCGCGTTTGGTGTGGATGGCATGATTTGCCATTGTCATAGAGGTGCGGCTAGCTTTGTCTAGGTGTGGCTGGCATGATTTTCCATTGGCACGGATGTGCGTCTAGCATGGTTGGAATGCTTTGGCGCGTTTGGTGTGACTAGCATAGCTAGGGCCAAGGCGCAGTGTGTTTGGCATGGCGCGGCTAGCTTGGGATAGTCATGGGTCGGCATGATTTGCCATTGTCACGGAGGTGCGGCTAGCATGGTTGCCATGTTTGTGGCGCGCGTTGGTGTGGTCGGCATGATTTGCCATTGGCGCAGAGGTGCGGCTATCTTGGGCTAGGTGTGGCTGGCATGATTTGCCATTGGCACGGAGGTGCGGCTAGCATGGTTGGCATGCTTTGGCGCGTTTGGTATGACTAGCATAGCTAGGGCCAAGGCAGAGTGCGTTTGGCATGGCGCGGCTAGCTTGGGCTAGGTGTGGCTGGCATGATTTGCCATTGGCACGGAGGTACAGTTGCCATGGTTGGCATGCTTTGGCGCGTTTGGTGTGACTAGCATATCTAGGGCCAAGGCAGAGTGCGTTTGGCATGGCGCGGCTAGCTTGGGCTAGGTGTGGCTGGCATGATTTTCCATTGGCAAGGAGGGTAATTAGGGTTTTGTTCGTTGTAACCCTAATTTGAAAAAATACCCCATATTAATTACTGACTACATGCATTAAACGTTCTAATAAATGTGTCACCGGTAACATTAGGTTATTTGGGTGTTTATGCGATTTTACCCTTTGCTTAAAAACCACCATCAACATTAAGTCCCCTGCTTAGCTCGGAACAGGATCTTTGTTGCGAGGTAAACATAAGATGGTGACAAACTATCAACAGAAAATTGTAAAGAGAATTGAGGAGGCTTGTCTGACCTTTTTATAAATAGGATTTGGAATCCTTGCCTCCGGCAGCTTTTGCACAAATCGGGAGGATGGCAAAATTGGGAAGTCGGTCGTGAGAGACAGAAGTCAAGGCAGCGGTGAGAAGTTGACGCGAGTTGGGAAACTGAGCGTGCTAGCTGGCGGGACCGGCGCAATTAAAGTGGGAAGCTGATCGTGCTAGCCGGTGGGACCGGCGCAAGGTGGGGAAGCTGAGCGTGCTAGATGGCGTGACTCGGACGATTGTTGGGAAGTTTGGGGAGACTGGCGCGAGCTTGATGGGACCGGTGTAAACAAGGAGGGAGTAGGTGTTTCTATAGATAGCAAAGTTTCCTTATTTTGCCTTCCTTCACGCGCGGCTTCAATTAGGGCATCATCCATGCCAAAAAATCTTGAAGCGTTATATCCCTCATTGCTTCCTTTCCTTTTTTTAAGGTTCCGTATTCATACCCATCGTAATTGTACCCCCTCCCTTGTTTGAGAAAAGGTTCTTCTTGTTGAGTTTCTTTCTTTGCCTAGAGACGAATCATCCTCTAAACAGCCAGATTCTCCAAGTGAAGGCGCGAGGTCCGACTCTTGCAAAAGCACCCCGACTAGGGTTATTCAGGCTAAGAAGATCATACCGGTATGTTCTCTTCTTCTTCTCTGTTCGTGTTATCCTCTTTTATATGTGTATAGATATGATGGAACTTGATCATTTTCCCCATCTTTTGCAGTGTATGATGGGACCCTCCAGAGATAGGCGCGCCTTTAACTCTTCGGAGAAGGACTTCAGACTTGACGGTGATCGATCTTATTCTCTCGAGGAGGCATTGGTTGGGATTGAATATCCATTCCATGAAGCTAGTGAAATCATTAAGGACCTCCGTTCCATCTATCCCCATGAATAACAGATACATGTTCAGACTTTCTTGGGTTCAGCAAGCATGGAGGAGGGGCGAGAGAACGAGGAAGAGTCTTGGCATGTTGAGAGGTTTCAGTGTGGCAAAGCCTTTCCTCGATCCGGGTATGGGGAGGATCGGACTGTTTCTAGGTTGAATCGACGGAAAAGAGAACGTGTGGGGGTCTTGGAGCAGAGCGCCATGATTCTTGACTCTGATGCGGATGAATCAAAAAACTTTCTCCGAAGTGTTGCTGAGAAAACCTTCGAAGGAGAATATGACGGAAACGAAATAACCTTTGAAGTTGATGCCAAAGGTGTCGTTGGTGATACCGGAGGGGTCATGGTAGCGTATGCTGGATGGGAGGACACTGTTGCCGCTGTGGTTGCTTCGGGATGGGATGTTGAGGTTGCTGCTGCTAACACCCTTGAATGGAACCTTTGGTGCCCGAGGGATTGTTGGGGGAAGTGCTTGAATATAGTCTTACCCGAAGGGACTTGTGCTCCATCCTTCGAGGGCTAGTTCTTCCCTTTTGTTATTTCTGTTAGCTTCTTTAGTTCCCCTGATGCCCCCTTTTTTTTTTTTCTTTTTTCGTAAACTCATCTTTACCTTCTTCTTCATCAGTCAACATTTTGCTTCACATATATTTTTTGAAAGAGGTTGTGGCATGATGGCTTTGCAATGGTTTTCTGGGTTTATCTGATGTATTTCTCTGATATCTGGAGAATTTGCTTGGAAAGAGATTTATTTATGCCTTTTTTTTTTTTTTTTTTTTTTTTTGACGGAAAAGGGAATCCCATGAAAAAAAATACAAACGGTGTATTCATCTTGGGGGAGTACAAATACTAAGAGGAATTGTTAAAGGAAATACTAAAGGGGGAAGTGATTGGGAGATAAAGCGTTTTAGGGATTGGAGACCTTGAGCCATCGCGAGTGAATTATCACTCCTTCAGGTGTGTCTGCATTGATGAGCTTGCAATATCCTCCCAAAAGGGTATCCACAACCAAATACAAAAATCGTCTTCTCTTTCATCGGGAGAATCGGTTTGAATAGCCATTTTTACTTGTCATCCTCCCAACTTGAAACGAGCTTTCCTTGACAATTACATCTCCGATTGAAAACGGGTTCGGCGTCGTGCAACTGTTTGAGTCTTGGCTTCGTTGGTTTCAATAGAAGTTTCCAATCTTCTTGCAAAGTGTTCAAATGGTCCAGCTCCCCATTCACATTTCTTGACAGCGTTCGTGCCAGTAATCGCGCCGAGTCCCCATGACGGAATGGGGGAGGGAACGACCGGTTGCGAAAAGGTTGCTCGGTCGACTTACTTGCATTTGAAAACCATGAGCTAGCGCCAACGGGTCCTCTCCGGATGTGTGGGTTCCTTCAATAATGCGATAACCAGTGGGATGATTTGTTGGCAATTCCTTCAGGCATGGACGTCGGCAAAGGGTGCACATTCAATTTCGCTTTGTTGTCGAGTACCCATAAGCGTCCCAATATCATGTCATGATCTAGTTCTTTGATAATATGGAATTTGCTATGCGTTATAGCGTCTCCCATCTTGATCTCTAGGTTGATGTAGCCATGCGCGTTCAAAGTTTCTCCTCTCAAGTTCTTAATCACGGACGGGGAATAGGTAGCGTCTTGTTTTGTAAATCCTGCTTCCTTTAGTGTCTTGAAAGTAATGATGTTGTGGTCAGAGGCCGTGTCGATGAGCGTGTCGTCAAATTCGTTACCTTTTAAACGGGGACGTGGTCGACAGTCCCCGCTCTCCTTTTGGTTTTTCCTGTTTGGGAAGCTTGGGCCCCTGGCGTGGTTTACGGGGAGATAAAAAGTCGTTTGCCGGATACAACACGATTGAGAGCTGCGAAAATATCTTGGCGTTGCATCTTGGAAAGATAGAGAATTTCGCATACATGTTGCATCATGGATTGTACAGTCTCGTGCACGGAGTCCCCGTGAGGACCCGCGCAGCTCTTATCGGGAGTGGGTCTCGATGCACTCTTTCGTCTCCCTGTTGGAGTCCTCCCGCTCCTATCCTTTCTTTGAAAATATGCTTTAGTCTCATTGCAATCGTTGGTCTGGGTGGTGAACGAACCTTTGGTAATGGCAAGATTGGGGTTCGCCATCTCAGCCTCAGTTGGTGGACGTCTGGGAGGTGGCAGTCTGATAACATCATCTTGAACCCAGGCTTCTAGGAGGTCAATCACCTCCTCGATGGTAAACGGGAAATCAAGGGTATCACCTTTGGTCTCATGACGCTGCATGGGAGTTTTAGTGACGGTCTTTCGTGGCGGGGTTCCCGTTGCGCCGACGCTTCACGTTTTGGCTGGTGGCTCGTAGTTGGGGCTTTCCTTTTTCCTCTTTCGTTTACTATGTTCACGGAGGATGAGACGGCATTAAATTGCTTGCTGATAAGGCATCTACTCCCGCGAGTTTCACGCGTGTCTTCGGTTCGAATCGGCCTAACTCTTTCTAGTAATGTCGGTGTGTTGTTGTCATGATCGTCCCTGCGGCTTCATGGAGTTCTACAACGTTTGGAAACGTAAGTTTTCAAACAGGGGCGCATTAAATAGAACCATACCATTGATGCACGCGTTCACTCAAATGTTGCTCGGTCACATTTGGGTCGTGACATTCGAGTGCTTGAACCCTGAACCTTTTTACGAAATCATTCGGATGTTCATTATCCCACTGGTACATTCTTCCGAGGTCTGATAAAGTAACTTGTTCAGACACGAAGAAGTATTTCTTGTAAAACGCAGTGACCATGCTACTCCAGTTGGGAATGTTGTTCGGTGGGATGTTGTTGTACCATGTATACGCCCTTCCAGTAAGTGACTTTGAGAATTCCTTTAAACGAACAACGTGATTATATTCATGTTCACCTAGGGATTCCAGGAAACGGGAGACATGCTCATGTGCACTCCCGGTACCATCGTACATGGTAAATTGAGGAGAAGAGTACCCCCTTGGGAGAGGGATTCTTTGCATTTCGGATGGGTAAGGGGGTTGGTGATGATGCACGTCCAATTCATCATTCTTGATTCGGTTGCGGAGAAGTTGTTCCGCATCTTCTCGCGTGACGGTTAGGCGGCTACGATTTTTTCCAACGGGATTCTAGCGCGAGTTTCCACATCCGCGTGCTCCGCCGAGGTGTCAAGGCGTGGGGTTGTTGGAGACGTTCCTAAGCGGCTCGAGGACGCGACTCACGTGGTAGTCGCTCTGTCGTGGTCTTGAGAAAGATGAGTACCTCCTTCGCGTTGAAACCATATCCGTATGGGCTCGCGAGCATCTCTTGTCATTCCATCAAATCGATGGTGACATAAGGACGACTTCCTCTCGTTCCCCTCTGGTCTCTCGTCCCGTCGGCGGGGTAATTGGAACCTTAGTTGTGGTCGGAGGCGCCATGCTAGACGAAGCATTTGGGGCCGTAGCGGCGGATCTGGCCCTGGTGACTGGTGGCGTGACACCCGAAGAGATATTTTCGTTGCCAAGATTAGAGGGTTGTGCAGAGGTACTAGAGGACGCAGCGGCTCTGTCCCTGGTGATTGGCGGTGTTACGCTTGAGGGAGGGCATTCGATGTTACTGTAGTCAGCAGGTGATGCAACGACGTTATTGGGAGAGACGCTAACATCAGGGATGCATTCTGTGCTAGTGTTCTCGGCAGCCGCTCCGGACCTGAGTTCCACCATGTTGGGATTTGACGTTCGGGAAACGAATCAGGAGTCGGAGTTGGTATTGTAACCGATAGATCAATCCACCCGCTGTGGTCGCCAATTGTTTATGGGTAAAAATCGTTTCCGCCGATTTTAGTAAATTCGGTAGGTGAGTGAGAAACTGGTTTAAACCCTAAACAAATGTGCTGAACGTGAGCACTTTCTATATTCGAGAGATCAACTGCATAAGTCCGGCCTAAACCAAGAAATGGCCGTTCCAGACTTGCTTCGGTCACAAAGTGGAGGAGAAGGGTTGATTTGGGGAAGGAAGGAAAGAAAGGTGTTGAGACCAGAATAATTTTGGGAGAGTAGTGCCTCGACTTGTATCAGAAAGTGAAATCTTAGGAAGCTTACAAGAGATGAAAGTTTTTTTGGAGAGCTTGCAAAGTTGCCTTTTCTGAGAGTGTTGTATTTTTTTCCTGACCGAGACTTGTTGTCTGGTGGAAATAGGTAAGACCTATTTATACAAGTCGAGGCTGAAACGTACCCTAGCCTCATGAAGAAAGAGAGTAAAGGGTGAAATAATGGGAGGAGGTGGTAACCGCAAGGTGTTTATGGGTGAAAACGTTTTCACCATTATTTCCTCATTTATTTGACCGCTTTATTCCTATTCACGCTTTCTTAATGTGAAGTAGTGTACGCCGCAAGTCAGGACCGCCAAACCAAGACCCCGGAAAGCATCCCCCAGCCAGTGTTGATGTCTCGAGTCTTGGTTGCACCTTGAGTGCAAGTGGCGCCGCTAGGGGCGCGTGTGGCATGTGCCAATGGTATGTGCGGAATGCCTTGGTGGTAGGTTGTACGTTAAGTGTAAGTGGCAATGCATAGAGCTGCTAGTGGCGTGTGTGGCATGTGCCAATGGCATGTGCGGAATGCCTTGGCGGTAGGTTGCACCGTTTGCAAGTTAGGCTACCAGCGGGGGTTTTGGCATGTTCCAATGGCGCGTACGGCCAAGTTGGCCTAGGTTGCACGGCTAGCAAGTTGGGCTACCAGCGTACGTGTGCCAATGGCATGCGTGGCCAATTTGGATCATGGCCTGGTAAGAAAATCTACCAGCGAGCGTGTTGGCATGTGTCAATGGCATGCTCGTCCATTAGGGCCACGGCCTGGTAAGAAAAGCTACCAGCGAGCGTGTTGGCATGTGCCAATGGCATGCTCGGCCATTAGGGCCACGCCCTGGTGAGAAAAGATACTAGCGAGCGTGTTGGCATGTGCCAATGGCATGCTCGACCATTAGGGCCACGCCTTGGTGAGAAAAGCTACCAGCGAGCGTGTTGGCATGTGTCAATGGCATGCTCGGCCATTAGGGCCACGGACTGGTAAGAAAAGCTACTAGCGAGCGTGTTGGCATGTGCCAATGGCATGCTCGGCCATTAGGGCCACTCCCTGGTGAGAAAAGCTACTAGGGAGCGTGTTGGCTTGTCCCAATGGCATGCTCGGCCATTAGGGCCACGCCATGGTGAGAAAAGCTACCAGCAAGCGTGTTGGCATGTGCCAATGGCATGCTCGGCCATTAGGGCCACGCCCTGGTGAGAAAAGCTACCAGCGAGCGTGTTGGCATGTTCCAATGGCATGCGTGGACAATTTGGCCTAGGTTGCACGGTTTGCAAGCCTAGGTGCGGGCGCTACCTTGGCATGGCGCGGCTAGGGCCAAGGCAGAGTGTGTTTGGCATGGCGCGGCTAGTTTGGGCTAGGTGTGGCTGGCATGATTTTCCATTGGCACGGAGGTGCGGCTAGCATGGTTGGCATGCTTTAGCGCGTTTGGTGTGACTAACATAGCTAGGGCCAAGGCAGAGTGCGTTTGGCATGGCGCGGCTAGCTTGGGCTAGGTGTGGCTGGCATGATTTGCCATTGGCACGGAGGTGCGGCTAGTATGGTTGGCATGCTTTGGCGCGTTTGGTGTGACTAGCATAGCTAGGGCCAAGGCAGAGTGCGTTTGGCATGGCGCGGCTAGCTTGGGCTAGGTGTGGCTGGCATGATTTTCCATTGACACGGAGGGGAATTAGGGTTTTGTTCATTGTAACCCTAATTTGTAAAAATACCCCCATTAATTACTGACTACATGCATTAAACGTTCTAATAAATGTGTCACCGGTAACATTAGGTTATTTGGGTGTTTATACGATTTTACCCTTTGCTTAAAAACCACCATCAACACCCGCTTTAATGGTCACGAATGCATAATTCCATTGATGCGGTGACTACTCTATCCTCTGCTCCAAAAAATGATGAACGCGTCACGACATGTGCCAAGGATCTGGTTCTGACGTACTATCTCTAAACAGGTTGATCAGGCAGTCGAGCCGGCTTAGTAACTTAGCCATACTTTTACGAGATAATATCTCTAGCCCTACCGTGATTTATTCGGGACAAAAGGGATTTCGTTATCTGTTATTGGAGTATCTGAGAGGCGGTATTAGTTTTGTTTGTGGGGCGGTAATACATCTAGAATTTTTGTTGTTTTCCTCACTACACACCGTTCTTCCACTGCCATTTGTTTATCAGAGCATTTCCTATGGGTAGTCTCCATTTGGATACTAACTCTTTCATATGAACGACCTCTCGCTCAAATGAACGGGTGAAGACACTATGGGCAAAAGAAAAAAAAAAGAGCACTATACGGGAGACAGTCTCCCGTGAACTAAAAAAGTTTCAAAGTAGACGGGGACTGTCCCCCGTTGAAAAAAAAAACAAAGAAAAACTTCTTAGGCGGAGGACAGTCCCCGTCCAAAAAAAAAACAAAAAAAAAAGCTACATAGAAGGGGGACAGTACCCCGTCCAAAGAAAAAAACGCAAAAAAAAAAAAAAAATTAAACGGAGGACTGTCCCCCGTTTACTGCTAAAAAGTGCAAATTTTTTCGACGGGGGACTGTCCCCCGTCTAGTGTTCCACTACCAACCACTTGTTCATTTGAATGAGTGCATGAACGTGTTTGGGAGAAAAGTGGGTTAAAGACTACCCATAGGAGCCTCTAATCTGCTCAAATTGGTAGTGCACTTCTTCATTTGAAGGAGTGACACTACCCATGGGATTTGCTCTCAGGGATGGTTTCACTCTGATTGATTTTAATTTTCTTTTTAATCAAGCTAGTAATTTGATTATTATGCTCTTAATCGAAAGGATTGTAAGTCAGTAATTCTTAATTCCAGTCTTTTTAATGAACCCAAAACCCTAGTTATCTTTATACAGTAAGATATATGAATATGAATTAGGGCTTTGTTCAAAGAATAATTTATTAGTAATTTAGTTAATAAGCATTCTCCATGATCATATACAGATTCTCAAGAGTTCAATGAAGTTCCGTATGAAGAATAAGAGGTATATATGTATGATGAAGACAAAAACTATTGGATGGAAGCTTATGAGACATTATGTCAACAGATGGAGTAAAAAATGTTGGACTTGATGATGCAATAGTTCCATAAAATAGCACAAAAGAGTTGTCTGAAGAAGAGATCAATAGTATTCGCCCATACATCGGAAAAGAATTTGAGTCACAAGATGAAGCTTATGATTTCTATAATCGGTATGCAAGTAATACTGGATTCAGTATTCTTCGGCACACCACTAACAAGTCTAGAGTTGAGCCTTTTGAAGTAATACAACGCACATTTTGTTGTAATCGTCAAGGAGTGCGAGATACTAGAGCTAAGACTGTTGAACAAAGGCAAAGGAACCAAGCTGATATAAGGGAAAACTGTAATGCCGCAATGGTGTTAACGAAGAGAAATGGTAGATGGGTTGTAACTCGTGTTATAGAAGAACATAGTCATAAGCTTGTTTCTCCAAGTAAAAGGCATAATATCCGGTCATTGAGATTCATAAGTAGCAGCCAGAAACAAGTTCTTGTCAACATGCGTTTAGCAGGTATCAAAACAAACCAAATGATGAACTACTTTACAATTGAATCAGGTGGAGTTAGAAACATTGGGTTTCTTCCAAAAGATGCAAGAAACTTCTTAAGTACAAAACGGCAGTTAGAGCTAAAACATGGAGATGCCCAAGCTGTACTTGACTACTTTGAACGTCAACAAGTGGAGAACCCATCATTTTTTTTATTCAATTCAAGTTGATTCGGAAAGCCAAATGACCAAATTTTTTTGGGCTGATGCTAAATCGAGGATGGACGATTCTTATTTTGGAGATGTAGTTTTTTTTTATCCTACCTACAGTACAAACAGGTACGACATGCCATTTGTTCCGATTGTGGGAGTTAATCATCATTATTAAACTGTATTGTTTGGTGGTGCTTTGATTTATTCTGAAAGCGAGGAATCATTTGAATGAGTAATAAAAACATGGATGAGAGCGATGCATGGTAAAGCGCCGAAAGTTATTCTTACAGATCAAGAATCGGATATTGGAGGTGCTATTGTACATGTTCTGCCAGGTACGCGACATAGATTTTGTTTATGGCATATATGTAGAAATGCTATGAAAAATTTGTCTAATGGGAACAAAGAATTCATTAAGGAATTTAACAACTACTTATATGGATATGAAACGGTTGAAAAATTTGAGCTAGGTTGGGCTACAATGCTTAAAAATCATAATTTGGAAACAAATAAATGGTTATCAACATTATACAACAAACGTGAACACTGGGCATCAGTTTATACGCTGATGTATTTTGTGCTTATATGTATACAACACAGCGAAGTGAGAGTATTAAATCTTATTTTGATGGATTTTTGAGAAGAGATATGCCATTATGTGAATTTGTTCGGCAGTATCTAAGAGCGGTAGTAGCAAGAAGAGAGGCAGAAAATAATATGGATTATGACACAATATATAAATTCCCAGTTCTGAGATTTTGTATGTGTATTGAAAAAGATGCAGCTTTGGTATACACAAAGACAGTTTTTACTAAATTCCAAGAACAATTAACTGAATGTTTTTCTTATTCTCATGAAAGGGTGGGGAAAAGTGGAACAATACCCACTTACCATGTATCTAGAATTGGATTTGCGCATAAATTCCGGACATTGATTTTCGACTTTTTGACTAACAGTGGTCAATGTAGTTGTCTACTATACGAGTTTGCTGGTTATTTATGCAGGCACATATTAAAGGTTTTCATAGTTGAGAATGTTCAAAATCTTCCAACTCAACATATTCTGAAATGGTGGACCAAAGATGCTAAATTTGGACCAGTGGTGTTTGACCAAGGTGAAGAAATTATAGCTGATTGTCAAGATACGATTACAGTTAGATATAGTAGACTCTGTCAAGATGCGATCAATATTGCTGTTAAAGGTTCGACATCAACTACGGTATATAATGTGGCCGTACAAGTTTTATAAAAAGCTTTACAGGAAATTGAGGAAGCTATAAAATCCACCCCACAAGTAAATCAAGATGGACAACCTGATGTTACAAGATAAGCAGAAACTGTAGAAAACCATCCAAATTTGCGAAGTTCAGTGAAAGAACCTCCAATCGTAAAGCGTAAAGGCAAACCTGGTAGAAGGAAGTCATGGGTTGACAAACTCAATAGGGACCGAAAGGACAAGGAAAACAAGAGAAAAACAAGACCAAAAGATTCACCAAGGTACTTTAATGAATTAAGTTATTAAACTTAGTAATCTATATGTAATGTAAAAATCATTAACTCATTTTATGTCTATGCAGGTTGCCGGCATCAACATCAGTTGAACTGGACAATGCCAACTCTCAAGACAAACAACGGAAGAAAGCAAAAAAATCAGTTGGATTAGAAAACGCTAACTCTCAAGATAAGAAACCCAATAAAAGAAAAAGATGTATGTACATTACTTCAATCGTTTATTATAATATACCAATACCAATCTCTATTTATTCTTATACCTGCTAATTTATAGTTATACATATTTCAGCGTCAAACATGGGAGGTTTCAGCGAAATAAGTAGTCATCAACCTGAAACTATAAGGTGTGTGTTTTTCGTTGTCTAATAATGGTCTGGCAGATTCTCCTCTTTATGTTAGATAAAAAAGTTCCATAAGTAAAAATGCTGGCAGGTTCTCCTCTTTGCATAGTGATATATGCTAACTACTCTTTGTTTTATACCTATACAGTTCCATAAGTAGAAATGCTGACATGTGAAACCAATCGAGTCAAATGAATGAAATCAATCTTAATATTGATCTTACTGGTCATTGTTGGGTAATATTACTTTCGTATATTTAGTTTAATGACTATATATTTATATTCCTCCCCTACAATGACTAATCAATATATTCTTTTCGGGTTTCAGGATTCACATATTTGAATGCTTGCTATTGGTATCATCAAGAAGGACCCATTGCAGAAAGAGCAAAATGGTGTCGCAGGAGTTTTCTTTAGATTTTGTAACTATGAACGCTATGCAGTTCATGTATTTTGGATGGTTTGTATTCGATTGGTGTGATTGGTCAACAGCGCCGTATCTAGAGATTTGACATCCAGACAATCCATCATCAAAATGAACATAAACTTAAATGGTGGCAAATTTTGTTAATAGCTATGGCCACCATTTTCTTAGTCGGTCTTCTACTCTCTCTTTTACTGTTTTCGTTGTTATAATAGATGATCATCTGCAAAGACGTGGTCATAGACCTTCTACATGTTCTTGTTGTTCCTGTGTAGGTGATTTGGTTTTCTGATTCTAGAATTTGCACTTTTTTTTTTTTTTTTTTGAAAAATTATAATTTAGCAACCTAAGTGATAAATTGATGTTAAATGTATTCACATCTAAGTTTGTTATTGTTGCTTCTGTGTGTTACCTTAAATTCTCTAGGCTTTCTCAACTGAAAAACAAC
Source organism: Papaver armeniacum (assembly GCA_023531295.1). Taxonomy (NCBI): domain Eukaryota; kingdom Viridiplantae; phylum Streptophyta; class Magnoliopsida; order Ranunculales; family Papaveraceae; genus Papaver; species Papaver armeniacum. The sequence goes on along the minus strand of JAJJWW010007032.1, from coordinate 197,441 downwards.
AAAATAGGAAGTACGTTGTATGTCATCTTTTAGTGTAAAACTCAGCATATGCGTATGAATCCAAAACTTCACCGAACACTAAATACTGAATTTAAAATATTTTTATAAGAAATGAAAAAGAATTAAGGACCTATATCTAATTTCCTGATTCTACCCGCTGTATATATACCTTAATGAAAAAGAATCCAAAACTTCACCCAACACTAAAACCAATCATAACGATTTGAGGAAAATCCAACGGCTGGCAGGCTGATACCTTAAAAAGCTATCCCGCAGAGTCGTGCGGGATAGCACTGCTCATGAGTATATGCATGTGCTGATTATTTAAGATATAAAAAGTCAACTAACTATTTTGTTTATACCACTATCTACACTAATGTAAAATAAACATCTGCATTTAATTTGGTATACTAAATAAATAATAATTTCCAATAATTGATCTGTGAATTATTTAGAGTAATTTGTTTCGCCACTACTAAATATATAAATACATTATTTTGAAGGATTTTTTTTTTTGAAGTATATTTTCAAGGATTTGATTAAACTAACTAACAATGGTATATTAAAATCGATATTATTTTCCAAAAATCAGGAGAATTAATTATGAACCCACAATTGGGGATATCAAAACTAATTGGGGGATATAGCTACATGACAAAAACTAGATCCATATATCAAATCTGGGCCACCCCTTATGTAATTATTTTTTTAATTCCTAATCTAGCCCTCACTAATCAGGTTTACTGGTTATAATAATTAGGAAATTCTTAAGTATTTGGGGATAGATTAGTGTGTATTTTTATTTGAATTTGTGTGAGGTGAGAGTAGGAGGGAAAAATATTTTAGAGTTGAAATTTTTTTGTGAAAATGGAAGATGATTGTGAAGAGAGAATTGCTGCTAAGAGGTTCAAAATTTGATTTTTTTTTCTTTGAATCCACCATTTTTGCAGCTGAAAAAGCTCGGTGCTGGTATGGTATTCAACCAAAAAACCATGTCGGCATTTGTTGGAAATTTTCGTAAATGTTTACCGACAAAATTTTCTGGTTTTGATCTTCAAAACCTATTTTTTTTTTGTTTTAATCAGTCCACTGCCGGCACAGTCAGTTAATTCTCGAGCATGCCGGTACCTATGCCGACATAGTATGATGCTAAACTTTCTATGCCGGCACATGATGTAAAGTATTCAGAAATTTTTTTTTTTTTTCACTTGAGGCATTGATAGATTTATATCGAGCATGCCGGAATTTAGCTCTGGCATTGAATTCATCAATTCCGGCATGGTCTTCATCACCTCCGACGATGTAAAAAAATATATTTCCGGCATGGTTTTCATCACTTCCGGCGTGGTCTTCACCACTTCTGGCATGGTCTTCATCACTTCCGGCGTGGTTTTCATCACTTACGGCATGGTCTTCATCACTTCCGGCGTGGTCTTCATCATTTCCGACATGGTCTTCATCACTTCCGGCGAGGTTTTCATCACTTCCGGCATGGTCTTCATCACTTCCGAATGTGAAAAAAATAAATCGTTTTCAAAGTGAGGAGCCGACAGAGAAGGAGAAGAGAATTTGAAAGGGAGTGGGGAAAATTTAGAATTTGAAAGGGAATGGGGAACATTTGGGTTTCAAAGCTTTAACCCTAAAAAGAGATTAATAAGAATTGGAGATGGAAATGGGGGATATGTTTTTGTTTTTTGATTTTAAGTTTTTTAAACTTCCGGCATGGTCTTCATCACTTCCGAATGTGAAAAAATAAATCGTTTTCAAAGTGAGGAGCCGACAGAGAAGGATAAGAGAATTTGAAAGGGAGTGGGGAAAATTTAGAATTTAAAAGGGAATAGGAAACATTTGGGTTTCAAAGCTTTAACCCTAAAAGAGATTAATGAGAAGTGGAGATAGAAATGGGGATATGTTTTTGTTTTTTAATTTTTATTTTGAGGGAAGGGTGTTTTAGTATTTTCGCCCAATAAACACCCCTTAGCAGACACCTTTGGTTGGGGGAAGTAATTCATATCCCCTAATTAGTTTTGATATCCCCTAATTGTGGGTTCTTAATTATTTGTAAAGATTTGTTTCAACAAACGAGAATATCGGTGTTTACTATAATAGACAATAATTGAATGCATATATATATTAGTGCATTATATTTAATAATTTAAATAAATTAATAGAGGTATACTATAATCAATATAAGTATAGGCCAATTGCAAAGGAAGCTGCCACTCGTATTTTAATAGAGGTATACTATAATCAATATAAGTATAGGCCACTCGTATTTTATATTCATAGATTATTTCTTACTTTTTCTAATTTTCTTTTTTGTTCTTCTAAAATAAAAATCCTAACAAAACTCTGTTTACCCACCATTACATCAAACTAAGCACTTGGTTACTCATATATATGATAGTAACATTACTTAAGAAACAGTTGCAAATTTGTTATCTGGTTAATGCAGCAGCAAAACCCAGTACCTGTATCACACTTAGTTGATGTAAGGTATCCAAAACTAGTTAAGAAGTCAAATAGCTGTTTAAACTTAACTAATTAACATATATATATCACCAAATTAGAATACTAGTATTGATCTGTATTTCTCATTGTTTATTATTAATAAAATAATACACATTAATGATGGCATTTTAAATAAATGATGTTTCAAATCTATTATTGATTGAATGAAGCTTCTTCCCCTTCATACGTTCTATTAAGAATTTTAATTAAAGACAATGTTAACTCTACATCTCTCTATTAGGTTTCTTATATAAATACCAACACTTCTCTTGTTTAAACACATCAATCTCAAAACATTTCCAATAACAAAACCCTCTAATTCCTCTACAGATTATTCATTTTTATTTTTTTTGTTATAGAAAATGAAGATGTCCGAAGCATTAATGATTTTTATGATGATGGGAGTATTATTAATATTATCAAATGCCCAAGCTCAAACGCATTGGTATAAAGATTCTACATTGTTTTTCGAATATTTATCGGGTGAGATCGGTTTGTGGAAGCTCAACGATCCTCATAGTGACCCTATTGTGTCAAATAACGGTGTGGTTGGTGACTTCACAAACTTAGGAACTGTCACTGATTACCTGTCGCTGGTTGATCATTCTTTTCAATGGAAGAAGAGCGATTTCGACTCCTTGGCAGCTTTTATATACAAATATGATTGTCTAGTAAACTTTTACGGTGAGCTTCTTCCCATAACTTTTCCTCGTGATAGATTTAATAATTACTTACCTCAAATGACCAAACCAGTACGGTTTTGGACACGTGAGGTAGTGAACATGCCCAGTTATGGTTTACCTCTTTCCTCGATTCCATATCGTGAGGTTACATACGTAGGAGGGGGATCTGCTCCCGTGGAACCCAGTCCTGAAGAAAAGAAATTAGCCTCAGAATTGGTTGAGTGTGAGGAAGAACGTGCAACTCTTGAAGATAAACTGAAAAAGGAGAAAAGAAGTAAGAAAATTTGCATCGATAATCTTGGAAAATTGGGAAAGAGAATTGGCTTGATAAACTAATTTTGTGTTGATAAAATCTCTAGTTGTTTCATTTGGGTTTCGGTGTGTTCCTTCTATCTATTTTCATCTATATTTGAATTTGATCGGGTTTCGGTTTGCTTTGTCTCATTAGCACATGATAATTTATGTCGCATTATTAAATAACTTGTGCGAGTTATTAAATAACTTAAAGTGTGTGTGTACTCTTGAATTAATAATAATGCTTTCGATATTCAATTTCTTATAATATTTATTAATACTTATCAAAAATTTCTACAACAATTCACTAAGATACAACATATATTTATACTGCAACTATGCTTATTTTCTCCATCAGATATATATGCAAGAGATACACTCAAATGACCGATCAAGAACTATCTCAAAATATGGTACAAAGAGATTTGCTTGGAAAACAGTAGAAATGATCAAATTAAGGTTTAGCCATAGTGATGAAGTGATGCGAGGAACACTACGATATAGATAGTTCAATATATTTGCATCCATTAACATTTCCCTCATAAATACCACTTTCAAAATAAAAACTAACTATATCTTCCTAATAAAAATCGTAAGGGGCATCTCCAATGAAAAATCACATTAGTTATAGAGCACTTAAACTATCGTTCTTTTAAATTATCGATCTACGTACCTTGGGTTATTATGAACACTAATTTATATATGGTGACATTTTATGAGACTCATAGCGTTGCTATAAAAGTTAACGCTTTTTCATGTACAGTGGCACCGGATGTTTCGTTTGTTACACGAATTTATTCACATGCTTAAAATATACTAGATAATAACAAACTCATAAGATATAAATATCAATTGTACAAGAAGTCAATATCGCAAAATGCAATTGGAGAAAAAATAAAATAGAAACTATGACAATTAATCGTATGAAATGTTGTGAATTAACTTTCTTGGAAAGATTCGACGCCAAAAATTATGTTTGTTTCTGTGAAAGATCTTAGCTCGGTATATTTTAGTCCATATTTACTCCTTAATTAATTTTATGTTTTCGTTACATATCTATATGAGTCAACATTGTACTACACTGACTCGAAATGCAAGCAAATTAATTTAATACTGGTAGGACAAAATTTAAAAATGAAACTAGGTCATCTATTTAGGACGGAGAGAGTATTTGTAGGACAAAATTTAAAAATGAGTAGGTCATTTATTACTATTTAAAACTGAGGGAGTATTTGAGAGGTGTTTACGTATAGCGTTTCTCCTTAGAACGATTTGTCTCTGGTTCTCGTGCATGCTTCTCTGGCCATCTTTGGCCTGGGTTGCAAGTTCTATCCGAGAATACGTGTTGGCGTATGTGTGGTGTTTGGTTCTTGTGTGCCTGTTGGCTCCCGCCCCGTGCGGTGAACGACATGACCGATGACCTCTTTAGTCACGCTTCTTGTTCCCATTTGGTTCCTTTGTTGCCTAATTATCGAGAAGGTATTGATGGTGTCCCCCGTTTGTTGTTATATTTTACTAACCGATGATAAAAAAGATTTATCACTCACAGCGTGTTCAATTGGAACGATCTATCTCTGGTGCTCGTGCTTCCCGTGCCTTAATTTACTTGGCTTGCTAGTTCTACTTGAGAAGTTTGTCTCCTGATGGAAAATACGTGTTGGCGTATGAGTGGTGTATGGTTCTCGTGTGCTGGTTGGCCCTCCTCTCGGTGCGGCGAACGACAAGCCCGATTACCTCGTCAGCCCCGTCCTATGTTTCTATTTGGGAAAGACTTGTCCGGTTCCCATACCTATCTATCGAGAAGGTATCGATTATTGTCCCTCGAAATTGTGAACATGTGAAACCATCTTGGCATATTGTGAAGAGGGGGACTCCTCCCCGTAGCTTTGCAGGCAGCAGGATCAGGAAAGGGGGAATCCCATTGTTGCCCGTGCAGGGATATGGGTATATCCCGCTTTAATGGTCACGAATGCATAATTCCCTTGATGCGGTGACTAATCTACCCTCTGCTCCAAAAAATGATGAACGCGGCACGACATGTACCAAGGATCTGGTTCTGACGTACTGTCTCTGAACAGGTTGCTCAGGCAGGCGAGCCTGCGTAGAAACTTAGCCATACTTTTACGAGATAATATCTCTAGCCCTACCGTGATTTGTTCGGGACAAAAGGGCTTCTGTTATCTGTTATCGGAGTATGTGAGAAGCGTTATTAGTTTTGTTTGTGGGGCGGTAGTACATCTAGAATTTTTGTTGTTTTCCTCACTACGCACCGCTCTTCCATATCCATTTGTTTATCAGAGCATTTCCTATGGGTAGTCTCAATTTGGAGACTAACTCTTTCATATGAACGACCTCTCACTCAAATGAACGAGTGAAGACACTATGGGAAAAAAAAAGAGCACTATACGGGAGACAGTCTCCCGTGAACTAATTTTTTTTCAAAGTAGACGGGGACTGTCGCCCGTCGAAAAAAAAAACAAAGAAAAACTTCTTATACAGGGGACAGTCCCCCGTCCAGAAAAAACAATGAAAAAATCTACATAGACGGGGGACAGTCCCCCGTCCAAAGAAAAAAACGCAAAAAAAATAACGAAATTAAACGGGGGACTGTCCCCCGTTTACTACTAAAAAGTGCAAATTTTTATGACGGGGGACTAGTGTTTCACTACCAACCACTTGTTCATTTGAATGAGTGTATGAACATGTTTGGGAGAAAAGTGGGTTAAAGAATACCCATAGGAGCCTCTAATCTACTCAAATTGGTAGTGCACTCCTTCATTTGAAAGAGTGACACTACCCATAGGATTTGCTCTCAGGGATGGTTTCAAAAACCCAAATTTTTTTCAGGTAACATCAATAACCTGTCATCTTCATCACCGTGTTTATCAGTAGTTAATAATACTGATCTTTTAGTCCAGATTCTACTATTTTACCAGTCAAATCAACTTCTTATTTTCAAATCTGTATCAAAAAAATAGTTATCACTCGTCTCTCATTCACATTTCATCAAAACCATTGCATAATCTTTATTTTCACAGGATCCCCCCAAAGTGTATCTGGATTAATCAGGAACCAATCATCATAATCATAATCATAATCATAATCATATAGAAGAAACACCCAAAATATTATTTTTTTCATTATGGTAGTTTTAACAATGCCCCTTTTGAAAGCCAGGGCTTTATGAATGTTGTACTGGTATTGTTTTATACAATGTTGCAGGTGAATGCACAGGCTTCAAAGGAACCTATGCAACTGGAATAATTGATGCGAAGACTGGAGAATGCATGGAAATGCTAGAGGGATTAACATGGGCCAAAGCTATGGAGCTGGAAAAGATACACCTTCTTGCTGATGTTGAAGTGGTTGTTAACTCTATCAAGAATAACTTATCTCTTGTCAGTTGATATAGAAAGCTTTTAAGAGACATGAAACTTCTTCTTAAGTCTTTTACTTTTGTTAATGTCAGTTATGTCAGTAGGAGTTTTAATCAATTAGCAGATTTTGTTTCAAAGAAAATTAGGAAGGGTAAGTTATCCATTGAAGAGTTCAGTATTGACGTTAGGCATACTGAAACTTTACTAAATAACTTTGTTGATTCTGGTTAATTTTCTTCAATAAAATTCCTTAGTTATCTAAAAAAAAAAATTATATCTAAAAATAGCGCCCTAATAGTTGATCAAAAAATTATTCGAATAAAAGAAATAATACATTTATTTTAAGTACTATATAAAAACACTGATCAATTAAAATACAAGTTAAAGTTCAACAAATTCTTTTTCTTTGACGATCAAATGTTTGATAAAGAAGATTTACAATTATTACAAATTGGATAGCAAGAGAGATATAATTGTGATGCTTAATTAAATTGTGGAAATTTATGAGAAACCCAAGTTTGGATCCTCTCTCTTCTAAAAACCCATCCATAAGATGGTATATATCTCTAACCCAAAATCTAAGATGTACGGTTACGATTAGTAGTTTTAGATTAAATATAGATTTTCAAACTTTCAACATGACTAGATTAACCTTCATCCATTACGTACAATTGAAAAGGAAAATTAATAGAAAAAATCAATAATTTATTGTCAAACAATCACAGGCGAATTCGTGGGCGTTATAAATGGCTGTTAGGTTGTATTTGCATTACTCACCGAATAATTAGGCTTAAATACCATAATTAAATAAGGATAATTAATATTAATGAAAAATATCCGTGTCATGTCATGGTCGTACCTATATACTTAGCTTGCAAAGAACGCGGAATGTCATACCTATATTCATGGAGGAGGATAATTAATACTCCATGAATTACTCATAATAAAAATAATTTTCTACCAACATTTCTTTCTTCTTCTTTTTCGTTAACAATAAAAGTAAAATCACACCCACTTTAGATCTCGTGCAAGTATTCATGGAGTCATAACAAGTTTGCTGATTGAGATTCAATAATATTGCGATTAAGTGATCTAAGTGGTTCCTCTGGTCATTGGACTCCTAAATCTAGGATACGCAGTAGCTTCTAAATAGTCACGGGTTTCCTATATGGTGGAATTTTTGAAGTTGTTTAATGTAGTCCTAATTTTATCATTTGATTCCGCTAATCTGTTTCCTTCTATCTTTTAATCTATCTGTTCTTTTCTTTTTTCATTTTTGGTGATTCGTTAATTTTAGTTAAGTATTGACATTACGCCGGTGATAATTATGATTTCCACGAATTAGAGAGGGTGAAAAGAGGAGTTTTCCGATTGAAATTTTACCAATATGTGAAAATTAGAACATCACCAATCTCTCATGTGAAAATTTATATTTTCATCAATGGAATTTTTTCCAATATTGGTGATAATTAGGGTTTTTTTACACTTATTTTTGAAAATCGGGATTCTCATATATTTTATTCCTGTGATAATTGGAGTTATTTTAGAGATGATAATTGGAGTTATCTTTAGAAGTGATAATTCTAGTTTTTTCCATACATAGATTGTATTGAGTTTTTATTTTTAAAAGGAATATTTACGAGAGATTTTTAAGGGAGTAATTATTTTACGTGAGTATTTATAGGGAACCTATTTAAGGGGAGTATTTATAAGGGATTTTGAAACCTAAAATCCTAAAATTAGATGCAACGAGAATTTTAAGGAATTAATTAAGGGATTTGGAGTTAATTAATGGATTTAGTTTAGGAAGAGGAATAGAAGAAGACATGATAAATGGTGGAGTAATTTTAGGAATTGATTTAAGATAAAATTAGGTGGAATTAGTTTAGGAAAATCACATTTCTTTTTTAAAACCGAATTAATAATCCAGGTGGAAGGTTATTTTTGTAATCAAAGTACTAGTTTAACTAATTATGGGTTTGTTTGTACCCAAAATTACTTTTTGGCACGAAACACGATGAATGGATAGTTTTGGTGAGTCTTTTGGGTTAGGGGTCGATTTGAAGAACAAAATGAAAGACAGAGGTTTAACGTGGTTCGGCATAGGTTGCCTACGTCCACGGGCGAATCCCCTTGGGGAGTGATTTTGTATTGATAATAAAATTACATTGTATATTTTTTACCCTATTGGCTCCCCCATCCTGATTTCTGCTCTCCCCTATTTACACAGTTCCATATCTAAATATAAACATAAATTACATTAACTGCTCATTCATGCCTCCATCATCAATTCTGTATGAAACAGCTGGAGTTAATTCTGCATGTATGAAACTACTGCAATTAGTACTGCATGGATGAAACTGTTGCAATTCAATTTACATGAAACTGCACATTTATGTTTCCTTGATAAATTTTGCATAAATGATGGCTGGCAGTATTGGTGGACATTTGCTTTGCGAGACAAATGATCGTTTGGGTAGGGACTAGCTTGATGGTTGACAGCATGATGGTCGGGTGTGATGGAGGCCGGCCGGGCAAAGATGATTGGAGACTGGTTGGCAGTGTGGAAGAGTTTTCGGCTGAGAATTGGTTAGCGGCATTGTTGGCTACAAGACTGAAAAATTGCTTAGGGGTGCGACTGACTTCGATAGTTGTCCGACGGTTGACTTTGACTGTTGACCGACCGTTGACTTTGACCATTGATCTTGATCGAACGTTGACTTTGATAGTTGACCGACTTTAACCATTGACCTTGACCGGAAGTTGACTTTGATAGTTGACCGACTTTGACCATTGACCGGTCTGTGCAGACTGGTGGGCTGCCTTGGTTGACTAGTTAGTGGGCCTGGATGAGGACCAAAAGATGATTCAAGTATCAATTTGGCCCATTAAGTGGTATTTTTATGGTACAAACAAGGTTACTCATATATGAAATCTTATTCATGGATTTTTGATATAAAAAATTTAAGAAATTGGGCCACAAATAATTTTTCCCTAATTAAATTAGTTTCACATGCAATGAGTACATGCATGTGCTGGTAAATTAAGAAATACAAAAGTCAACTAACTATATATAAGGATTGGATTGTGAGAGATATAATTAAGATGTTTAATTAGGTTAGTTACGTATTAGTTCATATGCAATGAGTATATGCATGTGCTGATAATTTAAGATATAAAAGGTCAACTAACTATTTTGTTTATACCACTATCTACACTAATATAAAATAAACATCTGCATTCAATGAAAGGAGTTGAATAGACTAATTTTTAATTTTGGTATACTAAATAAATAATAATTTCCAATAATTGATCTGGTGAATTATTTAGAGTAATTTGTTTCGCCACTAATAAATATATAAATACATTATTTTCAAGGATTTGATTTAACAAACTAACAATGGTATATTAAAATCGATATTATTTTCCAAAAATCAGGAGAATTAATTATGAACCCACAATTGGGAGATATAACTACATGACAAAAACTGGATCCATATATCAAATCTGAGTCACCCCTTATGTAATTATTGTTTTAATTCCTAATTTAGCCCTCACTAATCAGGTTTAGTGGTTAATAATAATTAAGAAAATCTAAAGTATTTAGGGATAGATTAGTGTGTATTTTTATTTGAATTTGTGTGAGGTGAGAGTAGAAGGAGGGAAAAATATTTTTGAGTTGAATTTTTTTTGTGAAAATGGAAGATGATTGTGAAGAGACAATTGTTGCTAAGAGGTTGAAAATTTGATTTTTTTTTCCATGAATCCACCATTTTTGCAGCTGAAAAAGCTCGGTGCCGGCATGGTATTCAACCAAAAAACCATGTCGGCATTTGTTGGAAATTTTCGTAAATGTTTGCCACTATCCGGGCATGTCAGTACCTATGCCGACATAGTATGATGCTAAAATTTCTATGCCGGCACATGATGTAAAGTATCCAGAAAATTGATTTTTTTTCAGTTGACTACCGCCATTGATAGATTTATATCGAGCATGCCGGCATTTAGTTCCGCCACTGAATTCATCAATTCCGGCATGGTCTTCATCACTTCCGGCGATGTAAAAATATATATTTCCGGCATGGTCTTCATCACTTCCGGCGTGGTCTTCATCACTTCCGGCATGGTCTTCATTACTTCCGGCGTGGTCTTCATCATTTCCGACATGGTCTTAATCACTTCCGGCGTAGTCTTCATCACTTCCGGCATGGTCTTCATCACTTCCGGCGTTGTCTTCATCATTTCCGACACGGTCTTCATCACTTCCGGCTTGGTCTTCATCACTTCCGGCATGGTCTTCATCATTACCGGCATGGTCTTCATCACTTTCGAATGTGAAAAAAAAAAATTGTTTTCAAAGTGAGGAGCCGACAGAGAAGGAGAAGAGAATTTGAAAGGGAGTGGGGAATTTAGAATTTGAAAGGAAATGGGGAACATTTGGGTTTCAAAGCTTTAACCCGAAAAGAAATTAATAATAAGTGGAGATGGAAATCGGGGATATGTTTTTGTTTTTTGATTTGAAGTTTTTTAATTTTTATTTTTAGGGAAGGGTGTTTTAGTATTTTCGCCCCAAAAAATACCCCTTAACAGACACCTTTGGTTGGAGGAAGTAATTCATATCCCCAATTAGTTTTGATATCCCCAATTGTGGGTTCTTAATTATTTGTGAAGATTTGTTTCAATAAACGAATATTGGTGTTTACTATAATAGACAAATAATTGAGTGCATATATTAGTGCATTATATTTAATAATTGAAATAAATTAATAGAGGTATACTATAATCAATAGAAGTATAGGCCAATTTCAAAGGAAGCTGCCACTCGTATTTTATATACATAGATTATTTCTTACTTTTTCTATTTTTCTTTTTTGTTCTTCTAAAATAAAAATCCTAACAAAACTCTGTTTACCCACCATTACATCAAACTAAGCACTTGGTTACTCATATATATGATGGTAACATTACTTAAGAAACAGTCACTAATTTGTTATTTATCCGGTTAATGCAGCAGCAAAACCCAATACCTGTATCACACTTAGTTGATGTAAGGTATCCAAAACTAGTTAAGAATTTAAATAGCTGTTTAAACTTAACTAATTAACATATATATATATCACCAAATTAGAATACTAGTATTGATCTGTATTTCTCATTGTTTATTATTAATAAAATAATACACATTAATGATGGCATTTTAAATAAATGATGTTTCAAATCTATTATTGATTGAATGAAGCTTCTTCCCTTCATACGTTCTATTAAGAATTTTAATTAAAGACAATGTTAACTCTACATCTCTCTATTAGGTTTCTTATATAAATACCAACACTTCTCTTGTTTAAACACATCAATCTCAAAACATTTCCAATAACAAAACCCTCTAATTCCTCTACAGATTATTCATTTTTATTTTTTTTGTTATAGAAAATGAAGATGTCCGAAGCATTAATGATTTTTATGATGATGGGAGTATTATCAATATTATCAAATGCCCAAGCTCAAACGCATTGGTATAAAGATCCTACATTGTTTTTCGAATATTTATCAGGTGAGATCGGTTTGTGGAAGCTCAACGATCCTCATAGTGACCCTATTGTGTCAAATAACGGTGTGGTTGGTGACTTCACAAACTTAGGAACTGTCACTGATTACTTGTCGCTGGTTGATCATTCTTTTCAATGGAAGAAGAGCGATTTCGACGCCTTGGCAGCTTTTATATACAAATATGATTGTCTAGTAAACTTTTACGGTGAGCTTCTTCCCATAACTTTTCCTCGTGATAGATTTAATAATTACTTACCTCAAATGACCAAACCAAGATACGGTTTTGGACACGTGAGGTAGTGAACATGCCCAGTTATGGTTTACCTGTTTCCTCGATTCCATATCGTGAGGTTACATACGTAGGAGGGGGATCTGCTCCCGTGGAACCCAGTCCTGAAGAAAAGAAATTAGCCTCAGAATTGGCTGAGTGTGAGGAAGAACGTGCAACTCTTGAAGATAAATTGAAAAAGGAGAAAAGAAGTAAGAAAATTTGCATCGATAATCTTGGAAAATTGGGAAAGAGAATTGGCTTGATAAACTAATTTTGTGTTGATAAAATCTCTGGTTGTTTCATTTGGTTTCGGTGTGTTCCTTCTATCTATTTTCATCTATATTTGAATTTGATCGGGTTTCGGTTTGCTTTGTCTCATTAGCACATGATAATTTATGTCGCATTATTAAATAACTTGTGCGAGTTATTAAATAACTTAAAGTGTGTGTGTACTCTTGAATTAATAATAATGCTTTTGATATTCAATTTCTTATAATATTCATTAATACTTATCAAAAATTTCTACAACAATTCACTAAGATACAACATATATTTATACTCCAACTATGCTTATTTCTCCATCAGATATATATGCAAGAGATACACTCAAATGACCGATCAAGAACTATCTCAAAATATGGTACAAAGAGATTTGCTTGGAAAATAGTAGAAATGATCAAATTAAGGTTTAGCCATAGTGAAGAAGTTATGCGAGTAACACTACGATATAAATAGTTCAATATATTTGCATCCATTAACATTTCCCTCGTAAATACCACTTTCAAAATAAAAACTAACTATATCTTCCTAATAAATATCGTAAGGGGCATCTCCAATGAAAATTCACATTAGTTATAGAGCACTTAAACTCTCATTCTTTTAAATTATCGAACTACGTACCTTGGGTTATTGCGGAACACTAAGTTATATATGGTGACATTTTATGAGACTCATAGCGTTGCTATAAAAATTTAACGCTTTTTCATGTACAGTGGCACCATATGTTTCGTTTGTTACACGAATATATTCACATGCATAAAATATACTAGATAATAACAAACTCATAAGATATAAATATTAATTGTACAAGAAGTCAATATCGCAAAATGCATTTGGAGAAAAAATAAAATAGAAACTATAACAATTAATCGTATGCAATGTTGTGAATTAACTTTCTTGGAAAGATTCGACGCCAAAAATTCTATTTGTCTCAGTGAAAGATCTTAACTCGGTATATTTTAGTCCATACTTACTCCTTAATTAATTTTATGTTTTCATTACATATCTATATGAGTCAACATTTTACTACGCTGATCCGAAATGCAAGCACATTTATTTAATTATTAGCCATTAAACTAATAAATAAAATTAAACCGAGGGCTTATATGAAACAATATCTAAACAATAAGTAATTTTTTTTATATAATAATGGTATACAATAAGTTTATCTATTTGTAGGACAAAATTTAAAAATGAAATAGGTCATCTATTTAGTAGGAGTATCAACAAAATTTAAAAATGAGTAGGTCATTTATTACTATTTAAAACTGAGGGAGTATCTGAGAGGTGTTTACGCATAGCGTGTCCACTCGTAACGATTTGTCTCTGGTGCTCGTGCATGCTACTCTGGCCCTCATTGCCCTGAGTTGCAAGTTCTATCCGAGAATACGTGTTGGCGTATGTGTGGTGTTTGGTTCTTGTGTGCCTGTTGGCTCCCCTCCCCGTGCGGTGAATGACATGACCGATGACCTCTTTAGTCCTGCTTCTTGTTCCCATTTGGTTCCTGTGTTGCCTAATTATCGAGAAGGTATTGATGGTGTCCCCCGTTTGTTGTTATATTTTACCAACCGATGGTAAAAAGATCTATCACGCACACCATGTTCATTTGGAACGATCGATCTCTGGTGCTCGTGCTTCCCGCGCCTTAATTGACTTAGCTTGCTAGTTCTACTTGAGACGGTTGTCTCCTGATGGACAATACGTGTTGGCGTATGAGTGGTGTATGGTTCTCGTGTGCTGGTTGACCCTCCGCTCGGCGCGGCGAACGGCAAGCCCGATTACCTCGTCAGCCCCGTCCCATGTTTCCCTTTGGAAAAGACCTGTCTGGTTCCCGTACCTATATATCGAGAAGGTATCGATTATTGTCGCTCGAAAATGTGAAGAGGGGGACTCCTCCCCGTAGCTATGCAGGCAGCACGATCGTAAAAGGGGGAATCCCCTGTAGCCCGCGTAGGGATACGGGTATATCCCGCTTTAATGGTCACGAATGCATATTTCCATTGATGCGGTGACTACTCTATCCTCTTCTCTAAAAAATGATGAACGCGGCACGACATATGCCAAGGATCTGGTTCGACGTACTGTCTCTGAACAGGTTGCTCAGGCAGGCGAGCCGGCGTAGAAACTTAGTCATACTTTTACGAGATAATATCTCTAGCCCTACCGTGATTTGTTCGGGACAAAAGGGCTTCCGTTATCTGTTATCGGAGTATCTGAGAGGCGGTATTAGTTTTGTTTGTGGGGCGGTAATACATCTAGAAGTTTTGTTGTTTTCCTCACTACGCACCGCTCTTCCACAGCCATTTGATTATCAGGGATGGTTTCGAAAACCCAATTTTTTTTCAGGTGACATCAATAACCTGTCATCATCATCACCGTGTTTATCAGTAGTTAATAATACTGATCTTTTAGTCCAGATTCTACTATTTTACTAGTCAAATCAACTTCTTATTTTCAAATCTGTATCAAAACAATGGTTATCACTCATCTCCACATTTCATCAAAACCATTGCATAATCTTTATTTTCACAGGATCCCCCCAAAGTGTATCTGGATTGATCAGGAACCAATCATCATCATCATAATCATATAGAAGAAACACCCAAAATATTATTTTTTTCATTATGGTAGTTTTAACAATGCCCCTTTTGAAAACCAGGGCTTTATGATTGACGCATTATATCGAATAGAAATTGTACAATCTTGTAATGGTGTTTTCCTTTGTTTTGGTTCAGATTCTTATGGTGACATTGGATTTCGAACTTATTACGCATTATATCTATTTTTGGGAATTCAATGTTTGGATTCGGTTTCGTTTTCTTGTATTACTTGACAAATTTTCTGCATTTGGAGAATGGGAGAATGATGAATTATAACTATAAGATTGAGATTCACTCCTCAGAAATAAGTTCTAGTGTTTATTTTATGTCGAGTATTTTGTTTTATTATTCTGGTGTTTATTTTACTTCGATATTGATAGCAAAGAACTAAAAAGTCAGCCATTTGTTTGATTAAGTAGTAATACTGAAATGAAGTGTAGGTTTGAGAATGTTGTGTGTTTTGGATTTGGAGAATCTGTTGGTCATTTGTATTTTATGCTATGGGATAAGAATTCTCCAAATTGCTTCGATATCTTCGAGATGGAGGTTGGGTAAATCTAGATGGGTTTGCAAATGATTATTCACCGTATGATATTGCAGGTACTAGCAATATGTTTTATGCTTTATCTTATGTGTTGAGGAAGTTGATGTGGCGATGAAAAAGAGTCATGGAAATAGATCTTATATCTTATTGTCTTAAGAAATAGATCTTCATAGATGTTTGTGATTATCCATTCGATGACTGGAAAGATTTCTGTTCGATAACATGGCAGCATGCTCATCATTATATGGAATCTCTTGCTATGGTTTGAGTATCCCAATTGATCGACAAAATATGTTTCAAATCTTGCTAGCTGGAACCTATATCTAGGCTTGTGCTTTTGTTTCTTACATCCTCTCTTGTGGAGGGTTAGATATAAGTCTCTGTTTTGGACCAGTCGCAACCAGGTTTTCTCTTTGTTTCTCTTACATTTTTTTTTTTGATTTAAAAAGAGGAACATGAAAATGATTTCTTTTATGAACTTTGCGAAGCATATAGCATGTTAGCACTACCTGTACGGTTGGTGTAGAAAGGCTCGGTGTAGGTTTGTTTATGCATCTATTGTGAACTTATGTTATTATGAAGTTGAGATAGTTGTGCAGTTTAGTCTTTGTCAAAATAGGTTCAGTGAGCTTATAACTCTTATTTTTCTCTTTGCTATATATTAGTGTCTCCATCAGGAGCAACCAGTAATGTGTAGGTTGGATATTTTTTGTTTATTCCTCTAAGTCATGTCTTCTCAGCGATCCAGTCGCCCTTCACTAATTTGGGTCAGAGAGAGGTTCTCAAGTTAGAGACTTCTCAGGTGAAGTACGATGCAGGAGCGCTCTCCCTTTGTTGACTGGATCCCTGGGCTTTGTAGTTCCATCAGTCACGGCATTTTCTCCCTTCACCACTATGCTTTTCTCAATGGTTCGTTCAGTTGGAATTTTCTCTAAGTTATTTGTAATGCTGGTTGTATACTCTGCAAGTGCTTTTCTTTATCGAATTTTGTGTTTCGGCTCCCAGGTTACCGAAAATAATGCTCTCAGTGATCCCAAAAGTTTTGTAACTTTCTCATGCATTTTTTGTTCTCAGCTTATTTTTCCTTGTTGATATTTCCTAAAATCATCATTTCTAACAATGCAGTATATTGCGTTTTTTCGGATTCGTTAATTGGTAGTAGGATGAAACTTTCATTAATAGTGGAGCTTATTGTTATACCCTTTCTCAATTGATTCTTATAAGGGTTTAGATGATTTAACTGTGTTTTTTTGTAATTTAGGATCTTTGCAACTTTCATTCTAATTCGTCTTCTATGTGCATTGTGACTGAAGGAGGGTAATGTTGAGGCCCAAGAGGAGATGCTGAAGAGGCAGGGCTGCAACCTGATCAATGGACTTGCTAGCAGGAACATATTTCAACTTTTGATTTAGAAGTCTGCCACTGCCAGGCTTTGCAAGGAAGAGTCTCCAAACTTATAGCAGACCCCCCAGGTCACTTGGATCTAGCTCTCATCAAGAACCAACTTACAGAGGAAGCACTGACCAGATCTTCGAAAGATCTAAAGCCAAGGCTGTTCAGGTATGGGGAACTATTTTAACTATACTTGCTTAATAATATTAGATTTATAAGGTGATTGCTTAGCAGTATTAGATTGGACATCATAAAAAAAGTTGAAAATTTTATTTTGAAGAAGTTAAGATGTATATAACCCCTTGCATTAATAGGAGTTCTCTTTTTTTTTTTTTTTTATTGAAATTATAATATAAGCTTACAGATGTATGGAAACCATTATTCGCATTAAACCTTGAAAAACCAAAAATTAGTATCCGGATATTCACAAAGACAAATCTGTGAGGGGGTGGTCACAACCACACCTTCTCGGCAAAGCGGGGTCCTCCTTGGCCCTGTTGCTGCCTACCTCAGCCTCCCTTAACAATGACGTAGTTGCCTTTTCATACACCCATTGGAGAGTTACTAAAGGTGTAAGCCTTTCCAGCAGGAGAGAATACGATCAAACAGACAGCAATATCTGCACATAACTTGCAAAGTTCAGCAGCTTTACTCCTGAGGCCGCTTCTTCTTTTAGAAAATGTTACCATTCTCTTGTTTGTATTCTCAATCTTTTCTATATCAATTTCCCTTCTCCCCATAATTCTTCAAATTTTTCTGTAATGTCTGCGGATTTTATGCCAGTTTCCTAATTTGAAATTAAGTCGGTTTCCAAGTTTGTATTCCAAAAGTTTCTAAAACTACGTTTGTTTCTAAATTTGATTATGTTTTTTTTTTTTTTTTTTTTGAATAAGTTGGATCTTTTACTTTATTTTCGGAAAAACACATTTGGGCTGGATTGCTAGTGTTAATTATTTTTGCATTTTGTTTTTACTTTTCGTGTAAATAACTTCAGTAACTAATGTAGCTTATGAAGAAATAAAGGCCCGTGGGAGTGAATTTCATGCTTCAGAGAGGCTTCAATCTAAACTAGGATTGAAGAATATACATAGTCGGATATATCTACTGCTGTATTTGCGAGTGGTGATATTTAGGTTTGCGAGTAGATACGAACCAAAACAAAAACAAACCAAGTACTTGCATTAGTAAAGAAGATGAGTATACATAACAATCAAAACTGAACGGTTAACAAGGCGGAGTTTCACACAATAGAACCCAGTTCCCTGCTACGTCAGGGTTCAGGGTGCCTTTTTAAATTTAACATACTCAAGTAACCTTATTATAACCCCTATGAGTGAAAGAATGAGAAATAAAGTTGCAGCGACCAGATAAATACCCGCCCATGGATTGTCAAAATATGTTCTCCTCAATGTTGCTTTGCAGAAATTCCAACGGTCACAGTAATATATGTTCACTCTCTTGTGTATATCAGCGTAGTAGTCGTCTTTCAAATATATGTCAGAACAAAGCTTATTGAAGATGTTACAGACATCATCATCTGTACCCAAAGTATGAGTTATGATTCCTTGATTACGTAGTAATGTGACATCTTCTGCAGAACTTACCAGGTTATCCATGAATATGGCATATGAGGTCATGTAATATGGAGATCCGTTTTGATCAAAGTACTGCTCTGAAGCAACGAGATTCCTAAAGAAGCGACCAGTATTTATGCCGACTACAAGAGTAGGTATGGTCATCACTCCGTCGTCAAATTTAACATCTAGGAAACTACCATCATCAGGGCCCATTTCGAAGCGAACTCCTGCTCGGGCCAACTCTGTCGCACTTGGAATTACACTTCCTGACAACTTATGAGAACTGTTGGGTGTAGGGGCGATAAATATGATGATGTACTTGAAAACTTGCAGGAACGCATTTTTAAGTATTGTGATCAGCTTTGTGCACTTTGAGAAGGGTGAACAATTGATTTGAACAGGCTTATTATTGGGATGAGTATCAGGGTGCATGGATTTAGCTACTAGATCGAGCAAGTGCTTATTACCTTCCCCCAGAGATGCTAGTTTCAACTTGGTAATGGTGTTGATTTTTCTCGGCAACTCAATATTGTCTTTGAAAGAGTTCAGTGCAACCCCTTGAAAGGACATGCCCTTCGGCTGGTTCTTGTGATCTGCTGTTAGGTTGAATAAACGTTCGAGAACAAATACAGGAATTTGGTTTTCGAAAAGCAAGAGATCCCAAAGAAGCGTATTCTTGCCCCAAATGTTATGAAATAAAAACTTGTCGTCTACCAACTTTTTCCTGTTAATGCTTGGAAGATTCCGATGATGAACAAACCATCAACCACCATCATTTCAATGAATTCCTTGCTTTCGAGGTTGATGGTTTCCGAGTAGCACTGGCGTATTTTTTCTTCCATCTTCCCAATAGATTCAACGCAATTCTTGAATACCCTTTGTATTGAATCAAAATTATGCTCTTCTCTTGTTCGATTTAGAACGTTGCTCATATAGTGCAGCTTGCATTCTTCCATTGCTTTAAGAGATTCTTTTCCCCTATGGAAGGGACCAATAGATACCATTAAAGGAGCATATGAACTAGGCTCCGTCGTCTTGTGAAGCTTTTCATGCACTCTGTGTATACATATTAGCTCCTGATAAGGACGCCAATGATGCTCACTATTTCTGTCAAACTTTGCTAAAATTTCTTCAATTGGAATTGATAGTTGATCATTCACTTGAGGCAGTAGAGGATGATCAACTAGGACTTCGCTATCACCCTGAGTTGCCATTATATGAGAGTTTAACAAGGATTAGAGAAACGAATTGTAGTAAATTGATAGAAGTACTCTTCTTGATCTCCTCAGAGATTACCCTGTTATAGAGAAGGTATTACTATAACGTAATATTCCATTTCTATTAATTACCACTGGGCTCTAACAAAATAGACAGCACAACTAACTCCAACAACAATGCAAAATAAAATAAAACCTTAGTCCAAATAATTTCAATTCCCAACCAAAAGCCAACTTAACGATCAACGATTCAGGTTTTGAATACTATAATTTATCAATTAGGTCCTTAAAGTTTGATTGATTGATTTATGTTTGTCCCGTTTTGATCTAGCATGAAATATCCTTGGTTGTCTCTTTATTTCTCTTCTTCCTTTTTTTGATTGATAATTAAGCTTGCATGACTTTAAAACAACTAAGGTTCAACAGCAACCAGTCTTGGTGTTGCTACACCTATATAGCATCATATTTCTTATCTTTCACCTTCTTGCTCTCATGATGAGTCAAATAAATAACAAATTGGTGAAATTTGAAGGGAGTGGGTGGTAAAGTGACTTCTCATACTTTAGGCTTATTGAAGTCTCCAATGCCATGTTTGGATCCCACTCAAGTAACTTTACCACCGTAGTATATGAACATTTTGTTCAAGTAAAAATTTACCTCTTTTCTCGCGGATGCAGAGCTTATTTACCTAGCATTTTTAGGGGCGACCCCAAACGAATTAGGGGCGACACAAAAGACAAAATAGGATGAAAATACTTGTATGCCCCTTCATAATCGGTAGTTTAGTTAGCTACCGATTGCAAAATCTCATTTTTGGGACAACTCTATATTCGGTAGTTATATGAACTATTTTGACTACCGATTATAGGCTCAACCAAATTAGAAAAAAAGAGGATTTTTGCAAAATCTCTTTTTGGGGCAACTCTATATTCGGTAGTTATATGAACTATCTTTGACTACCGATTATATGAACGAGAAAATTGATTTTCAGTCTGTTTTGGATTTTTTTCTGGTTTTCAGTCCGCTGCCGACACAGTCATTTAATTCTCGAGAATAATTGAATCGGGAGTCAAGATATAATCGGAAGTCATGATAACTCTTCCTATCTTACCGATTATATGCTCAACCAATATTCAAAAAAGAGGATTTTTGCAAAATCTCATTTTGGGGCTACTCTATATTCGGTAGTTATATGAACTATCTTGACTACCGATTATGGTCGGATATTTGCAAAGAGAGCGACTGTATAATCGGAAGACATGATAGCTCTTCATTTCTTACCGATTATAGGCTCAACCAAAATTCAAAAAAAAGAGGATTTTTTGCAAAATCACATTTTGGGGCAACTCTATATTCGGTAGTTATATGAACTATCTTGGCTACCGATTATGGTAGGATATTTGCAAAGGAAGCCACTGTATAATCGGAAGTCATGATAACTTCATTTACTACCGATTATAGACTCAACCAAAATTCAAAAAATTGAGGATTTTTGCAAAATCACATTTTGGGGCAACTCTATATTCGGTAGTTATATGAACTATCTTGATTACCGATTATGGTAGGATATTTGCAAAGAGAGCCACTCTATAATCGGAAGTCATGATAACTTCATTTATTACCGATTATAGACTCAACCAAAATTCAAAAAATTGAGGATTTTTGCAAAATCACATTTTGGGGCAACTCTATATTCGGTAGTTATATGAACTATCTTGACTACCGATTATGGTAGGATATTTGCAAAGAGAGCCACTGTATAATCGGTAGTTATATGAACTATCTTGACTCCCGATTGTTGATTAACTACCGATTGTATAGTTACCTCCCGATTGTAAAGGGTAGTTTGGCCATTAAAAAAATGGGATTATGGATTAACCTTCCGATTATGGATTAACCTTCCGATTATGACCTATTTTGTCCTTTTGTGTCGCCCCTAATTCGTTTGGAGGCGCCCCTAAATTTGCCAGGCTTATTTAACTCGATCTGTTTGTTTCTATTCAACTCGATCTGTTTGTTTGGTCCGAAAGAATGAAATGACACGTGGGCGATACAATTTCATTTTCATATTTGATAATTATAAATGGGAAAAATATTGTTTGGTGATTTTTTTAGGTGGGCCCGTGCCTGTTTGGTCCTTTAGTCAAACGCTTTTAATGTTTGGTCCATAATTATTTAAAAATATTAAACGGACAAAAATACCCTTCTGTGTTAATTTTTACTTATTTTCTTTTAGCAGTTCATTCCAGAAAATGAAGTCCATATAAAAACCTAATAAACAGACTTCATTCCCAGGAATGAAGTCCATATAAAAACCTAAAAAAACA
This sequence comes from Papaver armeniacum, assembly GCA_023531295.1. NCBI lineage: Eukaryota > Viridiplantae > Streptophyta > Magnoliopsida > Ranunculales > Papaveraceae > Papaver > Papaver armeniacum. The sequence goes on along the minus strand of JAJJWW010007032.1, from coordinate 174,822 downwards.
GATTTCATTCCAGAAAATGAAGTCCATATAAAAACCTAAAAAAACATACTTCATTCCCAGGAATGAACTCCATATAAAACAGCAGCAGATGAACTCATATTCGTCTTCATCTTCAAAACAGCAGCAGCAGTTCATTTGTTTGATGGACTTCATCTTCATCTTCAAAAAAAAACAAAAGCATCTGTTCTTGATTACATCTTTAACAAAAGAGGCAAATCTTTATCATCTTCACCATCTTCAACGAACATAAACAACAGTTTGTTGTTCGTCGTCTTCATCGCCTCCAAAAACAGCAACAACAGCAACAATCGTTCATTCAAAATCATCATATTCGTCGTCGTCGTCTTCAAGAACACATTTGTATTCATCAGTATTAATCATCACCGACATGGGTTCATCTTCATCAACAACAACAACAGATTTGGTTCGTCATCAAACAACAGTAGCAGCAAATTTGGTTCGTCTTCAACACGAGTTCATCTCATTAACACGAGCAGCAAAACATCATTCTTCATCTTCATCTTCAAAAGCTTCATCGTCGTCTTTTAATCTTCATCTTCATCTGAACTAATGAACAACATTTCAGATCTAGAAAAAAAGATGAGAGAGAAAGTAAATCTAAGAATGATTTATTCTCTCTTACTTTTTGACTATATATATGGTCCTTATTCAAAAGGGTATTTCTGCCACTACAAGGTGACATTTACATCATCCATGACATCAGCCTATGACCAAACAGTAATTTTTAGGACCAAACTATAATTTATATTACTAAATAGGACCAAACATGCAACTGACTGGGTCAAATGGACTAGACTCTCTCTAATATATTATTTCTAGGACCTAATGATATTTCCTATAATAATGAATATAAATAGATGGATTCCTCCCAAAGTTGGGGTATAAAAAACTTTTGGTATATCGGTAGGTTTAGGATTTTCCTCTTTGACGAGTGGGTGAGCAAGTCCAATGTGTGCGTTAAAGTTGGAAGATTTGGGATCTTATGGGCATAAGGGAACATGCAATTAGAGAATTTACAAGCTTTATTAGAGAATTAAAGAATTTACAAAAGTTCTATGAGAAGTAGCTAAAAAAAAAAAGAAAAAACAGAAGAAAATTACATAGGCTGAAAAGATTACATCCCAATTGTTGCCTACAGTCTGTTTTAGATGTATGCTTATTCCCAAAGATGCGAGCATCTTTTGAGGAAATGACCGCGCGTGTAATTGATTTCACACTTTCTTCCAATAGTGTGAATGATCCCCAATATCTTCCAAAAGTGTGACTGACTTTACCTAATATCCAAGGTATCTTTTATAGCCCGATGTCTATACATTCACTACACCAAATTCAAGGATTAGTAACAACAATTCGTAACGGCTTATGGGTCGTTACAAATTTCCCGTTGCAAAAGGCCGTTACATAAAATTCGTAACAGGCAAAAGCCGTTACTAATTTTTTAAAAATTCGTAACACTGCTTAGCCGTTACGAAATTTTTTATAAGCGTGCCAGTCACACGCTTGCTCACACTTGGGTGGTAACACCTTTAGAATGTGTGTGTGCCATTCACATGCGTGGAATTATGTTTCCACCCACGATAAGTTATACCAGAGGATATTTCCTCCCATGCGTGTGCGATTCACATGCGTGCTTTTGAGGATATCTCTGCACTTAGCCAAATCGAGAATTCATTTTCAGTTTTTCTTCTCTCTTGTTCTCCCTTTCTCTCCTCTCGTCTCCACACTCGTTCCGTTCCATTACTAATCATTGATGAACTGTGTAAGCTTAACGAGTTTAGGTTTCGATCTGCATAAGTCATCATCAATGTTTCGATTTTAGGGTTTTATCATATGTTAAATCACATTTTAGGGTTTCATCTGATACCATTTTTTTCTCGATTTCATTTTCGGGTTCGTCGGAGTTGGAGCTTTGAAGAACTGATATTAAATCTCAGCTATGAAGGTATATGTTTCTTCTTGTTGTCTGTTAGATTTGCTCTTCCTCCTCTCTTTTTTTTTCTTCCCTGTAGAATCACATCTGTAATCGAGTTCAGAATTTCAATTTCATCATTTGTTAATCGAGTTTAGGGTTTCGATTTCATCATCTGTGTAAGTATTTCGTCATATGTTTTAGAGTTTGAGTTATTTCGATTTTAGGGTTTCAGTTTGTTAATCAAATTTAAGGGTTTCAGTTTGTTGATCAGTTTTAAGGGTTTCAGTTTGTTTTTGAGTTATTTCATCAATTAAGCATCTTACACGAAACATGGGAATGCGATGACCAAAATACCATAAGGCATTCCATACTTGAAGTGTCAAAGAATGATTAGACAGTCTTGAAGCTTCCTTGATAAGACTCACAAAGCTAGACCTAACAGTCATCTAAACTTATCACTTCAGTTCAAATAGCTTAACTCAGCAACCACCATCGGGTACATCCCATTTCTAGTCTCAGCTCTGTTATCAACAGAACTTCTACCCCTTCCCTGCATTTCATAACACTACATCAACTACAACATTAACAACATCATTAACATAAAATTTTAGTAGATGAATCTCAAATTACAGTGAAGGAAGTAAATTTTAGGGTTTCTGCAAATTGAATTAGAACTTGATTTGGGGAAAGAATTAAGACGAGTTAGACAGAATTACAACATAGGTTTGTTTAATTGAAGATTTTGATTGTTGATTTGGGTTTGAATTAGAGAGGTGTTAATATCAGAGTTCGAATTGAAGGATTGAAGTTAGTTGTGGTTGTAGTTGAAGTTTAGGAGATGGAGTTAAGTTGCTGCTATTGTTGTTGATTGAACTGAACGGGAAGGTTTGATGTTGTCTTTAGATGGCCTGTTGAATCAAGTTAAGAAAGAAAAGGGAGTTGATCTCAATTTGCTGGAATAAATATATATTGAGGTAAATGTTCTCTGAGTAAATTAGTTTAACATTCAGTTCTTCGTTGAGTATATATATTGGATAATAGAGTTGAGGATTGGAATGAATTTACTATGCTTATGGAGTTGTAAGTCATTGGTGGTGATGTTGTTGAGCTAATATGAAGATTATTGAAGTTGCAGGGGATATGTATGAACTGTGTATGTGTTAGTATGAAATGGAAATGGAGTTTTCTGTTGAACTGAGTTGCATGCATGTGGAATGAGATTGTGATATTGTTGGTGTTGTCTGTGTAGTTGAAATTGCAGAACTGGAGTTTGTTGTGCTGATGTTAATTCAGTTAGGGAATTAGTCTTGAAGTTGATGATGTTGTGTCTGTATATATGAGATTGTAATTTTTGAGCTAAGAAGTTGTTGAATGGCTGAGACTGGACATTATGGAATTATTGGTGATTCTGGTTTAGAAGAAGAATCAGGGAGTTAATAAATTATTGTGCAGGAAAGAACTGAAATGGTGGAAACAATGTTAGAGGTGGTAGTGATGAATTTTATTATGATTAAAGGATGCAGGTGGTTGTGGTTGTGGGTTGTCTGAAATGGTTATGAAGTTGCAATGGTAGTATGAATGATTTGCTGGTGATAATGAAGATGGTAGTTACCAATGGATTGTGGCTGAGCTATGTTGGTGGTTTGATATGGCAATGATAACTATGGAATAAACTGTACATCTTTTGTAATGCTTATGTTCGCAGACTGCTGTTGATCAAGATATTGTTTCAATGGTGCAAAAGCATATAGTTTCTGATTATGAACACCAGAAGGGACATGAGCTTGCAATGCATGTACTGTATCCCCTGCGCAGTGTGGTGATCTCTTTCCAAGATGAATCCTCATCATTTGCTGAGAGTGTTTACGAGAAGTTTCTTCTTGCAGTGGTTATTCTAGAATTCGATCTATTTTGTTGTTGTTATGTTACTTTGAAGTCCTTACAGTGTCTTTATGTAGGCCAAATCTCTGCGAGATACTTTGCCGGCTTCAGATGAATGGAGTAGAAAGATATTGTTCTGTTTAATTTTAATCATACTTAGGTTATGGGATCCTTGATACGGGTCAAACTTGAGAACAATTTTTGTAATATGTGTGTTCAGTTCACTTCCATCTGTGTGTAAGCTGTTGCTTTTGAATAATGGGGCTCAGGGATTCAATCAATCCTTATATCACTATATGAGCCCTGCATTAAGCTGTTCAACTCACTTATACTGGATTTTTTTTTTTTGTAGTATATCTACGATTATAGTAAACCAATATATACTATTTATAAATTAAAATGTCAATTCTACTGCAGTCTCTCATCCTTAATGATGATTGTTAACTATGGACCACTATATAGAAATTAAGCCAGCTAAACTTTAATTGGATTTCATAAATGGTTAACTGAGTATTGGATTTGAAACTGTTGCGTGCCTTCAGGTGTTGCCTATCTTCCCCCTGCTTGTTGGCCTTCCCTTAGAAAATTTCCAGGAAGCACTGGCTCATATTCTTTAGGTACATGATCGGTGTAAATTGTTAGTAAAATTTGAAGAGTTTGTATGAATGATCTCTCGGTGTTCTAGTTGTGTTCATTTACAGGGGTCAGCTCATACTGGTCCAGCTTTAATGCCAGCAGAAGTGTTGGTTGCCATACATGGGATTCGCCCGGAAAGAGATGGAGTTGCACTAAAGAAGGCATGCATCGTTTTCTCTTTTCTCTCTCTTTAGTGTACGATGTAGTGTCAAAATGGAAAAAATTTGAAGAAAGAAGTGAAAAATGAAACTCAATCAACACATTGTAGTTTTAAATAGCCACTCATATCACTAATTTTATGTAATTTTCCGTGGTTACAGATAACAGATGCTTGCACAGCTTGTTTTGAGCAGCGAACGGTCTTTACAGCAGGTATTAGCCAAGGCGTTGAACCAGATGGTGTGTGTTGATTCTCTACTTGTGCATTCAATTTTTGATTTTTTTTTTAAATTTTTATATCTTTCCTTTTTGCACTCTAGCCACTGATGCTGTCGTAAAATTCCTTTTGAGGTTGACCAGACACCTCTTCCTTTGCTATTCATGAGAACAGTTATTCAAGATATTGATGCTTTTCCAACGCTGGTAATTAAACTATCCGTTGTTTTCTGTTGAACATCCATTTTTCTAAATTAGTGGGCAAATTTGGAAAATCATTGCTATTGCCACTGAAGGTTCCGTAGCATAAGATGGAGTGAGATCCTGTACCTATTATGTGTGATTGTGCAACCACATGCACCATGTAGGATAATCTCGCCATTCAAATACAATGAATGTATGAATTATGTAGCCATGACGAAGATTGGATGTTTTACAGCCAATAAGTAACACCAATGAATCCATCTCTTTGAGTATTCATGTATTTCGTCCATTGTGACCCGTTTACACTTTATAAAGGGCGCACATCTTTAATTTATCTTTGAGTACAACATAGTTAGATCAGACGGTTATTAACTAATGTGGTTTTCTTTGGCTCTTAGGTTGATTTTGTGATGGAGATACTCACCAAACTTGTCAATAAACAGGTACTAAGGTTCAAACCATTGTCTTGTTCTTCCGCAATGTTTGTCTCTGCATATGTTCAGGTTGTGAATGATGTTTGGTGAGGTATTGATTGTTATTTTTGGCTTTAGATTTGGAAGATGCCAAAATTGTGGGTAGGATTCTTAAAATGTGCACTTAACAGGGAGGCTTGCTTGACTATAGATTTAAACACAATTACTATTTGTATGGCTCGCTTATGGTTCTCTATTTCAATTGCAATGCTCTTTTCATCCGCATGAAGATGTACGTGCAAAGGCTATCTGTATGGTAAGCAAGCTGACTTTTGTTAATATATTATTAAATCCTACTAATAAGTTGCTAGGTAGTCTTAGTTTTTTTCCTTCTAATTCTCTTCGAATCCATCCAAGTGGAAAGATATTCGTATGAATGGGGCATTGCTTTAACGTTTTTGTTTATTGTTGGTTAGGTTTCAAACAAACTCTATTGGCTTAGCTGCACATCAGAAAAAGTTGAAGAATTTGCAACAAATATGCTGTTGTCAGTTATTGATCAACGGATTCCGGATACAGAGTCCTCACAAGTTGGTGTCACTGAATCGAACCCCGATGAAAATGTAAGCTCAACCTGTTTTCAAGGTCTTGGTCAACTTCTTTTATATTATTTAAATCATTCGACATTCTTATGCTTTCTTTCTACAGGTTGGAGTTTAGGAAACGTCTATTAGTGGTTCTCAAAATTCAGATCCTGGAGTTGTTCCTGGTAGTGAGCTTGCGAAAGATCTCAGCCCATCTCTAAAGATTTGTGAAACTTGATAATTAATTATATTAACAAAAATACAAAATTTGTTTTGCATTTCTAACGTATCAAAAATAGCTCTTGTCTCAAGACCAGTTTCTTTTTTTTTTTTTTTTTTTTTTTTTTTTTGGTGCATGTCATTATTTTTTGCTCTATGTAAAAAGTTCAACCATTTAGGCTCTCTTATTATTAGAGTGTTATTATTTGATATTATTTTGGGAGAAGCCATGTATTTCATTGAATTTTTCCAACCGATATAATTTGAAATCCTTGGCACTAGTTGGACTAACTTTGCTCTTTTTTTTGAATTGGCTTAGGTACCAACTCATTTCCTCTGGGTGTTGAGTCGTATTGTTGGAGCAGGTGAGGCGAATTGCTGCAAATTTGCGATAGAAATACACCCAGTCCCCTACAACAAAGGATCTGTCACATTTGATTTATCAGCATAAAACTTCATTCTATCTTGGGCTCTGAGTAAGTCTTCCTTAAACAATACTCCAGACAATGAATCCTTCTTGAGCATGTATGTAAGTGGCCTGCTAATAGTACCATACCCTTTGATAAATCTTCTATAGTAGCCTGTCAGACCAAGGAACCCTCTTAACTGTTTGAGGTTGGTTGGCTGTGTCCAATTCTGCATTGCAGCTAGCTTGTCAGGATCTCATGTACTACACAAGACAAGGTTCATCCATATGAATCGAAGATAAATCTACCCTCTTAGAAGGATCCACAACATTCAAATAAAAGAATCGTTCACATTTACGAAGCCAGGCTCTAGGATTAGAACCATCAAATCTAAGAAAATCAATTTTAGGTTGACGGAGAAAATTAGATGAAGGAAAAACTATTTGATGAGCATCACTAGTTTCAGCAGAAGCACAGGATCAGGAGGTATTGGAATACGAAGGTGTCTACAAATCGTAGTGAACTGAGAACTTAAGGTTTCTTCAATTGAAGTGATCTTAAGCTTGATGTCGGAGACATCTATTTCCAAGATTGATAAATGTTCTTCATCAAGTTTTTGTTGATAAGCAACTTCCTTTACTGTAGGTGCTTTCTTACCTCCTGTCTGAATCAAACACATGATCGACGAAGCTGATACCAAATGTTATGAAACAGCAAGGAAAATTTGAAGCACAAACAATAACCTACTCTTCCAATGGAATGAGCCTGAATTTCATTAATTCTTTCTTCTTGCCAATTACACAGACATCATTTGCCATAAATACAACAATTTCTCTCAACTCAAAACTCTCATCTTCAGCCGTCCAATCCGATCTACCAAAAGACTAAACTAAGGAAAGCTATTGCAAACCGTGGCTTTATATTTCATGAATCGATTCGAGTGAATCACATCGTTTTTGCTTCAATTGTGTCTTGTGTAGTACATGAGATCTCATAGCAATTGAACAACTCTCTAACTAGTTCATTTGAGTCATTTGGACTAGTTATGGTGAAGAAGAACATGGTTGATATGGAAGTTATCATTTGGCTAACCTTTGGTTAACTAGTATTGAACCAACCATTGTACAAGTTTGGGTACGGTTACACAAACCCAAAATCATCAAGTACATGTGTGTATAACAAGCTAAGTTTTTGATCTAAGGTTGAAAAATATTATCTTGAATCTAATAAGGTTTTCATCTAACGGTGAATATTGAATTCTTTGTTACTAAGCTAACATTGATTGCAAACCCTGATTTGAAAAACTATATAAGGGAGAACTCTAGCAACTGGGAAACCTAATCCCCACACATTCTGTGTGATACTAGTTTGCTAAGATAGAGTCGATTCTCCTTTAACCTTTGGTTTTTTTCTTCTAAAACCAGGTTAACGACTTAAAGACTTCACTGGGATTGTGAAGCCAGACCGATACTACTTTTATCGTAGGTGTGTGATCTGATCTTGCATATTCTATCGTACAAGTACAATTGTAATAATTGGCTTGAGATTTATTTCTCCGATAGGCAAGATATAAAAGTAATCACAAACATCTTCGTGTCATAGTTTGTGATTCCAGAATATCTTTATTCACTGCATCGATTAAGACTATTGTGAGGTGATTAATAAAACTGAGTTGTTCTTCGGGAATATAAGTCTGGTTTTATTGATTGGTTCCTGTTCACCTTGATTTATCAAAAGACATAACAAAACTCATAGGTTTATTCGTGGGAGACGAATTTATATATCATATAGACTTTTCTGTGTGAGACAGATTTGTTTATTAAAGTCTTCGACTTTGGGTCGTAGCAACTCTTGGTTGTGGGTGAGATCAACTAAGGGAATCAAGTGCGCAGTATCCTGCTTGGATCAGAGGCGTAGGAACATAAATATACCTTGGATAAGTGTGAGATTGGGTGGGGTTCAACTACAGTCCAGACCGAAGTTAATTTGGAGTAGGCTAGTGTCTGTAGCGGCTTAATACAGTGTATGTTTAATCTGGACTAGGTCCCGGGGTTTTTCTGCATTTGCGGTTTCCTCGTTAACAAAATTCTGGTGTCTGTGTTATTTGTTTTCCACATTATATGTTGTTATATAATTGAAATAATACAGGTTGTGCGTTTTTCAATCAATTAGGATATCCGACCTTATTGGTTGTTGATTTAAATTGATTGACACTTGGATATTGGTTTTTGGTACCATCCAAGTTATCTCTCTTTGATTAAGACTCCCAGATTGTATTTGCTTGAGTAAATCAAATTGAGAGATAGAGATAATAACTCATTGAGATATTTTTATCTAGATTGAGTCTGAATGTCTAGTTGATTCTCTAGTAAAGTAACTCGAAGTTTGTCCATAAAGATTGTTAATCGTAATATTGGGTGTGGTTGTTAGACCCCCGCTTTTTCAGTTGTAGCTTTGTACTTCTTCACATTCTTTAAGTCTTCACGTAATACTTGTAATGTCTCATATCCTAATACTTTCAATCTAACCTATAAGAAGTTGACTCTAGTACATAATCAAGCGACTCTTTAAATGAGTTTTGATTCACTAAAATATGACAACCAAACTTGACATACCAACGCTTGGTGGGTTAACCCGAGCTATGCTCTAACACGTACAGTCTGTATGAGTACGCTATACTCCCTCCTTTTATGAGATCAACACGATCCCAATTCCTTTCCCTTCTCCATTGGCAGATCCATCCACCATCATTTCCCATCTCCTTGGGTTATGCTCTGTTAATTAGTCTTTTGGGTTTCCTTGCTCCTTATCTATGTCCATCATATCTTCCACTTCTGCGTCCTCTTCCAATGGAAACTCAGCTAAGAAATCTGCAATGACATATGATTTTGATGAAGATAAGATTTCATAGTTTACCCCAAACTGTTCGATATGCGCGTTCTATCGTTCCACTCTCCCTACTCGTTTTGAGATATTTAGTACGGATTCGATTACAGTACGAGTGAGGACTCTAATCTTATGCGCCTGGAAGTAAGTGCAGAGCTTCTGTGTTGCATACACCAATGCCAAGATGAGCTTTTCAATCTTTGTATAATTGTTTTCTGCAGAGCTGTAAGTTTTGCTTATATAATAAATCGGCTTTTCCACTCCTTCATCCAGGCGAAGTAATACCTCACTTAACGCGTATGGTGGTTACGCAAGATATATTAGCAATTCCTCTTCTGGATCGGGTTTCTGCAAAATAGATAGATTAGCCAAATAATCTTTTATACTCTATAGTGCCTGCTCACATTCTGATATCCATTCAAATTTTGTTCCCTTCTTTAAGATATTGAAGAAATGCTTGCACTTGTCGGAGGAGCGCGAAATAAACCGCCCTAATGAAGCAAGTACTCCACTAAGCTTTTGAACATCTTTCACAGTTGCAGGCAAAGGAATATCGCATACTGCTTGTACTTTCTCTGGGTCCACTTCTATTCCCTCCTTCGATACAATATAACCTAAGAATTTTCCTGATGCGACTCCGTAGATGCATTTGCCGGGTTTATCTTCATCTTATACTGACGCATTTGTTCAAATATTTCTTTCAAGTCTTCTACGTGATCTTTCGCCCTTTTACTTTTCACTAACATGTCATCCACTTAGACTTCTAATGTTGTATGTACCCATTTTGCAAATATCTTTTCCACCATCTGTTGATATTTCGCTCTTGCATTCTTTAATCCAAATGACATTCTTGTATATAACCCCCTTGGTGCAAAGAAGGTTGTGTGCTCTTGGTCTTCTTATGCTAGAGATATCTGGTTGTATCCTGAGTATCCATCCATGAACGATAGTGTTTCACATCCCGTTGCCGCTTCCACCATTTGGGGTATGTTTGGAAGAGGGAAGCTCTCTTTTGGGCATGCTTTGTTCAGGTCGCTAAAATCGATGCAGATCCTTATCCCTTTGTTTCTCTTTGGCACTACCACCATGTTGGTGATCCATATACTGGGTATTTTGCTGGTCTAATGATCCCTACATCAAGTATATTTTGCAACTCCGCCTCCACCCGTGGATGGTATGTCTTTGCGATATTTCGTATTATTTGTTTGAATGGCTTCATATTGGGGATGATGTCCAGCCTGTGGCATGCAACAGTTGGATCTATACCTGGCATTTCTTTCATGCTCCATGCGAAGACATCTTGATATTCTCGCAACAGGTTTATTACTCTCTTCTCTTCTTCTTCCTCCATTTTAGTTCCAATTTTCAATATATTTGGTTCTTCTTCTGTCCCTATGTTGATGTCCTTCGTTGGTTCAGCTGCTGCAAAATTCGCCTTTGGTTCTCCTAGGGGTGATGGCTCCTTTATTTCACGTATTGGTTCTCCTTTCTCATCTGGGATTTCGCTTGGTATCCCCTTTCCTTCCTTCGCTTTAATTAGGTAAACTTTGAATTCTTCCTCCTTCTTTGATTCTTTCGTCTTTCTCCATCGATCCTTTCGCTTCTTTGGTTGTTCTTCGTAATTTCGCACGTCTATTTGATAGCATTCTTTCGCGCTGATTGTATCGCCCCGTATCTCTCCTATCCCACTCTGCATTAGGAAGCGTACGCGTTGATAAAATGTTGACGCGACGCCTTTGATCCCATGCACCCATGGTCTCCCCATGAGCATGTTGTAGGGAGATTCAACGTCTCCCACACAAAATGTTACCTGTGTTTCTATCTCTCCTAGATCAATGTTCATGATAATTTCGCCTTCAGGTTTCGTTACTACACCATTAAAGCCGTGGATGTTTTATTTTGGAGAGGTTAATTCTGTATCGTTGTATCCCATACTCTTGAAAGAATGATAGAATAATATATCTACAGAGCTCCCCATATATATTAATGCTTTATTTACCGCCCGTTCTTCTGATTGTTTCGTGTTCGCCTTTTTCCCTTTCAGTCTTCGCCTGGTAGTTAGAGTGACAACTAATGGATCCGCACGCGTCTGGCTTCCCTCTGGTGCATCTTCTGCGGTAAACGTTATTCGTTGCTTTTCCCAGCTTTTTATTGGTAAAATTTTCTCTATAGTCATTATCTTCTTTCCTTCGTGAAATTCGTAATCTCGCTTGTGGATCCGCCCAGTGATACCTGCGTGAAACCCTGCAATAGTCACAGCTCAATGCGTTATTGAGTTACATTATATACGCCTTCAACAGTCACAGTCATTTCTTTTCCTTTCTTGGTTTTGATTTGTTGCGATTTTCTTGTTGTTTTTGACTGCTTTGCCGTTATCCCCATCACTTTGACCTCTTCCATCCTGTGTGATTTCGTCTTCTTCTATTGACGTTTTCTCCTTTTATGATGTTTCTTTCGTCCTTTAATCTTTTGGCTGCAATTATTCTCCAGAAATATTATTAGTAATCTGGAATCCAAATCCGTAAAATCATAAGTTATCGATGAAAACTATTTGCTCGGAAATGCTCAATTTCTTTTTAAGGTCTAGAATTCAGAAAATCATGAAATCTCTTAAAATGAAAAATCAACTTTGTGTGCTGGAAATCAACACAAACTAATCTAAACCATCTTGAAAACTTCACAGGTGAGGAACATCCCTCTTACTCATCTCTCTGTTTCTAGTGCCAAAATGTAGTTGCAGGAAATCCCACAAACTACACCCAAGTAATAATTTATGGAAAATCTAAAATATGATAAGAAATTCTCTAAATTATTTTCATTAAGAACATGAACACAAAACAAATGCAATATGAGAAAACCTTAACTTAGAAAACAAATAACTTTCTCTCTCTTAAATTCCTTACAAAATCTCTCAAAAGTTCTGTAGACATCATGCTAATCCTTTACTCTTTCATGGTCTGTTTCTTTCACAATGCCTCCGGTGCCTTTTATAGGGGTTGTACATAGTGGAGAACAGCTAATAAAGCCCCTTAAATCGGATCTGAGAGGGCGATACTATCGCCCTGCCTTGTTGTCCTAGCGTAATTATCGCACTGATCTTCACATGTTTTATGTGATTCTGATGACGTCATCTCGTGCGTCAGGAGTGACGTGGTAGACTTCTTATCTTCTCCTGTGACTAATGGTCTTCATTATCTTCTCCCTCGAATGTTTGTTGATAAATGACTTTCTCGCGTTCCTATTGGTTGTGTGATATTTTGTATCTACAGGGGGCTAGAGTTTGGGTTTCTTATAAGTTTATTTGACAGAGTGGACATTTCGTTGTCTTTGCAAGTGGATGTATAGATTATTTTGACCGAACCACTATAAATCCTCGTATTGTGTGTGTACTTGATTTTCTTTAATTTCATTTGTACTTGACATCTTCATTGAGTGTGCTAGCTAGATCCATTTGTTCTAACATTATCCAAGCAAGACAAATCGATATATAGAAGCTCAGCGCCACCGGTAGGAAGCTAGATCATCGAACAAGAGCCAATACCAGCGGATGTTTGCAAATAGGAAGAATGGGAAGGGGAAAAAGGCCCGTGCGAGTGAAATTTATACTTCGGAGAGGCTTCAATCCTATACTAATGGTAGCTGATGGTGTACTCAGATATATATTACTGTATTCACGCATGGTGATATATAAGAAAATTTAAATACACAAAATTGGTTAAAAGACCAGAATCAACAATTTCTGGGTGAAAAAGATATCTAGATTTTGATACTTTTTAAATGAACAAAAATATAAAAATAGCCAGGATGTAACCAGTTTTATCCTACCCATTTCCAATACTTTTTCTTATTTGTAATTTACATCAGGATGCATCCAGTTTCATCCTCGCTATTTTTTAAGTTTAAGCCAGGATGAATCCAGTTTCATCCTTGCTATTTTTTTGTGTCCATTTCACCCATAAATTTTTTTACTCGTCCATTAGAACCATGGTTTAAAAATATTTGGACAAATGACCCATTTTCCGATTTAAATATATGCGTTTGTGAGTAGATACGAAGAAAAAAAAAAAAAAAAAAGGCAATCCAAGCACTTGCATTAGTAAAGAAGATGTGTGTATACATAACAATCAAAACTGGACCAGCAAACCCAAAGAAAAAGCCAAAACTACAGGTGAGGACAACTTGCTTTCATTCGATCATAAAGGAATGAACACAAATCAGGCCTAGTTAAACACCAACTGATTGAATCCAGTTCCCTGATACCTCAGGGTTCAGGCTGCCTTTTTAGGTTTGAAGTACTCAAGTAACCTTAGTACAACCGATATGAGAGAAAGAATGAGAAATAAAGATCCAGCAACCAGAGAAATACCCGCCCATGGATTGTCAAAATATTTGCTCCTCAACGTTGCTTTGCAGAAATTCCAGCGGTCACAGTAATATATGTTCACTCTCCTATGTATATCAGCGTAGTAGTCGTCCTTCAAATATATGTCACTACAAAGCTTATTGAAGATGTTACAGACATCGTCATCGCTACCCAAAGTATGTGTAATGATTCCCTGATTACGAAGTAATGTGACATCTGCAGCAGAACTTACCAGGTTATCCATGAATATGGCATATGAAGTCATGTAATATGGAGATCCATTTTGATCAAAGTACTGCTCAGAAGCAATGAGATTCCTAAAAAAACGACCAGTATTGATACCGATTACAAGACGAGGGATTGTCATCACTCCGTCGTCAAATTTAACATCTAGGAAACTTCCATCATCAGGGCCCATTTCGAAGCTAACTCCTGCTCGTGCCAACTCTGTCGCACTTGGAATTACACTTCCTGATAACTTATGAGAGCTGTTGGGTGTAGGGGCGATAAATATGATGATGTACTTGAAAACTTGCAGTAATGCATATTTAAGCATTGTGATCAGCTCTGTGCACTTTGAGAATGGTGAAGAATTGATTTGAACAACATGCTCATTATTGGGATGAGTATCAGGGTGCATAGATTTAGCAATTAGATCGAGTAAATGATTATTACCTTCCCCTGGAGATGCTTGTTTCAACTTGGTAATGGTATTGATTTTTCTCGGCAACTCAATATTGTCTTTGAATGAGTTCAGCGCAACCCCTTGAAAGGACATGCCCTTGTGCTTGTTCTTATGGTCTGCAGTTAGATTGAATAAACGTTCGAGAACAAATATAGGAATCTGGTTTTCCATGAGCAGGAGATCCCAAAGAAGCGTATTCTTGCCCCATATATTATGAAATAAAAATTTGTCGTCTATCAGCTTCGTTCCTGTTAATGCGTGGAAGATTCCGATGATGAACAAACCATCAACCACCATCATTTCTATAAACTCTTTGCTTTCAAGGTTGATGGTTTCCGAGTAGCACTGGCGAATTTTATCTTCCATCCTCCCAATAGATTCAACGCAATTCTTAAATACCTTTTGTATTGATTCAACCTTATGCTCTTCTCTTGTTCGGTTTAAAACGTTGCTCATATAGTGCAGCTTGCATTCTTCCATTGCTTTAAGGTTTTCTTTTCCCCTATGAAAGGGACCAATAGATACCATCAAAGGAGCATATGAACTAGGCTCCGTCGTCTTGTGAAGCTTTTCATGCACTCTCCGTATACAAATTAGCTCCTGATAAGGTCGCCAAAGATGCTCACTACTTCTGTCAAACTTGGCTATCATTTCTTCTATTGGAATTGATAGTTGTTCATTCTTCGTTTGAGGCAGCAGTGGATGAACTAGAATTTCGTTATCCCCCTTTGCTGCCATTTGCATAAGGTATGAGAGATTAACAAGGATTAGAGAAACGAATTGTAGCAAACTGATAGAAGTTTTCTTGATTTCCTTGTTTACCTGTGACCAGGTACTATAATGTATACCATTTCTACAAGTACTATTAATTCCTATTCTAAAGAATAGCCATCAACCTCAGACAACGTGGACAGCACAACTTCTATGATGCTCCAAGAAAAATACAAAAATTGACAAATAAAATAGAAGTTGGATTAGTCTGATTAACCTAACTTCACAGCATAAAAATCAAAAATTTCTCAATTCCGCCACACCAAAAGCCAACTTAAGAATCAAATTTCAGGTTTTATTATTTATTTATACAGGCAGCCTGCGCTTACAGCTTGAAGATTAAGAAAGGAAGGAGTAGGACGTGCTTGATTAACTTCACATATTAGCACGTCAAGTTAATCAAACTATTTAATTCCCTGTTGAATACATCTTCTTCTCATATTAGTCAGACTAGGATGTGACATGAACATGTTCACCAATAGAGCTACCACCACAATGTGACTATATATATATATCTCTTGAATGTGGAGAAAAAGAACTATTGTGGTGCTCATTTTCTCCGCACTCTAGTAATTTAGGCTTAGCTTAATTAAGCTTTAATTAAAAGGCTATATGTAGCAGCGTGTGGTTTGACCTAGTTGACTAACGGGTCACCGACCCAAATACTAAAACGGACAAACTGAGGACCCAAACGCAAAGACATACCAAAATCTACGACCATCTGATGTGAAAACTCAGTTTAAGGTCATTTTTACACAAAGATCAATATATTTACGTATTCATTCGTTCATTTTTTATTTATTTTTTGGACTGAAAAGAACAAAATATATTAAAGAAAAAGAGGTCACTCAAGGTAACAAAAGTACAACAGCTCAGAGAAGAGCAAATAACCAAAACTATCAAGGACAATTAACAAAAACATCCCAATTACATATTAAAGTTGAAATAGGGAACCATCAAAAGTCTTGGTATGAATCAACCAATTGAACATAGTGCACTTAACTGCAATGATAAGTTGCTTGCTGCTCCTACATTTATTCTTGAAGCACCTGTTATTTCGTTCTTGCCAAATAATCCACCAAACTGCAAAAGGTAAGAGAATCCAGATTTTTTGTTTTCTTGACTTAGGTTTCACAACTCTCCAATTCCAGATTGTTCCCTTAACGGATTCAGGGAAAACCCATTTTAAACCTAGGCTGTCAAAGAAATAGTTCCATATCTTGCTAGTAAACTTGCAGTGAAGACGTAAATGCGAGTTTGTTTCCTGTTCAGAGCCACACAAAAAAGACAAAGAGGAGATTGGACCTTCCCAGCTCTGTAGAGAAAATCTCCTGTTGGCGCACCTTTATAGCACAAGGTCCAAACTAAGAAAGACACCTTCAATGGATATGAGCATTCCAAACTAGTTTATAGGGAAACGTAATCAGTCATTCATTCGTTCATTTTGAAGTTGGATACTCGGTTTCTGTCAAATTCCTACGTAGCCAAGCACCATAGTGGTTAGTTTTTTTCCCACTCCGGGCTACGCTAGAAATCCTGAATCTCGTCTAGCCTAGGCTCACCATAGTATTTGTTTTTGTTTGTTATGCATTAAGCTGTTGCTTCCCTCGACTCATTTCATGTTAGCATTCCTTTTTCATTTTTTGGTTTTGAATTTTGATGGTTGTCAACCGATCAAAAAAAAAAAAATTTTGATGGTTGTCATGACAGCTTTTGTAAGGGTGCATCTTGTGACCCTTAGATATGGAACCATTTTTTGGGGACTACTCAAAAATAGTGGGGGACTACTCTCATTTTTTGGGGTGGATATTAGAAGTAATAATGAGTCACCCCTTATCTAAGCTTTTTTTAATACCAAATTTGCCCTTGGTAATTAAATTAGTGTAATAATTAGTGTAATAATTAGTGAGTTAATTAATGATTAGTGGGATTAAATTGGCTTATTGAGGTATTGGTGAGAGGGAGTAGATGGCGGTGGTGGTGATTTGAGGTGGTCGGTGGTGGTGGTGATTTTGTTTAACCGCCACCTCTATATATAACTCCCTCTCATCTACTCCCATCACCACCGACCACCACCACCATCGACCACCTCAAAGAAGAATTATTGAGAGGGAGTAGATGAAGATGAAGGTGATAATGAAAATGAGGGTTTTGGAAGAAAGAAAATTAAGATCTTTTTCTTTAAGAGCCACAACAAGAGTATGATGTTTTGGGTACTCATGGAAATTTCAAATTTAGTTAACGGTGCTTGAATTGGCCAAAACATTCCTAAAAAAGAACAATTTACAAATTAATTTTGGTTTGGTTAAAAAGTTCGTCTCACGAAATCAAGAACAGTAGTCGAACTCATCTCGCAAGTGTAGTTCTAACGCTAATATTTCGAAAACACAGGTAGCCGAACTCAGCTTTAATGGAGTTTTTTCTTTCGAGAAAAGTTCGGTTAGGAGAAGAAAACTGCGACGTAACCGAACTAGGAGTTCGTCTAGGAAAAAAATTTGCGACGTAACCGAACTCAATATGCAGGTTTTTCAGAGAAAAGTTCGGTTAGGAGAAAAAAATTGCAATGTAACCGAACTTTTTTTCTATGTAACTGAAATTTTTTGCGACGTAACCGAACTATGATTTCGGCTTGGACCTTTTTTTTTCGACGTAACCGAATTTTTCTCTGAAAACAAAAACCTCCATTAAAGTTGAGTTCGACAAAAATTTTCACATAATTCCTAGCCGAACTTCTCTCTGTAACTTCCATTTTCAACTCATTTTGATGATTACTTCTCATTTTTTCAATGGAAAACGAAGAAAAGTAATGGGTTTGTTATAATTTTGATTTTGATTTGATTTTGTTAATGATTTAAATTAAGCTATATATAGAGGTGGCGGTGGTGGTGATTTGAGGTGGTCGGTGGTGGTGGTGGTAGGTGGTGGTGAGCGGCGGTGGTGATGGGAGGAGGTGATTATATATATAGGTGAAGGATAGGTTTGTCATTTCCACACTTTAGGACACCCCTTATAAGTATAGGGTAGACATTTCTATCACAAAGTAGTCCCCCACCATTTTTGAGTAGTGCCAAAAAAAAATGGTTCTAGATGTGATATCCAAGATGAATACAGATATCGAGAAAGAAATTTAAGTAATAAGTTAATTTTTATAATCAGTCTTTTCTTTATAATTACTAGTAAAGACACATGTGCGATGCACATGCTTGAATTTTACTCATCCAACAACGCTAAATTTGAAAGTCATGAATTTTTTTTCCAAAAACTAAAATTTACTATTCTTATTTGTACTCGTTAGGTGGATAATTGAAAGAGCTATATAAATTTTACAAAAATCGGGTGTATATTTTGAAAGATATTAAGTTTTTAAAATTTTTGATTTATTTTTAAAACAATGGTATTTATGTAAATATGTAAAAAATGGGGACAACTAAGTAATTTAGGGGGTCTCCTACCAAAAAGAACTCTTTTCTTTATATTAGTAAGATTTTGTACACGTCCCTTTATTTGATTTTTGTATCTTTTTAATCCCTCTATAAAATTAAACCTATACACTTGGATGGTAGGTCACTCTTCCTCTCCTCTTCTTCGTATCTTGTTTTTTCCAGCTTCCTTCTTCGGTAAATATTTTACGTGTGCATACGAAACAAGATAAATTTGTCAGGTCTATGGATACTGTATGTTATTTTAGAATCACAATAAGATGCCCTTGTATATGATAAGCTACAGGTACTGTCTTCTTATGAATTATTATGAATGTTTTTTTTTCAACAGAGGTATCGATCAACATATGGGGACGATGAAAATGCCAGGAACCAATAATCCTTATAGCATAGGCATGGAGAAAACTATGAACTTATTTGATGACGTCTGCATCTTTAACGTCCTTGGTGTTGTTTAATAGCACAATAGCCTATTATGACTCGAGATTGGTAGGAAATATGAAAACAATTAAAGCACAAGGATAATCTTCTTGACAAAAGAGAATTACAAACAATTAAAACAAAAGGATAAATTTTTAAAATGTAACATTTTATATAAATCAATTTATAGAATTTCTTCTTAGAAGCTATGTTTTCTATTCTCACTATGTATCTTTATCAGTGATGTTGTGAGTTGTACACAGGCTGCATTTTCAGTTAATGCTCTTCTACTTTCTCAAAGTAAAAGTAAAAGGGAAAGTGAAGGTCAGAAGGTGATGCTTTGAGTCCTCGACTATTTATTCAGTTTCTCAGGTCTTACTACTTGAATACTCCTAACTTATGCACACTGTGGCGGAGATGTAGATTGTTGTGGATATATGCAGCAGTGAGCATTCACTTCTTTGGGGAATAATAATAAACATTGTTTTAGGGGCAAGCATTTGTACTTCTCCTTTTGATCTGTAGATTGTTTGAACTTTTTCCTATACACTGATGAGATACGAGAGGAAGAAGAGAGAAGTTAAAAGGAGATAAAACTTGATTAGATTTCGATCGATATGCTATTTGTGAAAGTAATTTCTGTCTTTTGTTTTTTTTTTTCCAAAACTACAAAAAGGGGAGTAAAGTAAGATGATCGAAGTATGAAACCATAGTCTAAGCGATGCCAGCAAGTCATCCTTGGCTGAATTGGAGTCTCTAGCTTTTCATGCTAAACCTCCGTAGAATGGCACTGACCAAGTGTTCACTTCAGCAGCTTTTTCTGTATCATCATCTATGACTGAAATGAAGAGAAGATAGGTCAATGTAGCCAAGGACGACCTGCCGACTACCATTTGGCACTATACCATGCAAACATCTGAAAACCTTAAGTATGAATCGTTTTAGTATCTAGATGTGTCTCGATTAACTTTTTTGGTATACTTTTAATGTACGGCAAGTCATCCTTGGCTGCATGGTACTGTCAATCTCTTTGTTCCAGTCGTTTAGATGAATTTGACTGACCATCTACTACAACTATTTAATAGTTGTTGAATAAGACCCCAAAATAGGCAAATAAAAATATAGCTAATTCGAGCTACTAGATAGCTCCTAAGTCCTAACAACTGAAGTCTGGATGTTGGCAAAGCTTTCTTTCCTGCACTACATTTCCTACATGTAAATGGGTGGAAACAGGGCACTGAATGAAGCTCTACAATCCAGAAATATAACCACATGATCTTTCCAGGGTTGAGAAATGTTTCACCAGCCGATAATGTGGACCTGCATCGACATTCCTGAAAAGAAACCGAGAATGATATTAAAGTAGTTGTCCAGGTACACACAAAAGAGTAAAATATGACGGAATGAGATGCACTGAATCTTATTTTCCTTGGCATTCATTGTTGATGAAGCGCTTGTTTAAGGAGGTCTCTGTCTTTCTATCCAATGAGGTCTTACATGAGAAAAAGAGAACCCAGTGTAGCACAAGAACAACATGCCGGCTTAGTTCTATGAAACCATGATTTAGAAGATGCCGGCAAGTCATCCTTGGCTGCATTGGACTCTCTACCTCTTCACGCTAGACCTTTGGATAATGGCACTGATCAAGTGTTAGCTTCAACTTTGCTGCAGTATTATCTATAACATCATCTATGACTTAAATGAGAAGGAGATAGGTCAATGTAGCCAAGAACAACCTGCCGACAACCATTTGCTATGCAGTAGACCCAAAATAGAGGCATTCTTGTACATGTTTGTCGGCCTACTGTTAATAGCCGGCAAGTCATCCTTGGCTGCATGGTACTATCAACCTATTCATTCAAGTCGTTTAGATGAATTTGACTAGCCATCTATTGCAACTATTTTATAGCTAAAAGAATGAAACAGACCTAAAACTACTACTTAATTCTACTACTTATGTCAAATGATGTTGTTTCCATCTGCTATTTATAGATAAAATCTTGGGCAAATTGTTTTTGCTCATGAGATTCTTTCTTTCTTGCTGTGAGCCAACTAGAGAGAAAAAGGAGTGTGAGCACTCCAAAAGGGGTTAGTTAGTGTGATCCCACTCCAAATTTGGCTACACTAGCTGTTTCCCTATACATCAAGATTTATTGGTCCTACTTTTTTCTCCAATAATAAATTCTTAAATTCAAAAACAAGAAAAGAAAATGGAAATTAATTAAGGGATACAATTTGTTACTGTGGGAATAGAATAGTTTGATTGGATGGAAATATCGTTGACCCTATGAAGATTTTGTATTTTGATTTCATTTCCACTATAAAAAAAAGAATCTTCATAGTTTTGATTTCGTCCATAACCTGTTCCTATCTTTCTTCCCAAAATTAAATCTTGGGAACCCATGCTGTCACTAGACAGTCAAGTGTCATGAAAAGGGGGAATGACTGCTATTTATTTGTAGTCCAAATCGTCACCCAAGCTTATGTTGAATTATGTGTGGGATGCGCAGTCATTCTATTGGATCTTCTTTGGCCATTCAAATGTTGTTTCTTTGGTTTTCTAGGACTAAGTTAATCAAGTATCCTTGTCATTTGAAAAAATATATAACATTGGTTTATTATTAACGATGTAAGCTGATGTATACACATTGATACCGGTGCGCACCATTTTGTAAACTGTCGGCTATATATGTAATATCTTTAAGATTCTGCTTTTGAGTTCAAAAAAAAAAAACATAAGATTCTCCTTTGGCAGCAAATTAAAATTTACACTATTTTTGTAACTAGCTTAATGACGGTTGACTGCAACTGGGGAGGCTCTGTGTGCATATATCTATGTAAAGAAAAAGTTGCTACGTATGTATATAATATCAACAGTTCATCTACTTGATATATATATATACTAGATCTTAACCCGTGCCGTAACGGCACGGGATGTTTTGTCTCTAATACGATATTGTTCACATTCCTCTTGCTTCATTTTATTCGTGAGTAATTATTTTGATATTCAAATAGGTTTTGGGAAACAAAATGGGTTACCTGATCTTTTTATTTTTTACTTAAGCATGTTATTCCAATTTATTATCTGGACGGAGTAATAAAGTTGTGCCAACATGAAAATAAAATAAAAAATACAATAAATAAAATTTTACCCCATTTATTGTTCCATCATACCATAATTTCAAACTTCAAAAAGAATATTTCATCTAACAAAGACATATACCTAAACGCCAATCCAACTCCATGATGTTTATGAATACATTTGTTCCGAAATTATTGATAACATAAAATTGAAGAAATTCGTGGATAAAAAGATTTCACACCAACTATGCTAAGTAGTGCATGAATGACGTTCTCACATCTAGTGTTACTCAAGTAATTTGGAGTTTTAAAGAGCATAGTCATTTTGATATTTGTATCTACATAAATTCAACTAACCTTCCGAAAAAAAATTATTAGTTTCAAGGTAGAGCCGACACAAACTTCATCGCCTTCAATGTATACAACACACATTGGGTTTAATCGGCCTTGAGATTAAACAAATACCCCAACATTAGTCAAATAATGTCTACAAATACGGGATCGAAACAAAGTGCTAACGGGAAAAAATGAAAGACTAACATCGAGTTCTACAAAGAAAATACCCTATATGTATCAAAGTTTGTTAACCAAACATGTATTCAAATTAAAAAGTCATCAACTTAACACAAAATGTAAAAGAACCCAAGTTAAATCAATACTTGCCTAAACAAAACTTATAAGAGAATTTTGTAATTATTAAATACCTTTAAAATCACTATTAGAGATTTAATTGCATGCCTCGTTAAAAACCACTGGTAGGGACGAAATCACCCAGATTAATTTGTAGATATTTCACCGGATATGTAGCAATTCGTAGAAGTTTACACTGGTGGTGATGCGTTCCATCTAAGTGTTGTTCGATTGATTATTTTTTTTAGAAGGTTTCGGTTTTCATTGGAGAAACCGAGAAGGAGCGTTTCATTATATTCATTATCATTCATAAATCCAAAACCAACTCGCCCTCTGCTTACGGGATCTCAATACAACCTTAGATTTATCTATTGGACGGAGAAACCTTGATACTAAATATGTAGTTTTTAGTGTTATTTATTATATAACGTGACATCCAAATGTTTTTTTGTTCTTCTTAATTTTCATGTATTTTAACCGAGTTTATATTAGCATTAAGACGATCAACCACATTTCTAATTTATAGTGTTATCCTTTTGTAGCAAAGACATAATTAACATAATCAATTACTACTCATCAAAAACCGCCAAAGTACCACAAACCACCCAGATATCTCTTATTTCTCCACCACCACCATTTTAAATTTCCATCCCTCGTAGAATATTTGGCACACTTATAACTTTTGATCCCACACGTCATGTATAAAGTTTAGATTTAACAAACTTAGGTCGTCAATTAATTTATTCAACTATATGTTTTTGTAAAAATTAAAATCATGCGTACGAAAGGTTACCAAAGATAGCAGCGGTACCAAAAACAACCATTTTGTCTTATATGATTTGGTATCATCCCAAAAGTATTTGTTATCCGCCTTTTTTGATCGTGTCAAAACAACCAACTATACTTTTCACAATACAATGTTACCCGTCATGTAAAAAATTATTATTTTTGATTCAAAAGAAAAAACCAATACCACCGCCATTAAAACCATCCAAAGACCACTATTTCTTCCACCAAAACTAATGTTACCGTCTCCACCACTTAGTAACACCTTCCACCGCTTCCACCACTTACTTCTTCCTCTACTACCACCACCACCACTAATATCTATTGAAATAATTTTTGTCAAAATTATTATTTATTGATGGAGATATGTATTAATATTAATTAAGGGATATTTATGATGATAAATTAATAAATCATTTATCATGAGAAATTAATGAAACCTCAATTAATAAAACACTTATACTAATTAATATTTAAGTTGAACAAACCATAACCATAGATTTATCTTCTCTCTAGACAAATCACTTATACTAATTAATAAAATACTTATACTAATTAATATTGAAGTTGAACAAACAACCACTATTGATTTATCTTTTCTATCAATTCCAACCAAGGTGGAACAATGGTTAGAGGCCACTCTTATGACACAATAGGTCATGAGTTCGAACCTCCCCGTTATAATTTTTGAAATTCCATATCTTAATTTGAGTATTCATTTTTAATTCATAATATTGGAATGAACACCACGTGTGCGACTTGTAGGGTGTGGCAGGGAGAACCACAGCCCTTGATTTATCTTTCCCACGGACAAATCCTGACCACCACTCAGCTAGGCAAACTTAGCCTAGCTTTGTTTTGTATCTTACAAAACAAAGCTAGGCTAAGTTTTGTATAACGGTTGATGTTTTGTGGTTGATAGGTAAAACGGTTGATGTTTTGTGGTTGATAGGTAAAACGGTTGATTTTTAATCTCCATCTCTCTCTCTATTTATTTCCTCTGTGTTCAGTTTCGTCACAGAGAGATCTAGTGAGTGAGAGAGAGAGAGATCTGTTTGTGGAGAAAATGAAGAGAATGGAAACTAACTCAGTTTCCAAGTCTTTGTTTTTAGTATCTCTAGTGTTATTACTACAGTGTTTTCAGTTGATTCAATGTTCAGTTTCTTATGATAAGAAAGCACTTGTTATTGATGGGAAAAGAAGGTTTTTGTTCTCTGGATCCATACATTATCCAAGAAGCACTCCCGAAGTAACAATTTCTTACATGCATTTTGATTTATGTTTCAAGATTTCAGTTGTTTATGTGATTTAATGAAATGGGTTTTGTTTTTTTTGTTCAGATGTGGGAAGATCTAATACAGAAATCGAAAGCTGGAGGAATTGATGTTATTGAGACATATGTTTTCTGGAATGGCCATGAACCTTCTCCTGGCAATGTACTATACTATCTTGCTTTCTTGTTTTGATTTTTACTTTTATTACTGGATTTCACTCTTCATTGTTCTTTAATTCTAATTCTTTCTGGGTTTTTCTTCAAATATTATTTTCAAGGAGATACGATCTGTTCGATTCATAAAGACAATACGGAATCTTTGGGCTTTATCTTTGTTCTTAAATATTGGACCTTATGTTTGTCTTTGAATGGAATTTTGGGTAATCTATCTAAAGATTTTTCAAGATTCATTTACATTTTTTAACCTAGTTGAGTGTTCGTGATTTTCTTCTTCAATTGACTCGGTTGAATGCATGTTTGGTATTGTGCGAGGGTTTCCAGTTTGGTTGAAGTATGTACCGGGCATCGATTTCGGATGATAATGAGCCTTTTAAGGTCTATTTCTCTCTTATCCACAGTTTAGTTTTGTTTATTGGATAGCTGCGTTATTGTTTTTCGGTGTGTGGGTTTAGTCTTACTGAATTCTTGTGTGTTGTAGAATGCAATGCAAGGGTTTACTGAGAAGATTGTGCAGATGATGAAGGCTGAAAAGCTGTTTGAATCTCAGGGTGGTCCAATTATACTCTCTCAGGTTCGTTTCTTTCCCGTTGTACAACGGTTGATTTCATACGATGGCGTGTGTCATTAAACTTAACCCGTGCAATGGCTTTTGTTCCAATTGCTTTCCAATTGTTGAATCTAATATTAGCTTTACAATCCTTTTAGACTAGATCTTAACCCGTGCCGTAACGGCACGGGATGCTTTGTACTAATTAGTTTTGGAAGGTGTTACTAAGTGGTGGAGGTGGTAATATTAGTTTTGGTGGAAGAAATAGTGGCGCTGGATGGTTTTCACGGTGGTGGTATTGGTTTTTTCTTTTTGCATCAAAAATATATTTTTTTATTTTTTTACATGACGGGTAACATTGTGTTGTGAAAAATATAGTTGGTTGTTTTTAACACAATCAATAAGGGTGTGACAAATATTTTTGGGATTCTAAGATTGTACTAACCATGACCGCACCATTAAATAATAATCAATCAAAACTAATTCCTTATTAGTATAGTAACCGAGTTTATATTAGCATTAAGACGATCAACCACATTTCTAATTTATAGTGTTATCCTTTTGTAGCAGCACATAATTAACATAATCAATTACTACTCATCAAAACCGGCCAGTACCACAAACCACCAGATATCTCTTATTTCTCCACCACCACCATTTTAAATTTCCATCCCTCGTAGAATATTTGGCACACTTATAACTTTTGATCCCACACGTCATGTATAAAGTTTAGATTTAACAAACTTAGGTCGTCAATTAATTTATTCAACTATATGTTTTTTGTTAATACTGAAAATCATGCGTACGAAAGGTTACCAAAGATAGCAGTGGTACCAAAAACAACCATTTTGTCTTATATGATTTGGTATCATCCCAAAAGTATTTGTTACCCGCCTTTTTTGATCGTGTCAAAAACAACCAACTATACTTTTCACAATACAATGTTACCGTCATGTAAAAAATTATTATTTTTGATTCAAAAGAAAAAACCAATACCACCGCCATTAAAACCATCCAAAGACCACTATTTCTTCCACCAAAACTAATATTACCGTCTCCACCACTTAGTAACACCTTCCACCGCTTCCACCACTTACTTCTTCCTCTACTACCACCACCACCACTAATATCTATTGAAATAATTTTTGTCAAAATTATTATTTATTGATGGAGATATGTATTAATATTAATTAAGGGATATTTATGATGATAAATTAATAAATCATTTATCATGAGAAATTAATGAAACCTCAATTAATAAAACACTTATACTAATTAATATTTAAGTTGAACAAACCATAACCATAGATTTATCTTCTCTCTAGACAAATCACTTATACTAATTAATAAAATACTTATACTAATTAATATTGAAGTTGAACAAACAACCACTATTGATTTATCTTTTCTATCAATTCCAACCAAGGTGGAACAATGGTTAGAGGCCACTCTTATGACACAATAGGTCATGAGTTCGAACCTCCCCGTTATAATTTTTGAAATTCCATATCTTAATTTGAGTATTCATTTTTAATTCATAATATTGGAATGAACACCACGTGTGCGACTTGTAGGGTGTGGCAGGGAGAACCACAGCCCTTGATTTATCTTTCCCACGGACAAATCCTGACCACCACTCAGCTAGGCAAACTTAGCCTAGCTTTGTTTTGTATTATAGACTAGATCTTAACCCGTGCCGTAACGGCACGGGATGTTTTGTCTCTAATACGATATTGTTCTCATTCCTCTTTCTTCATTTTTTTCGTGAGTAATTATTTTGATATTCAAATAGGTTTTGGGAAACAAAATGGGTTACATGATGTTTTTATTTTTTACTAAAGCATGTTATTCCAATTTATTATCTGGACGGAGTAATAATGTTGTGCCAACATGAAAAAAAAAATAAAAAATACAGTAAATAAAAATTTTCCCCATTTATTGTTCCATCATACCATAATTTCAAATTTCAAAAAGAATATTTCATCTAACAGTACATATACCTAAACTGGCAATCCAACTCCATGATGTTTATGAATACAATTGTTCCGAAATTATTGATAACTAAGGTTCTAAGGAGTGAAGCAAAAACCCATAATATTTTCCCTACTATAGATAAACACTATTTATTTATTTTTTTTGCAAATGTGAGAGTTATAAAAATGAAGAACCCTTGGCGATTGGAAGGCTGAGATATACACATGTGAGTTGAAAAAATAAACTTATAATAGTAAATCAAAACATGTGTAAGATTCTTTATCAGTCATATTGACAACA
The DNA here is from genome assembly GCA_023531295.1 of Papaver armeniacum. Taxonomy (NCBI): domain Eukaryota; kingdom Viridiplantae; phylum Streptophyta; class Magnoliopsida; order Ranunculales; family Papaveraceae; genus Papaver; species Papaver armeniacum. Next base: position 146,834 of record JAJJWW010007032.1, on the reverse strand, counting down.
TAAAATTGAAAAAATTCGTGGATAAAAAGATTTCACACCAACTATGCAAGTAGTGCATGAAGGACGTTCTCACATCTAGTGTTACTCAAGTAATTTGGAGTTTTAAAGAGCATAGTCATATTGATATTTGTATCTACATAAATTCAACTAACCTTCCGCAGAAAAATTATTAGTTTCAAGGTATAGACGACACAAATTATGTCGCCTTCAATGTATACAACACACACTGGGTTTAATCGGCCTTGAGATTAAACAAATACCCCAACATTAATCAAATAATGTCCACAAATACGGGATCGAAACAAAGTGCTAACGGGAAAAATGAGAGACTAACATCAGTCCTACAAAGAAAATACCCTATATGTATCAAAGTTTGTTAACCAAACATGTATTCAAATTAAAAAGTCATCAACTTAACACAAAAATATAAAAGAACCCAAGTTAAATCAATACTTGCATAAACAAAACTTATAAGAGAATTTTGTAATTATTAAATACCTTTAAAATCACTATTAGAGATTTAATTGCATGCCTCGTTAAAAACTACTAGGACGAAATCACCAGATTAATCAGAAATTTCACCGGATATGTAGAAATTCGAGAGAAGTTTACACTTGGTGGTGATGCGTTCCATCTAAGTGTTGTTCGACTGATTATTTTTTTTAAGGTTTCGGTTTTCATTGAGAAACCGAGAGGGAGCGTTCATTATATTCATTATCATTCGTAAATCCAAGACCAACTCGCCCTCTCGCTTAGGGATCTCAATACAACCTTAGATTTATCTATTGGACGGAGAAACCTTGATACTAAATATGTAGTTTTTAGTGTTATTTATTATATAACGTGACATCCAAATGTTTTTTTCTTCTTCTTAATTTTCATGTATTTTAACCGATTTTATATTAGCATTAAGACGATCAACCACATTTCTAATTTATAGTGTTATCCTTTTGTAGCAGCACATAATTAACATAGTCAATTACTACTCATCAAAAACCTAATAAGTACCACAAACCACCAGATATCACTTCTTTCTCCACCACCACCATTTTCCATCCCTCGTAGAATATTGGGCACACTTATAACTTTTAATCCCACACGTCATGCATAAAGTTTAGATTTAACAAACTTAGGTCGTCAATTAATTTATTCAGCTATATGTTTTTGTTAATACTGAAAATCATGCGTACGAACGGTTACCAAAGATAGTAGTGGTACCAAAAACAACCATTTTGTCTTATATGATTTGGTATCATCCCAAAAGTATTTGTTATCTGCCTTTTTTGATCGTGTCAAAAACAACCAACTATACTTTTCACAATACAATGTTACCCGTCATGTAAAAAAAATTATTATTTTTGATTCAAAAAGAAAAAACCAATACCACCGCCATTAAAACCATCCAGCGCCACTATTTCTTCCACCAAAACTAATGTTACCGCCTCCACCACTTAGTAACACCTTCCACCGCTTCCACCACTTACTTCTTCATTTACTACCACCACCACCACTAATATCTATTGAAATAATTTTTGTAAAAATTATTATTTATTGATGGAGATATGTATTAATATTAATTAAGGGATATTTATGATGTAAAATTAATAAATCATTTATCATGAGAAATTAATGAGACATCAATTAATAAAACACTTATACTAATTAATATTTAAGTTGAAAAAACCATAACCATAGATTTATCTTCTCTCTAGACAAATCACTTATACTAATTAATAAAACACTTATACTAATTAATATTTAAGTTGAACAAACAACCACTGTTGATTTATCTTTTCTATCAATTCCAACCAAGGTGGAACAATTGTTAGAGGCCACTCTTATGACACAATAGGTCATGAGTTCGAACCTCCCCGTGTGCGACTTGTAGGGTGTGGCACGGAGGACCACAGCCTTTGATTTATCTTTGCCAAGGATAAATCCTGACCACCACTCAGATAGGCAAAGTTAGCTAAACTCTGCTTTATACTAATGATGATATATATATATATATATATATACTCCATCCGTCATAAAATTATATTATTTTAAAACGGATGGATTATAATGAAATGGCAGGTGAGTCCGCATAAAATTTTAACCACTTTTATGAGATAAATCTTCAAGTGATTGAGACGAGTGGTAGAAATTAACAAGAAGTCTATTGATGGATAAGTTGGATCCATATCATGTGTTTCAACTATTTTGAAGTAGTATATAAAATTGACCTCATATCATGTCCGATGTTCATTTGTTGTGATATTTTAATTAAAAACTGTAAGAAAATAAGACTGACCATAGAATATTTTGTATGTTATATATCAAGCTTTTTATAAAATTTGAAAAATAAAAGTTCTTTTAAAAGTCATTTATAATTCATCAAGATTATAGCATATGTTGGCCCTTCCCAAGGTCAGTACTTCCAATTGTGTAACTACCCCTCTTTGGGGATGCCTCTTTGGAAAGTTTACGTTGGTATTGATTCGTATTTTGCGAACCACATGAAAGTGAAACAACATGATATTATAAATACAAAATTCAAGTACAATAAGGACATCTCCGATAGTAGGCAAAAAAAAAAAAAAAAAAAAGTCTTGCGTGGAGTTTATTCTTAAACCTCCATTTGTTGGGATTTCAAACATAAGCATAAATAAAACCCTTTCGTTAGAGTGCACAATCCTTTGTGCACCCCATGTTAATCCGGGTGCACAATCATCCCTTGCTTATTCATTTCCTTAGAGTGCAGCTTTGTGCACCCCATGTTAACCGGGGTGCACAATCCTCACTTGCTTATTTATCTGGATTCATAACGGATTTTCCATTATCTAATTAATCGCTTAATATTTAAGGAAAAAATGAATATATACATCGTGAAAGTAAAGGAGTTCTACTCAATCTTCTAAAAAAACTGTCTCCCTATTATATTCTCGAACTTTTGCATATTTTATTACTCATTTCTTTGAGTCACTTTGGGTTTGGTTTTATTTTATTTTCCATGAACAACGCTAGATGTTGCTTAAACATTTACACCTTCAACTGAAAAGAGATTTGCATTATAACGCTAAGTCAAATTCCGATTTTACATTAGAAAATCCCAATTCTTTGGATTTTATATAAAACTTTCAAACTTATTATGATCTTCATATTATGAATTGATGCATTAGCTAAAAGAGAGATTTGTTAGGATTTGATTTTCATTGTTTAAATGAATGCAAGTGAATCAATTACTGGTTCAGGAGGATGAGAGAGATTAATAGGAAATCAACAGTGGAAATTCTCACAACTTTTTGTGGAACGAGCGCCTGGTGAATATGCTCAAAAGATAAAACCGTTTAACATTCTACATGATTAGCTATTTTTTGCTTTTAACACCGTGAAATCATCAATTAAATAGTAGATATAAGGAGTTTAATGAGACAAGGAATTAAATGAAAAAAAGAAACCTAGATAATCGTGTGATATTTTCAATAAATATTTTAAGATATTGCAGAACTGCGAGATAATGGGAACAACATCAATTTGAATCTCAGCAAATTACAAGGTACGGAACGTGCACCCTCGAGTGCACAAAGTAGCACTTCTTTCCCACCTCCAATAGTCAAGGTTGTGTTATATATTTTGAATTTGGATAAAATTGATTTTGTATGATGAGATTAGTAAGGGGTCATTCGGAAGTTGTAGTTAAGGCTTTCTTTAACACCTTCATATTTAGTATTTCATCCCTCCTAATTTGTAGGACCTAACTATTAACGATGGTTTTATACGACTGTAAAACTCTACAATTTAATGTTGTTGGGACCACCAGAATTTATTAATTAAGCGAGATTTTAATTAACCGATAAATTTATAATTATTAATTTGTATATTAATTAATATCTTATTAAATTATAGATACATTTAACTTTGATCAACACATAACATAGACTTAGACCATCCGGATGAACAGTTAGACGGTGGTATCACTCAAGATTGGCAAAATTTGATCGAAAAGTTGGGTAACGCAATTCAGTGAATGTCAAGATGTCCTGAATATTTCGGATTAAAATGAAGTTACGCAATTGTTAAGTGATGGAGAAGTAATTGAGAGCGTTATGAGAACTGATAAAGATGGGAAAGAAGATGATGAAAGTTCTACAATACCTCTTCACGAAATGAGGTTGTTAAAGCGGCAATCACATTAAATAATTTCTCGCTTGGCTATTGGAAACAACACTATAAATTCTTATGATGATAAGAAAAATTAGCGTTAAAACTCAATGTGATATTGATTTTAACAAAAATCATAAGACAATTGATTTATCTTTCAAGAAATCTTCATAAAACATTAGTGTATTGAATATATATATATATATAGTGAATTATTAATTTATATTTCAAATGGGGTCTATATAGGTAATCAATAAAATATTAATTTATAATTTTAGCGAATTATTAATTTGGCACGTTGTCCCCGAAACGGGACCGGCTAAAAATATTATTATTTAAGAGAGTTTATTAAATTATCAAGTATTAATTAATGGAATTTCTACCGTGTATCATTTAAAAAAAAATATTTGCACCCTCTACTGGAGATTCTAAACGAATGAATTTAAGTTTTAGGTTCGAAGTTTTTGAAAATTACTACTTAACGGCATTTAAACAACTAGCTATTTTACTTTCTCCATATGTCTTGTTTTCGGTTAACATGTACCAAAGTCGCTCGGTCATTTAAATATTGGTGGAAAGAAGTGATTTATCGTAAAATACATCTAGTCCATCTTGTGACTTCGAAATCATAGGGTTTTTTTTATAAGTCAAAAATTGTATTAATAGATAACAAAATTTACAAGAAACAGTTTACAAGAAAAGAGGTCACAGCAACCCCAAAAACTTGCAAACTATTTAAAACGATAATAAGTAATATTTGGAAATTCAACAGTAATTAAAAAACTAGGTCTTCCATCATAGTGTATTCTTACTTCATTATCAAGATAACAACCTCGCTTAGCCATATTATCCGCTGCAAAATTTGCCTCCCTGTAGGTATGAAATAAATCTTATAGAATCATAATTCCTACAAACATCTAACCACCTACGTATTGAAAACCAAGGCAAATTATAATTAGTAAAAGCCTCTACCACACTAGAAGAGTCTGAACGAATGCAAATACGCATAACTCCCCATCTTGTAGCCCATTCCATCACGATAATGATTCCATATAATTCATAGGGATTGAAGGGCGACGGCCCTAAGCCTTAGTTTTGAAGGACCCAAAAATTTTCATATATCTAGCATATTCTATGCCGTTTATATAAACACCTCAACTGAACATCCTGTTAAGTCAACAACATGTCATCCGAATAAGTGAGAGAAAATAAAAGAGAGAAAGGGCATTTGAGATATTTTAATACAGAAATTCCTAGAAAATACTTTAAAAAGAACTAAACAGAAACCGCATTCTCAAAAAAAAATCTCGGGCCCAAATGTGGCCCCTGCTAATCTCCGATGTGTGTGGGGCATACATCCGTATGGGAGGATTGTTTTTATTGGTGGTAATTGATTTTAATACTTGAAGTCCAAATTATACTTCCAACCAAACTAATTTAGGACCACCTAAAATATGACCAAACTGAAACTTCCCCTTAATTTAGATGATGGTTCAACCGATTTCAATAACAAAGCAAGTGAACGGAGAGTAGCCTTTTTTTTTATTATTACTGAATGATGAGGATTATTCCTCGCAAATCTAATTCCTTCTCCCATTCCTTGTGCACCCATTACCATAATAGTTGCGCCCACCATCATACCCTATTAGAGCACGGCTCGCTCGAACTCGCATGTGTTTCTATCTCAAGCATGTTTTTCAATGTTAGTGATCAAAATTATAAGTCTTGAGTAGTTTATCTCGCTTATCTATTTCTCGAAATATGTGTTGGTAAGCTTTCTCTTTGACCAAGTTCATCTTTACCTAGTGACGAAAGTCATGTTATGTTTCAATTACTTGAAAATGGCTTTGACGAAAAATAGTTTGTGAATAACAACTATATAACATCCTCTAAGAATGTTTCAATGATTGAAATGAGAGTTTAGATTATATAACCATTTTTGGATATAAGCATTGTCTGGAAACACATACATGTATAAGTCCTTATTCCTTGAACCGAAGTCTGGAAACTTTTTACAAACTTATTTTGGGTACTTAAGTCCGCGTACCTATTCCGCGTACTTAGTTTGGTTATTATTTAAAAACTATTATTCGTGAACTTATACTTATATTAACTAAGGAATGCAAGTTTGCAAACCGTGGCTATATATTCGAGTGAATCAAATCGTTTTTGCTTCAATTGTGTCTTGTATACTTCTATCAGATCTAAGCAATTAAACAACTCTCTAACTAGTTCATTTGAGTCATTTGAACTAGTTATGGTGAATAAGAATATGGTTAATATGGAAGTGCTCATATGGCTAACCATTTGGTTAACTACTGTTGAACCAACAAATATACATGTTTGGGTACGGTTACACAAACCTAAAAACGTGCATTTCATTTGTGTGTAACAAGTTAAGTTTTATATCTAACGATTGAAAGATATTAGCTTGAATCTAATCAGGTTTTCATCTAACGGTGAATATTGAATGCTTTGTTACTAAGCTAACATTGATTACAAACCCTGATTTGAAAGACTATATAAAGGAGAACTCTAGTACCTATGAAACCTAATCCCCACACCTCTTGTGTGATACTAGTTGTATAAGATAGAGTCGATTCTCCTTTAACCTTAGGTTTCCACCGAGACCCTGTAGGTTAATGACTTAAAGATTTCATTGGGATTGTGAAGCCAGACCGATACTACTTTCTTGTAGTTGTGTGATCTGATCTTGTTGTTTTTATCGTACTGAGTACAATCATAATATTTTGCTTGAAATTGATATCTCCGATAGGCAAGATATAAAAGTAATCACAAACACCTTCGTCTCATCGTTTGTGATTCCACAATATCTTCTTTCACCGTGTCGATTAAGATTATTGTGAGGTGATTGATAATATTAGGCTGTTCTTCGGTAATATAAGTGCGGGTTATCAATTGGTTCCTGTTCACCTTGATTTATCAAAAGACGGAACAAAACTCGTAGGTATTTCTGTGGGAGACGGATTTATCTATTACCGTAGACTTTTCTGTGTGATACATATTTGTTTATTAAAGTCTTCGACTTTGGGTCGTAGAACCTCTTAGTTGTGGGTGAGATCAGCTAAGGGAATCAAGTGCGTAGTATCTTGCTGGGATCAGAGACGAAAGGAGCGCAATTGTACCTTGGATCAGTGTGAGATTGATTGGGGTTCAACTACAGTCCAGACCTAAGTTAGTTTGTAGTAGGCTAGTGTCTGTAGCGGCTTAATACAGTATGTGTTCAATCTGGACTAGGTCCCGAGGTTTTTCTGCATTTGCGGTTTCCTCGTTAACAAAATTCTGGTGTATGTATTATTTATATTCCGCATTATGTTTTGTTATATAATTGAAATATCACAGGTTGTGCGTTAAATTCAATCAATTAGAATATCCAACCTTTGGTTGTTGATTTACATTGATTGACACTTGGATATTGGTTTTTGGTACCATCCAAGTTATCTCTCTTGTATTTAATTAAACTCGCAGATTTCTATTTTCTTGAGTAAGAATTAAATCGAGAGATCGAGATAATATAACTCTTTGAAATACTTTGTTAAGATTGAGTCTAGTTGATTCTCTTGAAAGTATATTGGAGTTAGTTCATACAGATTGCTAATCGAAATATTGGGTGTGGTTGTTTTACCCCGCTTTTTCATACCCGTCATTAGATTCATTCCTCGGTAGGTTGCATGAAGTATTTTTGTTGATTTTGTTACAGAGTTTGATAATTGTAATTGGCTTCGTGGCAACCCTTCTCTTGTTGTTGTTGGTGATCATTGATCATTTTTTAGCATGTTTTTTTTATCATATCAATAAAATAAAAGGCTTTTTCTAAATGCCCGCCCCAAGCCTCTAAAATGCTAGAGATGGTACTTCCCATGCTTAAAAAAAAAAATTATCATATCATAAAATTTATGGTCAAACTTATAATCTAACCTCGGTAAATGTTTGCCCTTGGGATTGGGAAAAAATATTCGTTTAGCGAGGTTATTTATTTATCGATAAATAAATAGATTGATATTTATTTATTTATTTAAAAAGTATTTCTATGTTTCCGAGCCAAAAATCGATCAATTGGAATAAGACATTTCTAACTTACGTTATAGAAATGTTACGGATGTCAAACATCTTTTGAACTACCGTAACGAGAATGATGCAATTATGGAATCGCTTATAAGAAATTATTGAACCAGTAATAAATGGTGAGAATCATCCTGAACCAGATGATATATAGTACCGCTATGCAAAATTTGTCATCAAAAGAGACATTTCAAGTAGTAATCACCATAAAAAATGACTTGGTACAATACGAGTAAAATATTCCAGAAGTTGTTCATGCATGATAAAAAAATTAAGTACAATGTGCATTTTGGTTAAAGTTGAAGAAGAAAACAAAAAATATTAGATGCATATTTTCAGAAGAAATGACTTCTTACACGAACATTGTTGGTTGGATGAAGTTTTTTGGTTCATTTATAGTATATTTTTTTGTATGAAGTTCAGTGATTATTCGTTTATATATTCGTAGGGTCTTTAAGGATTTAATTTTTTTATTCATTAATATATTTAGCGAGGTTATTCATTTAATTATCCTCTTTGCACAAATCGAGGAGAATTTTTTTTTATTTGGCGAGGTTATTCATTTATCGAACATTCAATTATTGAGGTTAGACTTTACTTTCGTATTTAGGAATTAAATGCTTTATTATACAGGGCATTCTATGCCCTTGTCCCATTTACCAAACTCGGTACAAATTTTGTAAGATAGTGTATAAAAATGATTGTGCGTAGGTCGTTTTCACAAAATTGGTTAAAAAGACCAAAATCGAAAAAAATTGGGTGAAAAAGACATGTAAAATTTGATGTTGTTTAAATGGACGAGAATGTAAAAATAGCCAGGATGTAAACAGTTTTATCCTACCCTACCCATTTTCAAATACTTTTTCTTATTTTTAATTTACATCAGGATGCATCCAGTTTCATCCTCACTCTTTTTTAAGTTTAGGCCATGATGAATCCATTTTTATTTTTGCTATTTTTTTGGTGTCTATTTCACCCATACTAATTTTTACTCATCCATTAGAACCATGTTTTAAAAATATTTGGACAAATGACCCATTTTCCGTATCTTTTTTCGCTGGGTAAACACATATGAATGTAACTATCCTTGTTTTTTTCCTATTATATTCTAGAACAAATTTTTTTGTATCAATTCTTTTCTCGTAAATGTGTTTCCATTTTTTTAAATATGCTAAAGAAAGCGGACTAATGAAAGAGCACCATCTATTTGACTAGCGTGACGCATACTCAAGAATGTGATTGACTTGCGGTGTTGATCTAATATGATATATGATATTTGATACTAGAAAAGTTTGATGCCATTCATGCGGATACGTAAAGCAGTACGTGTACTCGAGAATCTGACTTATCAAAACATATGGATGGGGTCGGCTATTAAAACAAGTCAAATGGACAACAAAGGAAGAAGAAGCATAGCATATACTGTATGAGCTTACTTGGAACGTGGGTGCCAAACAAAACTTTTATACTATTAGCAATGACTTATTAGTTATTGGTCCATGGAATACGATACTTTGACACACCAGCAGATAATCCGCAAATGAATAGCATCTTATCTCGGTCCAAGAGCATAGCTCAGTGGTATCCCATCACTCTAAGAAGGAGGAAGTCAGGAGTTCAATCCCCGTCGCCGTAAAGGTTTGTGTGGTAGATTAGTTGTATAATGGGTTGAGCAAAGTGTTGGGTCTGGCGAATGGGGCCAGCCCAACTAGCTAGATTTGGATAGGGGCACTGGGTCAGACTTTTGCGTATTAAAGAAAAAAAAATAGCATCTTCTCTTCAAAAGTGTCCAGCATAATAGGGGTGGTCCAGTTTTTTGGTTAAAAAGACCTTGGATTTGATGTTAAGACTCCGAGCAAGTTTCACCACCGATACACCATAATTCTTCAATGGCAGAACATTTGATGTTATTGATTGATACCATTTATTTGAGAAAATTAGGCGCAGGCCTAAAAAAAAAAAATCACTGTCAGACCCACAATTAATTTTAGATACCGTGACACCCGTAATTATCCGAAATTATTAAATATGTCTGAATGACGGATTATGCATCCGCATGACGGGTTATGCATCCTAATTTTTCAGGGGTATAATCGGCAACGCATCTTGGATATAACATATCTAAAAAACCGCGCCTTGGAATTTTACAATTTTTATATCTAAAAATCTTTTAAAGAGAGCTACACAACGAGTACAAACAACAGTACCAATTTTTTGTTTTTCACGAAAAAATCGGAGGTGATCATCATTTTAGAGGAGAAATTCGAAAATTAACTACATATTCATTATGCAGACTCCAAAAAGGATGCATAACACATTTCACAAACGCATAACGAATTATGCAACCATTTTCTCCACTTCATAACGAATTATGCAACCATTTTCTCCACTGCATAACAAATTATGCCTCGCATAACAAAGTTATGTTTCTACAACAAGTTATGTAGCCATTGTATTAGTGTGTAAGTACATAAAAAAATGATGCATAATGCATAATGCATCTATTTTCTCGATGCATAAAAGATTGTGCAACAATTTTCTCGAATGCATAATGCATTATGCATCCATTTTCGCGACTGCATAACATGTTATGTAGATATTATTGTAGGCGCATGACAAGTTATGCAGTCTTTGTTTTTGTTGGTTTTAATAGTGACAAAAAACTTGCTGCATAATGTGTTATGCAATCGTTTTCTGGACTGCATAACAAGTTATGCAACAAATTTTGTTGATGCATAATAGGTTATACATCTATTTTCACGACTGCAGAACCCTAACCTAGACACAGCAGCAATAGCTCATTTCCACCAACAAACCTCGAATTAATGTACCCATCATTCACCACTAGAGTTGCACACTTTACATGCAAAAAGGAAAACTCAGATTACTGCCGTACCCTACTTTATTTACTGCCGGATAATTCTGAATTGAGACAAAGAGTTGACAGAACAAACCCCAAGCTAGCAGATCCATTGGTCATGTCTCGCCTCCACTGATAACACAACAACTCTAATCTTCTATCCATCCCGGCCAAGCATTAACTGCAATCGATCAAAGCCAAATTAAGTCAGCTAATACCTGAACCATTCTCCATCCTCGAATCCTTCCATTCATCACTCCCTAAGCTGTCTATCAGCCACGTCTCCTTGAAAACATTAATCACAATTCATCCCATTCTTACACAACAATCCCCAATTTCGATTCAAAAACAAGAAACGAACTCTAAATCCTTCTTGGTTGCTGTTGTAGAACACAAATTCAACACCACCGGCTCCTAAATTCGATCACTTCTAACTCCTTTCAGGGAAACTTAGTTGACCCCAGCAACTATGTTTCTATACAACACCCATATGAACCATTTCATAGCTTGCTTCCATATCACCCAGATTTCCATTGCGGCAATGTCTCAAACACAACATACCCACTTGACTTGAACAAACAATCCATCCAGTTCCATTGTTTTGAACCCGCTAGTCATATAGCCATCACCATGGAAGCGAAACACATCTTCATTCGAACTAACAAGAAACAAACTCCCACCGACATGCCGCAATCACCATCGAGATTCCATTGTATAGCTTCACAATCCGTTGCTTTTAGTAAGTAGGTCTTCTTCTCTTCTCTAGACACAAGACTTGTCACTGATGGTGGGAGAAGGTATCAATTTCAGTTGGTCAGAAATGAGAATGAGCAGCTTGAAGTGATTCCTTCTGTAACACCACCACCACCAAATTGAATGGCATGAGAAATTGTTAAGCTTGATATAAGCTTAACCGTAACACCAAGTAATGCAATCTACTCAATTACAGTCCAAAATTTCACATATTAGATTCTAATTGATTCATTTTCGTCTATCTTTTAAATACCCATATCCACCTCTCTCAATTCCAGATCTGCAAATACCCATCTCCACCAAATCTAAATTAGACCCATCTCCTTCTTCCCCGTAATACCACGAGAACTCGAAATCACTTTGAATCTTCTCGAAAAATCTTCTCAATTAATGACATCGGTATGATCCTCGACTGATTTCTCCTTGTTCTCTCGGAAAAAGGAAATTAGGGGAAAAAAAACCGTGAAGAACAAGATAGGAAAACTAATATTCTTTGTAAATTACGGGTTTTAGAATAATATTCTTTGTGAAAATAGGGGCGCGCATGAAGTTTTGCGACCGTGGGTTTCACGGTAGGAAAATATGAGAAAATAGGTCTCCCTGTAGTTTTCACTTTATTGTACCCTGTATATAAAATAGTGTAAATCCCGCTAATCAAACCCTTCTAGCCCGTTCAAGCATTCCAAAAATTTTGTTTCCCAAATTGAATGTACATGAAATTTATATCAGAATTAAGGTACACATAAACTATATAAATACATATATCATAAATCCTAAGAAGATATGAAATTCTAGGTTAACTAACAATATGAGATTGAGATTATTGTAATTCTTTATGCGAGTCAATTGTTTTAATGCGATTTCACTAATAACATGTTATATTTAAGATCGATGCATTTAAGAGCTATACGAATTATCAAAATATGTGAATACTATTTTTATGCGGATTATGTGCTTACAAGTTTTACATGTTTGTATTTATGCAATTGTTATGCAAATCATGCGAAATGTTACAAATATTTTCCTGCATTTGTATGCCTCACTATGAAGTATAAAGGTATTAGCTTATTAACCTCCATTGAATCGTGCAAAATAAGAAATATTCATAGTACTATGTGAAATTATAAGAATATTCATGTTATGAGAATTCCAAGAAGTACGAAGCATTCTTAAGTAATATAAGAAGTTTGTCAACTAATAAAAGTACAAACTTTCTAAAGTGTGAATGCCTTGCATCACGCAAAATGATATTCATGCGAGAAACAAATTACTTGCATGTCCACATGACTTGATATAATGCGACAAATATATTATGTGAATATTAATGCGAAATGATACTATGTTAAGGATAATTTCTTAAGTTTCAAGGCGAATTACTACTTATGCGAAGAATAAGTTATGCAAGTATCCATGCGAAATTATACTATATATGGTTTTGAGATTTGATGTATATGCGAGGTGAACCTACTATTATACTAAAGCTTTGCAAATAAATTGGTTATAGTATGTGTCGCCTAACAATTTCATAATAATATGGATATTTACTTATGTATTACTAACATGTTAAATTGAGCAAATAATGCAAGTATTTCTTATGCGATAAGATTTTTATTAAAATTTAATGATACTTAGCTTGATGAATCTATGTCTCCTTAGTGCTTCTCCATGCCTCATCGTTATCTTTCATTGTCTTTGTGTTACTTTGTGATTTATATTCGCGTGGCTTTGTATTCGCGTGGCTTTATAATCTGTATAGGTCTTATTTGCCTCCTAAGTAAGGTCTTATTGCCTTCCCCCTCATAGAGAATTTAAAGGACTTATGGTCGCTTTGGGCAGGGTCTTCAACCTGTTGGACGACGAAATATCAGTTCCATATGCTCTTGTGAGTCATTGGCCATCGATATCGCCTTAGCTGTGTTAGTATTTTTACCTCCACAGGTCGTATTTGCGAAAATATACCAGGCATTATATACTCCCGTGAGTATAAAGTCTAACACATTGTCGTCTTTGACACAATTCATCTCCCTAGTGGAGGGTGTCGTCCCTTTATATTCCCCCTGGGTTTCCCTTTCAAGGAGGTCACCCCTAACCATTTCAGTTGGGCTCCTCCCATCCAGTCATGTGACAATTAGTGTTATCGTGACCTCGTTCCTTCCGCCTATGTGGCTTACGGGTACAAGATCACACCCTAAGTGGGGCTTTTTTGGGACCGAGTGTATCCAAGCCATGATATCCTTTTATTCCACTGGTCATGTTTCTACACCCCATGTCGGAGAACTTATTCTCTGAGTGGTTCGTTCTCAGTGGCCTCAGCTGGATTTTCTTTTATTTCTCCCCAATATAAGTGACTTCTCCAGGATTTTCCCAATATGACGCGCATTAGGGCTTATGGTCGTCTCTTACGTGATCATGCTAAACGCCATCGCATAATCACGCGAACTAAGTTGACACGTCAAAATTGGGTACCCAGCCTCCCTAAGTAGAGGTTTTAGTATGTAACTTGCTTCCCCCTATTGAGGTCTTACGTAATAGTCGTGTAGACTTTGTTTCACCTTTGTTTATTCTAGTATTATTGCCTCTTCGAGAATCTTTCTCCTTTGCATCATCTTTATCTTCCTCCCTCTTCGCAAAAAACATTTCTCGAATGAATTCTCTCCATAGAATGAGTGTTCGCCTTTAGAAAAAATTTCGTGAAAGGGGATTTGTTGGTGGAGAGCATTTTCGTGTAATATATCGTATGCTATATGTATGAAAATCTTTTGATTTGGTGGTACTTAGCATTTTTGTGATTCACTGCTAATGCCTCTATGGCGAGAGAAATGTATTGCATAAAGTCATGGGCTGTTTTCGCATAATAGAGGTACTCCTCATAAGGAGGCCCACGAACTGGGCTTGTGAGGCACATCTTCACTAGTTATTCATTTTTCTTGTTCGTACAGGCATTTGGGAAGAAGATGACTTTTGTTAAAGGGAGAGGAAAAAGTGATCCGAAAAGAGCAAAAATCGTGGTCGACTCATTAACTAGGACCTATCCAATATAATTTTCTAACTCGGACCAAACTACCCATACTAAATACACCCACTAATGATACAAACCTCGCACCTCCATAGCCAACTCCATGTAAATATAGGTGTCAAGAACCCTAACTCCAGACTGTAAACAAATTAAGTTCCTAATTTCTTCCAATCATCTCCTCCTAAACATATATAATCATCGGCCGGGACAAAGAGTTTCTATGTTTTGGTCCATTAATTCTTTTATCTATTACGCTTATATGAATGATTAAAATAAGAAATCTAGTAGAAAGGATTAAGAGAAAAAAGAATGATTAAAATAAGAAAACTTCTGATTAAAGATTTGTGAATACGGAAATCAGGTAGGTATCCACGTGTTCACAAACAATCTCAACATGAATTGAATACACGCATTAAAGTGTGAATAAAGTATAATATGCCTAGGTAGATGATGATTCATTGATTCCAAACCCCGCGGGTTTGTCATGATCTCCTCAACATCCAAAATGGTAGATCTAAGACGTAAACACATAAATAAAGCTATATGAATGCTAAATGTAAAGGAGACGATGATTTACGTGGTTCAGCACTAATGCCTACGTCCACGGATCTGGGGATATTCACTATAAAGTAAACGGTTACAAAAGTAATCACAAGATCTTTGGTGTTCATCAATCCTCATAGGTTGATACTCATACTTACTTCTCACTATTCTCTCTCCTATTCCTTGGTTCTACTCTCGATTCCCCTTTTCTGTGGAAGGGATGTACATATATATAGCTAAATCGAGTGGGTCCACCGACAAAGAGCCGTTGAGATCTTATCTTCTTGTGCTCGTGCATGGTCCGCGGACTTCCCTGTCACTCCGCGGCTTCTACAATACCCAAGTTCATTACGCCGACCAACCCTCGTTTTCTTCGTTGGTCGTCGACACGTGCCCTCGAGCGGCATTAAATGCGAGTGGTTGGGGCGGTCCAACCCGCGCCGAGGCGGTGTCGATCCTCCCTTGTCACGTCTGTGTCAGTTGGACTATCCCCAGCCGTTGATTACATCTTACCTCGTGATGGGGTAGAGTAACCCTTTGGTGTTGCGCGGGATTACCTTCCTTGGATGCTCCCTCATCTTCGACCGTTGGTCTTGACATATGGCACGTCGTCTAGATACCATGGATGCCCCTACGTGTCATTCCTCTTTATGACGTGGCCTCCACGTGGGTTCTGCTGGTACACGTGGCGATGGAGATAAATAAGTATACTTAAAATTTGCCCCTCTTCTTGTGGATTTGGGGCGCTAGCCTTAGTTGGAAGAAGAATCGTGTGGTACGTTTTTATCTCTCTCCTCATAACTTCTCCTAAAAAGGTGTTACCTGCATTTATTGTGCACGTTTCCCCTATCCGGCCATAACTGCCCTTTGGGTAGTGGACGGTTTCTCTTGATCTTATAAAAAGAGAGGAATGAGAGAATGTGAATTAAATTCACATTCTCTGTTCCATTGTCTTCTTCATCTTCTTAACTTCCTCTGACACCATTATTGCTGCTGCCGTTGCTGCTGCTGCTGCTGCTACTGTTGTCGCTGCCGCCTTCGTTGCTGCTGCTGCTGCTTTACTCTTTGAGGTTCAGGTATGATTTTTTACTCCGTTTACTCGCCATGCCTAACCCTGTTGAGTTTTGATTTTTTTTAGTGATGCGTCAATGATGAATTTAATCTTATGTATATCCCGGGATTTGAGAGTTGACGCCCCCGAGCCGAGTGTTTCATAGGCCATGCTTTGATTTTATTTTTCTTCTTTTGAGTTTGAATAATAGTTTGAGAGTTTAAGTAATTGTAGATGAAATCTAGTTTTTTTTTTTTTTTTTTTTTTTTTTTTTTTTTTTTTTTTTTTTTTTTTTTCTTTGTTGTTCTTGAGATTTTCTTACTTTTCGATCTTCCTTGCCTCTGATTTGCACTTTTATTTGTGTTTGTGCCCGCAGATATGTCCGATCGTCCGCGGGTTCCTTACCAAACTCCTCCGTCAAGTCCTCACAGATCTCCTCGGAGTGATTCCAATATTAGGGGTGGAGCTTCGCCTTCACTTACCCAGGATAATCCTCGGGATGGACGAACATCTTCGTCCCCTGGTCAGAGGCCTTCGCTTAAAAGGGGTGATCCACCGCAGGGGTCTAGATATGCCGTGAATCGCCCTAGAGGTGGGTCTCCTAAGAAGCAGCAAAATCCGCACACTGAACCTTTAGATGTGCAGCCTCTCCGCACCAAGCCTCCACCGCGGACTAATCCACCTGTGCCTAGTTCAAGTAAGTCAACTAAGACTCAGCCTTCGAAGAGAAAGGCTGCGGAGATATAATCTTCGGGAGATGTAGTTCCTCCTAAGAAGAAGGCAGCGGGTTCTGCGGAAGATACTACGGGGATGCTTTCGAGGATGACTCTGCTGTTACTTTTCGTCCTTTACCTTTGGGTAATAAGAAGTTTACTTTCAGACACATTGATCTTGAGGCCTTCAAACTGAAGCACGGTCTTCACACTTCCAAGTGCGTTTTTATGCCCCCGATAAAGATATAACTTATGAGATGGTTACCAATTACCGATATGATGCCTTTCATTTGCCGACTACCGTGGGTGCTTTCGAGGCTGGTTTGATGTTGCCTTTGTATAAAGCCGGTGATGATTTCTACTACCCGGGTCTTGTCTAGCCGCGATATCGCCAAGAAAAGTCATAATCGTGGGGTGCAACGGTTGACGAGAAACTATCTTCGCCATCTCCGAGAATGCTATCTTCGTATCAAGGGGCAAACGATGATGACCTCGCTATGCCCCTAAATTAGAAAAGGAGAAAGGGTGGTATACTCCTAAAATTTCAACAAATCCTTTGGAGATTACGTTAACGGGAATACTCGTAAGCCGTGGTCTGGAGTCTCGCGGAACATTTCTCCTGTTAAGGGGGAAGTTCGACTTTTGAGCGAGGTAAGTGATTCCAAGATGGCGAGGGTTCACAGTGTTTGAAGGTCTTCCTATTCCCGCTGATGAGAGAATTAAGCGTGATCATGACTATGAATGGTCTGCCACTGTTCTTGAAGTCGTTGGTCCGTGGGCCTATGGTTGGGTCCTTGGACCCCATGGTTGGCAGCCTACTGTTGACAGTCTTCATCGTGAAGCTTCTCCCGCTCGTTATGCCCATTACTGCCCTTGGCAGATGAGTTTTGTAGGTATGGATTTTGCTTATAATCGCGATGTTTATGACGCGGAAGACGAAGATATCTCTGATGCTAACCTTATTCCGCAGAATACTAATGTTGCTAAGGTGTGTTGTTTGTTTTCTACGTATATATGCCCCTTCGTTTCCTTAAATAATGTTGATTATGCCAAGGAAAGGAGATGCCAATGGCTCTTTTATCATTATGTGTTGTAGGTGCGTAGAAATAAGAAGATCAATCCCAAGAAATCGTCAAATTCTCCCACCGAGGGTTCTACACACTTTGAGGATGTGAACAGTCCAGTGGATGGTGATGAGGATGTTTCCGATGGGGAAGAGCGAATTGAGACTTCTCCGCCCGTTCAAAAAGTAGATAGTATTGCCGGTGGGAGCGTTGGTGGAGGTGATGGTGATCAGGCCACTGGTGGTGGTGGTGGTGGTGATCCTACCCCGGTGGTGGTGGTAATGATCGGGGCTGCGGTGGTGGTGGTGGTGATCGGGCCACTTTGGTGGAGGTGGTGATGATCGGGCCACTTTGGTGGTGGTGGTGGTGATCGGGCCACTTTGGTGGTGGTGATGATGATCGGGCCAACGGGTGGTGGTGGTGATGATCATTACCACCGGTGGTGGTGGTGATGATCGGGCCACTTGGTGGTAGTGGTGATGATCAGGCCTCTGGTGGTGGTGGTGATGATCAGGCCACTGGTGGTGGTGGTGGTGATCTGTCTGAGGGGGCTACTAAGTCAAGTGGGGTTGTTGTAGACAAGGGTAAGGGAATTGCTCTTGGTAGTGGTGACAAGGATGGGGATGCTTATTGCGAGTTTTCCTTTGGTAAGGTTTTATCCGGGGAACAATCATTTGACATGGCCATAGTTATGGGGCTTGTCTCGGACTTCAATCTGCTTCCAGCTGGTGATGACTGGAATGTTCTTAAGGATAGCTGTGGAGGTGACCCCACACGCGGATCTGATGCTGGGGTTTTGGCGGTGCATCCCGAGGGTTGTGTTGGCACCTCCTCCACTCTGGTGGGGCTTTGGTGCTAAGTAATGCGGGTGCTTCGCTTGGTGGGAAGCCCTCAGACTCTTCCTTAGATGATTTCTCGCGGTCCTTGGTTGTGGATGGTGATGATGCTGTTTTGGCGTGGCTGCAAAAGAAAAACTTGCTTGTCGTGCCTCATCCTGCCCCTGTGATTGAAGGGGAAAAGAGTTCGGACTCTTTTACTCGCATGCATATGGAGCTAACCCCTGAGGAGGTGGTAGATCGAGGGTGGGGGAAGAATCTTGTGACCAGCGGGATTGATCTTGTGGTGGATCCTCCCCTACGGTTCTTTGGCATGATGGCCATTCTTGATGGGTACCGAGTCTGTTATCCCGGCCCGGTTATTGGAGGTTTGTTCTGCTCTTTCTACCCCGATTTTGCTTAAATGTGTTGTGAACTAATTTCCCTTTTTGATTGATAGATGATGAGGAGTGAGTATTGTAACCACCATCTTTACCGGCTCTTCAAGGCTAAGTCTCTCAAGCTAGAAGGGAAGCTCCATTTGTGAAGAGACGCTTACGAGCGTTGAAGCTGCGGTCTATGCTAAAGATGAGGAGATAGCGTAGCCGAATGGTCTTCTTAAGCGTAAGGAGGTGGGGACGCGGAAGAGGCGAAGGCTGCGTTTCGAGTCAAGCCGGTTAAGGCCAAGTTAGCGGTTGCTGAGAAAAACTCTTCGTCTATTTCAGGTCTGCATCTCCTCTTCTTTGATAGTTACACGTTCCTTATATGTTCTGAGTTATCTTCTTCTTCCCTCCTCCCGCTGTACTGTCTTCAGTGGGTGGAGTCCCTGAGTTGTTGTGGCTTCGGAATGACAGAACTCGTCAAAAAGGTCGTATTGGCGAGTTAGTTGAAAAACTTAAGAGTGAATCAGCGAAATGGAATGCCCGTGCGGATGTTCATAACGCTATGGCCGAAGAATGGCGTAAGAAAAAGCTTTGCTTGGTAGATCTGCAAAATCAAAACAACCATGACCGTCATTTATTCAACGAGGCTCTTTTATGGACGCGGGATAATCTTGAAAAGCCCGTGGTCAGATTTCCTCTTTAGAACTTAAGCAATGTTATGGAAGACAAGCTGCGGCAGGCGCGGTCTTCTCATCCCTCGGATGTGCGGGCTTATATGCAACGTCTTGCTAAGGAAAGAGACGACGCTAGGGCAGAATCTGGCGCTCTCAGTAGTGCCTTATCCGCGTCTCGAGCTGATGTGGCCCGTCAGGTTGAGTGTGAGAAAAACTTAGAGGTGACTATGTATCGTCTTAACAAGGGGTTTGAATCGAAGAATGATGAGGTTAATCGATATCGTCATTCGGACTCGATGCTTCGAGATGACCTAAGCGCGAGTCAGTATGCTCATAATCTTCACGGGTAGATTATGATAGGTTATCAAATGAATATGATTATGCCGCAGAAGCAAGGGATTTCGCGGTTGAACATTGTGAAGGCAACGTTTTTGTCATCGAGTGTGCTTTGTATTCTATTTGTTATAACTCACTGTCTTCCTCTACTGTCCGCAGATCTCCAAGGACAGCTTAAAGCTGCGGATGGCAAGTTTGCCGAAGCTTGGGATAAGGTAGTTCAATTGAAGGGCCAAGTTAATTACCATCGTGGTCTAGCCTTGTCTCAGGAGGAAGCGTTGAAGCATGCCAATCAAAGGGTAGACCAGCTTTCCACTTCCCTAAATCAGGCTGAGATGAAGAGCGTAGCCATAGGCTTCGTGGCTCGTAGCGGTGGCGCGAAAAGAGATTAATAGGACTCTTGGTGAGATTGAGTTGGATCTCAAGAAGAGTCATGGGCTAACCAAGAATTATACTCGGTGTCCCGTACCCGCGCTCCCTTCAGGTTCTTCTGGCCCCTCCTCTGGTGGTAGTGTTCCTTCATCGCTGAAGGATAAACCTGCGGATAATGCTCCTTCTCGGTAGACCATAGCTAGTATGCTAGGGATTGATCTCAGTTGCTCATGCTTTTTGGCGTTTTTGCTATTTTCCTTGCTAGGCTTGTAATCAACTCGCCGTGTACTAGATCAAACTTTAGTGTTTAAATCGAATTTGAATTTTGTTGAATTTGCATCTATCGGCTTTACAAATTAAGTTAACATAATGAGTAATTCCGTAGTGTTTATAATCCAAGGATGTCAATCTTTGAATTTGAGTAAGTGTATTATCATGCAATTCCGTAGGTTGATATCCCCGAATTATCTTGTGACCTTGCACCCGTCTGGCTAATTCCTTGGCCAGAGGATTTCTGAACGGTGGGGGTCTGGCTGACGTTCAAGGATATATTGCATTGATTTCGCGGCTTGTAATATTGCTCGGGTATCTCGTTCTGTGGGAAGTCGCCCCCCTGGTCATACACTTATAGACGCTTACGGGGGAGTTCCAAGAGATTGCATGTGTATGCTCCGATATATTGCATGCGTGTGCTTTGTATGGGATATTGCCCGGTATATTGCAGTGGGTATGATCCACGCTTTGTGCGGGACATCCCTCTTACTAAAGTATAATGCCAATTCTTGATAATAGTAACTGCACAATGATTTACGTGGTTCAGCCCTAAGGCCTACGTCCACGGGGTAACGATAGTATCGATATTTTATTAAGATGTGGTATGGTTTTCAATGTACATTGTGTAAGTAGTATATACATGTGTCTCATATGGTATAGGTTGTGGGTTTTGAATAAATTGAAATGCGTGTGGGTAATGAATAGAATATGACACTTGAAAATGAAAGCTTGGATTGATTGAAAAGTTAAGGCGCGTTACTCCTTTGTCAGAGATAGAAACATGTGGACTTGTAAGTCCGTTTTCTTCTTCTGAAATGCATACGCAGGTGGTAGGTTATGGGTAGTATGGCTTGAGATATTTGGCATTCCACGGATGCATGAGGATTTCCCCTTTCAGATTACGCAGATAGTAAGAGCCATTTCCTGCGATGTCGTGTATTACGTAGGGTCCTCCCCAAGTTGGTGCTAATTTTCCCCACTTCTTTTCTCGCTGGTATTGGGGAATGTTCCTTAACACATACTGCCCTTCTACAAAATTTCTAAGTTTCACTTTTTTGTTATATTCTCTGGCTAGCCTGCGTTGGTAGTTTTCCATTCTTTGCGGTGCATTCTCTCCTTTCTTCGAGGTCGTCAAGCTTTTCCAACATCATGTCCGTGGTGAGTTTCTTTTCCCATGCTTCTGTCTTTGTTGTTGAAGTAGAATTTCCGTAGGGATTAATCGCTTCGCTCCGTACGTGAGTAAAAACGGGGAATCTCCGTAGCCGATCTTCGAGTCGTCCTATATGCCCACGTAACGTTATGTAATCGTTCACACCACCTCCCCTTGTACTCGTCTAGTTGTTTTTTAAGGATAAGTGCCAAAGTTTTGTTCGTGGCTTCGCTTGTCCATTGCTTTGTGGGTATATGGGGGTGGATTTGTTTTTTCAATTTTGAGGGTGTCGAACAGCAAGTCGATATTCTTTCCTTGTAGTCATTTATCGTTGTCGGAAACTATCTCTCGGGGATGCCAAACTGCGGATGATATTTTGAAAAATAAAAGTAAAGACGTCCGAATCCCGAATTCTTGTCGGTGCCTTTGCTTCTACCCACTTGTCAAGTAATCCGTTGCCACTATTAGGAATCTTCTTTTCCTGGTCCACGATATGAGTGGGCCTACTATGTCGATACCCCATTTCCCAAAGGGCCACGGACTCCACGAGTTCAACTTTGTGGCTGGGGTGTGGATTCGTTTGCCAAATCTTTGACATTCTTCGCACCTTTGCGCCATTCTAGCCGCGTCTCGGATCATGGTTGGCCAGTAGTAGCCCTGCGTCTTCGCCTTATCTGCAAGGGACCTCATTCCACTGTGATTCCCGCGTCTCCTCTATGGATGTCTTTCAAGATGATATATCCCTCCCGATCGGGACGGAGCAGCGACGAAGTGGCCCGAGGAATGATTTTCTGTATAAGGTTTCGTCTCTTAGCTCGTACATCCCTGCTCTGGATTGTACTTTCCTAGCCTGTTTGGTATCCTGGGGGAGTTTCCCCTCTTTTAGGAAAGAGTGGATTTCGATTCTCCAATCTGCTTCCTGACTGTAATCGTCGTCCTCATCAGCTTGTCGCGTGATGTCATCGTTCTGGAAGTCGTCGAATATGTGCTCTCCGACATCATCATCAGAGATATCTTCCTCCTTAGACTTGCGTTGGTTAGCCGCGCATGTTTCTTGGGGCTTGATGGATGGTTCGTACACTCTTGTTATCTTGATTGCTTTGACATCCTCATTTTTAAGCATGGATGATATATATGCCAGGGCATCTGCGTGTCTGAGCTCCTTCCTACGCAGATGTCGGAATTTGATTTTTGGTATTTGGGAAACCAACGTTTGCACCAGAGCCATGTATGCCATCAGTGTCTCGTCATATACATTGTATTCGTAGCCTATCTGTCGTATGATTAGTTGTGAGTCACTTGTCAACCGTACTTCTTGTATCCCTAATTCAATTATCAAGCGGAGGGCATGGACCACTCCTTCGTACTCTACGATGTTATTTGTATGGCCTTCAAATTCCAATCTGAATGCGTGCACGATCCTATACCCCGTGGGTGTGGTGATGACGATGCCTATCCCCGCGCCCTCTCTATTTTTGGAGCCGTCGACAAAGACCTCACATTATCGTGGGTTCATTGGTTCAAGAATGTTATTTGGCTCCTTTTGTTTTTCTATTTCGGGGGGCACCCGCGGCCCTCCATCCTTGTATGCGCACCTCTTCTTCGTTGTCCAAAGGTAGGTCTGCTAGAAAGTCCGCTAACACTTGCGATTTCTGAGAGTGTTGAAGCTCATAGTGGATATTGAATTGGTCGAGGTATGTGCTCCATTTAGCTATGCGTCCTACCTTTCCTGCCCCTTTAAGGATGGCTTCTAAGGGTGCTCGGCATGGGATACGTATGTCATGCGTTAAGAAGTACGTCCTCAGCTTTAAGGTAGACCATACGATGGCTAAGATGAGTTGTTCGATTCTTGTGTAGTTTCTTTCTGCGAATTCATAGTCTTGCGACATAATAGATCGGCTGCTCCTCCTTTGTGTGGGTCCCGACAAGTCTTGCGCTTCTTGCATCGTCATTCTTGTAATGTATAGTGCCAAGACTTCGTCGAGTCTCGGTTTATGAAGGATAGGGATCTCGCTAGGTCTTGTTTGACGCCTATGAAAGCTTTTTCGCATTCTCGCCGTCCACTCAAATTTCGTTCCCTTTTTTAGTATGTTGAAAAGAGTTTGCACCTATCCGAGGATCTTGAGATGAACCTTCCCAGGGGCTGCTAGGGATCCATTGAGCTTTTGTACCTCTTTTAGGTTCTTTGGAGATGGCATGTCTACTATGGCTCGGATTTTTATGATCTACTTCAATGCCCCTTTTTGTCACCAGGTACCCAAGGAATTTTCCTGATGTTACTCCGAAAGTGCATTTTTCCGGGTTTACCTTCATATTGTGTTCTCTCATAGCTTCGAAGATGTCCCTCAGGTCCCGGTGGTGGTTCTTCCTCAATCTGCTCTTTACGAGCATATCGTCAACATAGACCTCTAAGGTCCTGCCAATCCATGGCTTGAAAATAGCATCGACCATCCTTTGGTACGTTGCTCCCGCATTCCGGAGTCCGAAAGGCATCCTTACGTAGCAATAGAGACCGTGGGGTGTGTAAAATGCTGTATGTTGCTGATCTTCTTCTGCTAAAAATAGTTGGTTGTACCCGGAGTATCCGTCCATGAATGATAACTCTTCGTATCCTTCTACTGCGTCGACTAGCTGATCAATGCTGGGTAACGGATAACTATCCTTGGGGCACGCTTTGTTCAAGTTGGTGAAGTCGATGCAGATTCTGACCCCTCCATTCTTCTTTGGTACTATTACCATGTTAGAGATCCAAGTAAGGTATTTTACTTCTTTTATAAAACCGGCCTCCAACAGCTTTCGCAACTCCGTTTCTACTGCTTTGTGATACTTTGTAGCCACCTTTCGTATCTTTTGTCGTACAGGGGGTGTGCCAGGTTTAATGCGCAGCTCATGTTGTATTGTATTTGGGTCTATTCCAGGCATATCAGATAGTTTCCATGCGAAGATGTCCGCGTATTCCTTTAGTAGTTTTATTAGTGAGGCTTCGCGTTCTCCGTCCATTAGAGTTCCTATCTTGATCTTTCTTGGGTTCTGCTCCGTCCCTATGTTAACTTCCTTCACTGCCTCCAAGGATGTAAACGTGGGCTTCGGTTCCCCAAGGTGGGGGACTTTCTTTAATTGCTATTTGGTAGGCTCGGATTCTTTGTTTGCGAGAGCGCCTGGTTAGCATTTGATGTTGATGCTTCCGTGTTCCCTACGGAGTTCCCTTAGACAAGCTTTTCCCCGAGATCCCTTCCAAGTATTCGTCGATGGCTTTGTCCTTGGATATTGCTTTGTTCCGAGCCTGCGGGTGCTCCTTTTCTCATCTTCTTCATTGTTGAGTTGTATTTGCATCGCGTGGCATTCCTTTACGGAAGCTTGATCACCCTTGATCTCCATTACTCCTAGGGAGTAGGAAACCTAAGGTGCCCGATGGTATGTGGCCGCGACTCCCTTAAGCTTGTGGACCCATCTTCGTCCGATAATGGCATTGTAGGGTGATGGCGCATTCACCACACTGAAGCGAGTGTCCACTTTCATGGGGCCGGCGTCCACCTGCAAGACAATATCTCCAAGAGGCTTCGTGGCCGTACCATTGAACCCATAGATGGTATAGTGCGAGGTCAAAAGTTGCTCATCACAAAGCTCCATGCGTTTGAAGGTATCGTAAAACAGGACGTTTACGGAGCTCCCTCCATCGATGAGGATTTTCCTTATATTGCATCATGCGATTGGTAGGGTGAGGATCAAAGGATCATTGTGATCTTCCATGTCATCCTCAATCTCTTCAGCCTCGAAGGTTAGGGGTGCGTTCATCCATTCCTCGTGACTTTCCACTTCTTTTCCGTCTAAATTGTAAAGCTCACGTAGTCTTCAAATTGCTTCCTCAGCCTTTTCCCTATTTGTGCCGTTAGGGTTGGTTCTTTGCTTTCCGAGCGCGGGATATAGCGTTCAATGTGCGATTACTCTCGTAACTCGGACATGTTTGCCGCGTTTGGCTCGTATTCCGCTCCCAGCCTTTTTCTATATATTTTTGAGATCCCCGCATCAATCAGCTTTTGTATCGCTATCTTGAGATTTTTGCACTTCTCAGTTGGGTGCCCGTAGAAGCAGTGGAAATCGCAGTACTCTTTGGATTCTGCCGAGGCCGGTGGTTGTTTCCCCTTAGACCAGGGCCAGTCTAAGTCTTCGCGATCCTTGATCTCCTTCAAAATGCATGAGTAGCTGGCATTGAGCTTCGTGTAGACTCGGTCTTCAAATTTTCTTCCACCCCTTTTTGGTCATCCTTCCTATCCTTTTGGTGTTCGGCTGGATCTGCTTCGCTGGTTCCGCGGAGTTGGTCCGTGGGGGTCGTTGAGACCGTGCTCTTGGGTTCTCTCTTTGAATTTCTTCCAACCTTGCATGTTTTTCGATGATTATCCTCAAATCTCCTCTCGTGGTTGGAGAGGTACCGTGGATTTCGACAAACAATGGGCTCATCCTGTCAAGTCCCCATTTGTAACAATTAATACTCACCACGGGATCCACATGTCCTATGGCTTGACATATCTTGTGCCACCTATCCGTGTATTCTCGAATGGACTCCTTGTATTTGATTGCAAGTGAGAAGAGCTTGTCCATCCCTCGTGTTCACAACCTTGTTATACATGTAGGTGGCCAAGAATTTTCGATGAGTGATCATACGAATCAATGCATCCCGGCTTGAGGTTATCAAACCAAGATAACGCGGATCCCTTCGAGATTGAAGGGAAATATCTGCATAGTATAGCTTCGTCATAGTCCCACCTGGCCATTACCCTGTTGTAATATCGTAGATGAGCTGCGGGGTCTGCGGATCCATCGTAACATTCGAAGGTCGGGATCGGACATTTCTGCGGAATGGTAGCCGTAGCCAACTGCCGTGCGAGTGGGGTAGTGTTGGCCTCCTTCATAACCTGTTCTAGTCTTCCACCTCCTTGCCTGGTCTTGATTTGATTGATCTCCGCTAGCATTTCCGCGCGGAGATTCTCCATTGCCAAACAATGCTCGTTCTGAATGGAAGTCCGTGTCTTTCTTGTAGGTTGTGATGTCGTGGCCTGTTCTTCATCATAGTAGTCTGAGGTTTCCGGATGGTATTCTGGGTCAAACCTTCTATTGTTCTGCGCACCTTTTGGGGTATTCCTCTTTGATTGACTACTTTGCGGGACGTTTTTGAGGATCATCCTCCGGTCTCTCTATTTTGTACCGCGTAATTAGCCTCGTCCTGCGATTCTCTAGCTCCGCG
This sequence comes from Papaver armeniacum, assembly GCA_023531295.1. Taxonomy (NCBI): domain Eukaryota; kingdom Viridiplantae; phylum Streptophyta; class Magnoliopsida; order Ranunculales; family Papaveraceae; genus Papaver; species Papaver armeniacum. The sequence continues at coordinate 119,363 of JAJJWW010007032.1, read as the reverse complement.
CTTTGGAGGATCTTCTCTCTTAATTCTTTGGTTCTCTTGGGCTAGTAAGGCCACCGCGTCCGCGTATGTCCGCTGATTCCTTTTTAGCTCTTCTAATTGCGCAAAAATCTGCCTGTTGGTTTGATTCTGATTTGTTCCTATCTGTATCTGAGCTTGTCCCTCGGGGGCTGCGGTGTTGATTTCCTCTACTAGCCGCGCACCCGGCTCGGTCATTCCGTAGGATCTTGCGTGCGGTTGTATATTTTGTTCATTAGTCTGTGGCATCCCGTAAGGAGGGTTCTGGATTACTGATTCTGCTACTGTTTCTCGAGGTTCAATAAGCCGGGTTGTAGCTGTCACTTTGGAGGCGACCATTTGAGAAGTTCCTTCGGTGGGTGTAGCAGCTTTTGCCGCCGCGGCCTTCTTTGCTTCCATTGCAATGATGCCCGCATCTGAAAGGAATGTGCTTTCCGCTCCATTTTGCGTCTTGTTCCCGGCTGTCAGTCCCGCGCCCTTTTGTTTGCTCCTTGTTACTACTGGCGTAGTCCTAGGTGCCTCTTTTGAAGGTACCTTTGTCTTCCCGGCATCTTTGTTCCTTTCCATTGTAATATTCTGCACAGAGAGCATGGAGGTAAACCGAGACAAAAAGTCCACGGGTTAGCTGTTAGTTCAAACTTGATTTCATAAGCTCCATTTCTAGTAGCAATGAGTGTACTCAAGCTGTTAGTTTGGCGAACAATACGAAAAACATAGACGGATGCGGATTTAACCGGGATAAGGTCCATGGGTTGTTGTTTGCAAGAAGTCCAAATCTATTGGTGGAAATTATGTTTAAAATATCAGTTAAAACACAGATATGTTGGTTTAAAGGTTACACAATGCTCAGATCTGTTGGTAGAAAATACAATAGACATAAATATATGCGAAAAATAGCCCAAAACTCAGATCTGCTAGTTAAAAATCGTAAAGATCCAGATCTGTCATTAGACAAAGACAAAGAATACGGATACGTGCGAAAAATGAGTTTAAACGAGAGATCTCTACGTTCTAAGTAAAACTTTTGAGGTAGAGGCTATAAAGTCACGGGAAAGATAAATCTTTTACCGGGACAAGGTCCCTGTTTCTAGCGCCATATTGTGAATACGGAAATCAGGTAAGTATCCACGTGTTCACAAACAATCTCAACATGAATTGAATACACGCATTAAAGTGTGAATAAAGTATAATATGCCTAGGTAGATGATGATTCATTGATTCCAAACCCCCCGGGTTTTTCATGATCTCCTCAACATCCAAAATGGTAGATCTAAGACGTAAACACATAAATAAAGCTATATGAATGCTAAATGTAAAGGAGACGATGATTTGCGTGGTTCAGCACTAAGGCCTACGTCCACGGATCCGGGGATATTCACTATAAAGTAAACGGTTACAAAAGTAATCACAAGATCTTTGGTGTTCATCAATCCTCATAGGTTGATACTCATACTTACTTCTCACTATTCTCTCTCCTATTCCTTGGTTCTACTCTCGATTCCCCTTTTCTGTGGAAGGGATGTACATATATATAGCAAAATCGAGTGGGTCCACTGACAAAGAGCTGTTGAGATCTTATCTTCTTGTGCTCCGTGCATGGTCCGCGGACTTCCCTGTCACTCCGCGGCTTCTACAATACCCAAGTTCATTACGATGACCAACCCTCGTTTTCTTCGTTGGTCGTCTGACACGTGCCCTCTGAGCGCATTAAATGCGAGTGTTTGGGGCGGTCCAGTCCGCGCCAGGCGGTGTCGATCCTCCTTGTCACGTACTCGTGTCGGTTGGACTATCCCATTGTTGATTACATCTTACCTCGTGATGGGGTAGAGTAACCCTTTGGTGTTGCGCGGGATTACCCGCTTGGATGCTCCCTCATCTTCGACCGTTGGTCTTGACAGAGATGGCACGTCGTCTAGATACCATGGATGCCCCTACGTGTCATTCCTCTTTATGACGTGGCCTCCACGTGAGTTCTGCTAGTACACGTGGCGATGGAGATAAATAAGTATACTTACAAGATTTGAAAGTAAAGAGGATAAAGAGAAAAAAGAATAGAAAAAATCTATTGGTGGGCACGTTTCTTTTGTTCATCATTGCACTACCAAATATAGAAAAGAAGCTCTTGATATCATCTCCTGTTATAAGCCTCATTTCTAATATCATTTCTCGTGTGAGACTATTAATGGCAGAAACATCGAACCTAGACCATTAGATAACGGTTCATTACAGCAAGGTTAGAACGATAATCTATCTTTTGGTCGTGGGCCTATTATTGGATAGGTCCTAATTAATGAGTCGACCACGAATTTTTCTTTTCTCCAATCGCTTTTCGCTCTCCCTCTAAGTTTATTTTCTTGTATTGGATAGGTCCGAAGTTTATTTTCTTGGATAGGTCCGAAGTTTATTTTCTTGTTCATGCAGCAAATGTTCGCGAAGTAAACGTCTGCGCGATGTAAATATTTGCGAAGAAAAAATTCAATGCGAGGTGAGACTCGATCCCGAGTACCACAACTCGATCAGCCAACGCTTGACCAACCGTGCAAGCTCCTCTCGCGAATCTAATGAACAACGCTAGACTCTTATTCTCTTCTTCACCCTTGTAATTTAATAAAAATATGCGAAAAATGTTGCACGAAGAGAGAGAGAGATTGGAGATACTTGGGACTGTTGCTCGGATCGACCACTCTTAACCAACTGTTCTCGCCTCTAATTTTCCAGATAAAGTATAACACTTGACTATTTGTACTTGTCACCCTTTGTGATTAAGCTTTCAAACTTACTTCGCCTGAATTGTGACGTATGAAAAAACCGACCATTGTGTCTTTCTTCTTCTCTCATTCGTTGTCATTCTTCTTCGCTCGTTCTTTTGAAATCCATTGAACATTTATTTTGAACTTTTAGCCTTTTGATCGACCTCACTTGTTCTAATGAACCTTGGTAACAAGAATTGGTAGTTGGTTCCAATTAGATGCCTCTTCTCAAAGCTTTTCCACACGAACTAAATTGCCTAATATATTTTGCGAGATCAAGATAGTGAAGGTACCAAATTTTGGAAGAGACCTTCAGGTAAACAACAAGTACTCAGTGTTTTCTGAATCTCTCACTAGTGGAAAACAGACGATTTAAGATAGTCAGATAGTGTCGTTTAACTCGTTAAAACGACACTTTCGGAGTGCTGCTGAAAGTGCCGTAGATTCAGTGTCTTTTTCTGGAACGACACTTTCTGAATGCCCCTAAATTACGATGCTTTCTGTGTGCCGCTATGCACGACATCTAGACATCGTCGTAGATTTAATTTTTTTAATATAAAAAATTAGTCGAGATCCAACTAGTGACTCTAGTTATTAAGATCAATGAAATAAATCTGATTCAAATTCAAATTGTACTAAAATGAAACTCAAATTAAACTGAAATTTAAATGATAATTCAAATTCAAATGAAATTACTCAAGTTTTCAAATTCAAGTGAAATTCAAGTTCTCAAATTCAAATTCCATATAGAACCTGATTCGTCTAATACCAAATGACAAACTCGATTACATTGAACTAACTCATAAATTTAGTCCAATCATTAAAAAAACTTCTAATTATTAAGGTTTCTTAAGTAATACAAGTCATGAGAATTTCAACAACAATTTCAGGTCATTAGGATCTTGGCACTAGCTTGCGTGAGAGCAGAACGCAGACGCACAACCCTTTCAACCATTTCTACATCCAAAAGGAACAACGTTCTTACCATCAACCATGACATCAGTTAGCCTTATGAGACCATCTGGAACAGAGTTCCGGCATCCATGAAGGTATCAAACTACATTCAGAAGAAGAGTAAGTCGGACCTTAAATGCTAGGTTTACACATCTCCAAAACATCAAAAGAAATCTAGTCAAATATTGAATTCACACCATTATAAGTTCTAAAAGGATAATGCTTTCTAACACTCAGTGCAGACCAACCCAATAAACACAAACCTCCAAAACTAGCAAAAAAAGGAAATGACATGCCCAATTTAGAACTTGCCGATTCAAAAAGTAAGTTTGGACATTAAAAGTTTAACCGCAAAGAGGTCATAACTTGGCAATTAACATCAATATAGGATCAACCTTAATAAAGTCAATGTAAAATTATTAAACGAAGCATATATTTGTTGGAAATGGTGCGTCTCCAATATGGCCAGGTCAATTTAACGGACTTGATAAACAATGTGCAAGATATATCAGGGTTCAATGAAGTCAGTAGTGGCATATAAGGACATAGGCAAACAATGATCATCAAGAAACTAGTAAAAGTAGGTATTATTTTAACGTTAGGTTACACTGACTAATAACATGATTAGTTCTCAATAGTAAGTTTACATAAGACTCTAGGTAAAGATGAAGAGGGTCTTTTAGGCACAAAACTTACCGTTTGTCACAGAGATTTCTTCATTTCTGTAGATTGTTGTCACTTGGCGCTCCACATCGTCCAAGTGTCTTCTCCTACTATCATTTTCTGCAATAGAAACTATCTGGCATTAGTAAACATAGCGAGAGTATATACAATACACGGAAATTGCAGAACTTTAAACTCTACTGGTCAAGGACAAGGTTATCACCTCTACCAATAATTGTTATTGCAAGTACAGGCAGTAGCCAAATAACTGCTAGTGAAAGCTTTGACATAGAAACAAAAACCTTTGAACATCTGTTAGAGAAACCACATAATTAAATATATTATCAATAGCCAAATAAACGTTGGGCAAGCAGGCACCTGTCCAAAATATATTGAATACAATGGTCGGCTGAGATTAATTAAAAGCATCATATATTCTTCAAGTAACTGACCATTTGGTCCAATTTCTCCATCACAAAGACTTGAGTGACAAAAAGACCCGGCTATGCAAATACGAAATGATTTACATGAAATGAAATTAAAAAAATTATAGAATTTTTTTAACAAACCTATATAAACATATTCCAAAGCGAAGAAAGTGTGAGTTTCTTTTCTCTAGGAACTTTGGATGTGCTGTTGTTGCATCGCACACCTAAAATATAATATCCACCTATTTGTCAAAAAAAAAAACATACAACTGAATCCACCATAAAGAAGAAGAAATCATAATACCAAACAGTATATCATACCTAATTAGGAAAGAGATTGGCCTCTAAGTGTGCTTACACAATTCAGGCACTAAAAATCTGTATGCAGCTTGGCGAGATGACATCACATAATATAAGCAATACATAAAAAAAACCTACATTTCAACAAGAAACAATTCAGAAAATTGAAGCATAGGTAACAATAATGGAAGATACAAGCTGCAAAAATGAAACACCTTACTCTCTATGAAGCACATGACAGTAAATGTACCAATATTGGTATTTCCTTGCAAGTTTGAGGTTTCATTCTTCCACCATTAAAAGCTATAATTGTTGGACTCTGAAATCAAGAAAACAAGCATACATTCATCACAGGACAAACATAAAGCAAATAATATGAAGTCCTACACCAACTTAATGCAAATCAAAAGTAACAAACCTGAAACACAAAGACCAAAAGACCAATGCAATTCATATAATTAATTTTAGAGATTGCATCATTAAAGCTATTAAAACTACTTCACTAAAGATGTTTACATTCTTACATTGTCATGCCTCTTCGCGTAAAAAAACCTCCCTCTAACTCACTATATCATAAAAACTACCAAACGTAAAATAGGAAATGTTAACATCATGAGGCCCTAATAAAAAGCGAGTTTAAACCAAGATATTTCCACTTACACATATCAAGCATTAAGGCCAAACATAGTCTACAACGTCAGGCCAGCGACGTATTGGAAACTAGACATCAGAGGAGTTCTATAAGAAGAACATGTATACCCCCGAAGTCAGACCTTTCACAATACTTGAGAACACATCAGTATAACCTAGGAGCTCCCTAACCTACTGACGATCTTAGTATAGAACACATCATCTAAAATACTTGAGAAAACACCCACTGTAACAATAATGGGATCGTAGTCTTGTTTGTTTACTCAAAAGAAACGTGGCAGTCTTGTTAGTCTTGGTAGTAGTTTTCTCAGTACTACTTCATAACTTACACTACATCAAATTAGCAAAAAAATTTCGAGAACTCGACAGGGTATATAATCATTAAGCCAAAGGCACTACAATTAATCCCAAGAACCACATGTAGTAGTTTTCTCAAGTCTTTGGAAGTTTGACTTGCTCGAAGCCTGGTGTACGGAACTGACCTGTAGCATTGGTTGGATGTGAACTGCCACCATAACTTCTCTAAGAAGTCAGAGAGGGATCGAACAAGAAATGTTTGTTGGCCAGCTGAGGAACAAATTGTGATCCCTGGGAAGAGTTTCTGAAATTACTCTGTGCTCTACAGGTGACACCACCCTGCTGTTTTGGAGCATCGAGAATTGGATCTTGGATTTGTGTACTTCCATGTAAGGTTTGAGAAGGTTCTCAAGTCCATTAGAAACATTTGCATAACCATGATGATACTGTGAAGACCGAGGCTGTAAGCAGTGGGCCTTACCTAAAACTTAAGAAACCCCGTTACTCAGAAAGTCTAAACATACCTCACAAGCAAGAACATCAAACACAGACAAATCCATAGAGAAAAAACACGAAATTACCATGATGCAGTTGAACTCTATGATGTAGTTAAACTCTTCTTTGCAAAGTTGTAGATGTTATCCTCCACCTAAAACACCAAAAAGACAACCATCAGTTAGGGCTATAGATCAAAACAGAGTTGTAAGTTATTATCCATTTAGGGATTTAGTTTGTTACATTAGAAAAGAGATCTTCAACCAACTTTTGCAGCAGCAAGAGCTCTCACATCATCTGAAGTCCCAACTGCAGACCATAAATATACTATGAAATCAGCATAAATAATTTCACAAAGTAAACCATATAGACTCAGCCAAGAATAAGCAACCCATTTCATGAAATCAGCATAAATAATTCCACAAAGTAAACCATATAGACTCAACCAAGAATAAGCAACCCATTTCTTTGAATTCTTTTTTCAGTTTAAACACACTAATTTGAAACTGAAAAATGATATAAGTAATCAAAACATTAACAATTTGAAACTGAAAAAAGATATAAGTAATCAAAACATTAAAAATCCAAATTATACTTGACATAAAAAGCAAGATTAGGGCATCAAACCCAAATGGACATTTGCTATTCCGAAGAAGCTAATGAAATCAACACTGAAATCTCAACCTTTCCCTACAGAATAGTAGAAGAAATCATGATTAGTCTAAAAAAATTAATCTCGAAACAATATAATCCTTCAAAATTCTTAAATAGATAACTGTATTACTACTCACGACACCAAAATTCTTAAGAAACACATTTCGTTTTTCCAAATTTCCTTACCTCAACATCCTCAACTGCAGACCATCGATAAAAAAACCATGATTTTTTCTTCTTTTACTACATAAAGCAAAACCAAAATTTCACTACAAAAAAAACAAAGACCAAAACAAAATCAAAATTAGTACAGTTTGATATGAAAATCAAATCTAGGGTTTGAGAGACAAGTTTGTACACATACCTAATTAGCCCCTCATCGTGAAACTGAAAGTAAAATCGACAAAACATACACTTATTTTCAGAAACCCTGATAATGGGGATCTACACAGTCAAAGAGATTTGGAGCACAACAGCAGTTTCTGAAGTTCAAAATACAAAAAAAGGAGGAAGTGAAGAAATTATAAAAGGTGGTTTTGGTGAACGAAATGGAAATTTTTACTAGCAAGATCGACGGAAGTAAGGGAAGATTTCAATGTAAGAGGAGAAAAAAGAGGAAAGAGTGAGAGAGGCATGGGCGGAGAGAATGAGGTTATCAGATTTTTAACTGGCTTCTCTCTCCTTCGGTTGGTATAGATAAGGTTGACGTGAAATGTTTGATCCAGCCGTTCCATTTTTGTAGAATAAATCCTAACCATCAAGAGTAAAATATAATATCACAGGAACAATATTATTCAAGTGTTGTTGTCGAAGTCAACCAAAGTTAGACTACAATGATGCCTTGACTTTAGTCAGCAACATCATATAGTGTCGCTGTAGAAGTCAATGAAATTCATATCACAACGACATCTTGACTTTAGTCAACGACGCGTTTGATGTGCACTTATTTCTCAATGGTTGGTTTGTGTCGTTTCCTTATGTCTCAGATAGCCTGTTTTCCACTAGTGTCTTGAATGGGTTTGTAAATAAAGGTTAGATGATTGTAAATCTGACTTTGAATCAAATTTTTGAAAGGAAAATCATGATTTTGAGGACAAAAAGCCATGAGTTTCTACGAAGAAACTTTTGATTTAAATCTCATATTTGAATATTAGAGATGCAGTAAGAAGTATTCAAAGAAGGATCATCTTAGAAGAAGTTATTGATGTATATTTCAGCCTCTGTTATTTCACCATAGCTCTTTTCACCGATCTAAAACTCCAAAACGTGTTTTGTTCCCTGAACTTCTTTTATTTCAACAAAAACTTCCTTTTTTTTTCCCTTGGAGCTCAAATACGCAGTGAAATGAAACACCAACAATAGATAATCTTCACTTGAAATTTCTTCTTGAACCAACAAGTTACATGAAAGATGAATCCTTTACTCTTACCTGTTTCTAGCGCCAAAATGTAGTTGCGGAAAATCCCACAACTAACACCCATAACTCAAATCCTAGATCTAAACATTATTCACCATGAAAATGAAGTATAAAAGTGCTATGAATGTAAAAAGACACAAGAATTTTTACATGGTTCGATCAATAAGATCTACATCCATGGTTCTTCACTATAACTAATTTTGGGTTATATGAGACTCCCTTAGAGAGTCTTGTGGAGCTCTAGATTTTGGTGATGAAGGATGAAAGAGAATGAGGAGATATATAATAATAATAATAATAATAATAATAATAATAATAATAAGAACGGGCCCCTAGCTCAGCTGGTCATCCCCGTTCCCCAAAGTTTAATGCGCTCCAGGAGGTCCCAGGTTCGAGTCCCCAATGGCGTGATATTGCAGGAATTAACATGGAAGGTAGTGTTAGTTTGCCCCCCTTGTGACACAATCTCGCCCCCCTCCCGCCGTTTCGGCTCCCCTTGGCAAGGTTCCCCATGAGGCCCGTTGGTAGGCTAGCACAGCAACCTGTTCAATTAATGTAGTAGTATGTCGTTGGAGCTTAGCTTGTTAGGCTTCCAACTAGTTAATGTAATAATCGTTATCTTTAATTAAAATAATAATAATAATAAAATAATAATAATAATAATAATAATAATAATAATAATGTCTCTCCTTTATAATATCTCTCTTTTACCATATGTCTCTCTCTCTCATTGTCTTTCTACGTAGGTTGCGAATAGCGACTGCTCTAAGTTCAAGCGTGCGAATTACGTGTGTGGTCGGGAACACTGGGACTAGCAAATACGCCCCAGTCAAACCTCGATCAAGCGTTCTTCTTTCTTTTTCCACACTTCAGCCCAGTTAACCTATATCTTGCCTTACGAGCAGAACTCTTCTCATTTTTTCTCCGCCACACTCTCTCCTCTTCTCTCCTATCTCCATCTCCATCTGCAGAACTCTTTCCTCTCCTCTCAATCTCAATCTTTGTTTAAGTGAAGAACGTCATCTCTCTTTCGCCTATAAAACCAACATCCATGTATAATCTTTGACGTCATCCTAGGGTTTAGAGATTTTGATTTCTAGGGTTTCAACCGATTCTATTTTTCCAGTTAATCAATTTAAGCGTAAGTTTATCGAATCTCAGGGTTTCATTTAAGTTTATAGATTTTAGGGTTTAATCTTTGATTTCAGTTTTTCGATTTCAGTTTAGTTTCATTTTGTGATTTTTTTTTCGATTTCGGTTTCGGTTTTTAAATTTCTTCTTTCTCTTTCCGTTTTAGGGTTTCATATGTGAATCTAATACGATTTTATTTTATTTTATTTTAGGGTTTGTCAAGGTTGAAAAACTAAAGTACTTTGGAGATCTGAAGAACATTGAAGGTATAAGTTTGATATATATTGTTTTATGTTAAGCTATTTTAGGTATTTTGATCTATTTTCAGTTTAGGGTTTAATTTATATTTTGGGGTTGTAAATTATAAACTGATTTTATGGTTTGTTGTTATATTTGTCATTGATGTATTTATCATACTTCATGTGTCTAATGGTGAGACAAAGCAAGTGGAAATATCAAAGCTGCAGAAAACCGTGGAGTTGTTGAACTCGGAGTTGACGCATCCAAGTCAACAATAATGAGTGAGTGAACAACAATATGTTGCTTAAAAGTCGGTTGGAATCTACGATTAAAGAGAAATTTGAATTGGAAAGTAGACTCGGTGGAATGGTAGAACTGAACAAGGAGAATTCGATTGTGAAGGTACTGTTTTGTGGATATAAACCCCATTATGATGTCTTCTTTTATCAGCCCCTTTTGAGTTACTGATTAGATCTTTAGTAATATATTTGTGTCCTTGAAAACTCGTGTGGATTCTGTCCTTGTCTCCATAGGACTCATTGGAGTCTTTCAGTTAATTGGTTGTTGTATATTCGATAATTCAACTAGAGATATGCCTGTCAACTAAAGTTATTCTATTTTGGCGTAGCTTTTAGCAGTTCTGCATTAATTTTGCAAATGAAAAGCTTCAATGTGGTACGTGAACAAGTTTTGTTGGATACCTGATGTGTCTGATTCTTTTTACATAATTTCTTCTCATTCTCTTTCCTACATTCATTCCAGCACGTGTTTAAGATGGAGCAGGAAGAGTACAACAAGGAAAAAGTTAATTGGAGTTACATTGAGTTAATTGACAACCAAGATGTCTTGGATTTGATTGAAAAGGTGTCTTATTAAGAATGAGTGAACTCCAAGAAGACCAAACCTGAATGAGTTTCTCCTAAATATTAAGAATTCATCTCAGATATCAAAATCCATCTTAACCTCCATGACCAAGCTTCATTTTCCCCTAACTTTATTTGTGAATTCTCCTTACTGTGATTCATCGTGTTCACTGAATACTACCTGCACCATTTACTTTAAGCTTTATTGTAATGTTCTTTAATTTGCTGGATTTCCATGATTATGTGCCAGTTAACCTCTTAACTAATGCTAGTGTACTTACTTTTGCAGAAACCAATCGGAATCAATGCTCTCTTGGATGAAGCTTGGTAAAAGTGAAATCTATCAATTTGACGAAAATTTACATCAGGTCCTTCTTGCGATGTGCATTATCAACCTGCTTTTCTTATTTATGCAACATGTTTCCAAACTCAACAAATGCAACATTAGCAACAAAGCTATTCCAGAATTTCCAGGCCCATCCTAGGACTATCTTGTGACTAGCGTTGACTTTTTATAAATCATCTAAAGCATATAACTCTCTGCCCCTTTCCATCATCTTCCATGTCTTGATAGCTTTGATAATAAAAAAATTTGCTCGGTAATTTATCCAAATACTCCAAATCATGGAACAATTTGTACATTAGCAAGGGCGATTTGAAATGTAAATTTTACCCCCCAAAGTTGGCATCGATCAACAATAGTCATCTTATAATCCTATACCACGAAAACAAGAATATCGCGATACGCAATATGCCCGATAATATCGGTCGATATACGCCGATACGAGTCAACCTAAATTTCTGGTATGAGGGGTAGTTTAGGTATTTCAGGGGAAAGGAATGGATAAATACCTAAATCTCGGTCGAATTTTAGTTGTTGAAGTTACTCTTCTGTTTCCAGTTTGAACTCCATACGGTGACTCTTGTGTTTTTAATGAATACTTGTTTCTTTCCCTAAAATTAATGGAATTCGTGATATCTTAACATAAAATATGTGAAAAATATTTGTTATAAAAATTATAAGTACAAAATTTAGGACCAATATTGCGTCGATATTTCAATGATAATATCCCCGATACAAAATTGTACCAGTGTATATGTTCCCACCTAGATAAATCAATATCCGATATTAACTACATTGTTCACATCCAAAGAAAATATCGTTAAGGGGTGAGTTCACACTCCACATGTTCCTTCCTCAAACTTGTAGGTGAACTGCAACTCAGAGTTACAACGCTAAACTGAAATTTTAGGTTACCGCTAAACCGTTTCATGCTGAGAATTCACATCTGATTGTTTAAGTCGTTTTTCCACCGTTGGATCCAACATCTAGAAAAGAAGCGCAATATGGTTTTGCACTCACAGGGATGTACGCTGTACCTATAGGGATAACATAGAATTTCACGCTTTGACCTTCACAGCTTCACATCCACTAGACATAGGGTGCGCAAATTCGGATTAATTCAGTTTTTTGGTTAACGGAAATGCTATTCCCCACTCTACTCACCACACTACTCACACCTCAAATGATGTGTCGCAACAACTGTAATAAAACGTGGCATAGAAAATTATACTTGGTCAAAGTTTTCTGAAAGTTTTTTGTCTCTAGATAAAAATTATAGAAATTTGAAAGAAAGTAGATGTACTGAGAGATAGAGATTCAAACATAACTTTGAAAACGATCAATTCAGACGTGACGATGATCAAGATTTATACAAAGAAGATCAATAGCTATCGGAATGGGTTGTGATTACAATGATTAGCAGAAACTACTTTTACGACGGATTTCATCTTACCGAAAAAGAAGCCTCTGGATGGCCGAAGAATAATCAGAATACCATTATTCAGATTAGTCTTTTCCAATAGCTAATAATAAAGTTTAAATGAGTCGACTCAGTTAAAAATCGTTTTTCATCTTCTTTCAATTTTATGAATTCTTATTACGGTTTATACTGATCAAAATCATGGATTCTAGTATGCATTTGTCTTTTAACAGGTATTTGATCTAGTTGGATATTGTGGAATCATCCAATGAGTTGTTGTTTATCAACAATAGTTTTTTCCCCATTATTTATTTTATAACCTATCTTTCAGTTTTTATTTGTTTTCCTCTTTACTGTTTTTACCTTTCATCATAGTTGAGTACTAACCTCCTTCCATGAAGGAGTAATCTTTGTATCCTGTGCAGATGTACCCAAGATAATCATTTGTGGTATCCAGTAGTGGAATCTCTCAGAATGGCCTCTTCTGAAACAAGAACAGTGGTGTGGAAAGCAGTAGTGCTAGTCATCCTCTTTGTGATGATTCATATTAGTAGAATAGAATATCTTGTTGATCCTTCCTATACCAGTAATAGCAAAACTCTTGATCTCCCTTTCCATCGGAAATTCCATTCCAAGATCCAAATCCCTCATGGAATTTTCAAAATTCAAATTCCCTCCTAAAATCAAGCTCTCAAAAGTCACCAAACAAAACTCTTTCCTTTTTTGGTCCCTATCGCTTACAAAGATATATACAAGTTACCCTCGCTTAGATATTTCTGTTTTTACCATACGTAATCTATGGTATTCTCATAACTTCACAAGTTATCCCTGCCAAGTCATAATTGAGGATTATTCTGATGTTCAACAGAATAACAAAGAATATATTTTCCCACTATTCTTGGGAGATATTCATTATGATAGAAACCTGTGACGGACCGGAAAATTACGCCTTTGGCGCGTTGCCCCGCAGGCCGTAATCTCCCCGGTGCGCCATGATGATGAAGCTACGATCCGGGCCTCAAAGCTAGGCAAATGCACGTCCAATTGTCCTTGCAAGCCTCGCTTTCGTGGAGCATGACGCAGCTAACTTAACTTCCACACTGTTCCAACTTACCCTTGTCCCGCAAAAGGGTTTAAGGCCATAAGGCCAATGCCAATGCATTTTTCATGCGTCTCGGCTTTACCTTTATGTAGGGAATTCATAAATGGATTTCCTAGCTAGGTGAGCAACCGTCACATTGCCGTGTCTTGTCCAGCATAAGCCTTAGACTTTAGCGTAGGCCACACCAAGCCCTTGCCATTTCCCACGTTAACTCGCTTTACCATCTCTTCATAACTTGATAGGAAGTATGAGCATTCACTTATCGGCATGCAACTAAGCCTCATCAAGTCCGGCCACAATCATCTCTTGCGTCGAGCTACCAAGCTTAGATGATTTGAGGGGCCAACGTCTTTGGACCGCAATGCCGCAACTCATTGCGGCTGCCTACGTACCCTTCCCTACTCTAAAGGGATCAAGCACAGACCGTAGTTCATCCGCGAAGGGACGAAACTTAAACCAAATCGTTTGCAAGGTCAGTGGCCTAGCAAAAACGGTAATGGCCTGGTTCGTATAGGCCATTCCGAAAAGATGCATAATGATTATGCATCATCGGGTCCGCGCCGTGGCATAGTGATGCCAACGCATCAAATGCCCTCTCCATGAGGCTACGCAACTATAAATGAGTCTTAGGCATCATTTATACTCTTCCCTAAGCTATGAAGCTTACTTGGTACATAGTCCGCATATGCACCTTCAACCAACTACCCCTCCCTATATATGTCTTAATGGAATTTCTACAAGTATGAAAAGGGGAGCATATTGACATGCTTCACTATTCATGGCCGTTGCCATGAATTTCTCAATGACCGCAATGATTGCCGAAGTTTCGTTCTATTGCACAATGATTGTGCACCACTGTTCCGTCTGCCGCACAATGATTGTGCACCAATTGTTCTCGTCTACGTTGCACAATGATTACACACAACGATTGCGTACAATGATTGCGCACCACCCGGTCTTCCTCGATCGTTTCGTTTATTGCACAATGATTTCATTTGTAAGATCGAGCCCACCTACCCAATCGCCTAATGCATCATGATGATGCAACATTGGCCCTTGGCCAAATGCCAAACATAATGCGCCATTTTTGGCGCGGTATTGGCCTTAAGCCAATCCACCTTTTTCACGCCAAGGAAGCTTTGGATGAAGCTTCATCACAAGCAAATGGCGCATCTTTTAGCATGCGCCATGCTAAAAACACGGGGTGTTACATTATCACACCCTTCAAAGAATTTCGTCCCCGAAATTCAAAACCAAAGCTATTGTGGACAATCTCTTCGAGTTGGATTCCATGAGCAAAAGTCCCATACCGTCTGCTCGGAAATCACGGGTTTCTTCAAGTTGTCATGAACAACAATTTAGACCTTTCGAGCACATGTCCCATACCACCTGCCCAGAATCCAAAAGTGCCCACAACTAAACCAAGAATCGCAATTGGCCGCAAGAGGATATCTCGACCCGGTATCCCGAATGCGCATCCCATACTACGCACTCGAAGTCCCTAAGGTTCACAAGGTTGAAAGATGTCATCGAAATGACAAGGAAAACTCAACGCAACACCGTGAGGACCAATCTCTAATGCCAAAGGTGCTTGGATGCAAGCCACCGTCCCCGACGGATTTACCGGTTGCCACTCGTAAGTGGGATGCTAGCCGGGCTCGACAACGCACACCGTTGGACAGTGCCAACGTGTGGGGATGATCAGGTCCCATCTGTCTACCCACCGTCCCAGACGGTCTTCCGGATGCTCGTAAGCGGGGTGCCACGGAGGCCCTGGCAAACTCACAAAGACTTATACAAGCTCAACTCGATTTGCAAAGTAACCGACTCAGCGATTACAAACTCTTTCCCGCGCGTGTTGGCCTACTCTCCAACTTTAAGTTTCCATCAAGGAAAATACTCGCCAATGAGTCCACTCCGCACAAGTCCCTAGAGTTTTCTCGGAACTTGCTCGATACCATTCGTGACGGACCGGGAAAATTACGCCTTTGGCGCGTTGCCCCGCAGCCGTAATCTCCCGGTGCGCCATGATGATGAAGCTACGATCCGGGCCTCAAAGCTAGGCAAATGCACGTCCAATTGTCCTTGCAAGCCTGCTCGTGGAGCATGACGCAGCTAACTTAGCTTCCACACTGTTCCAACTTACCCTTGTCCCGCAAAAGGGTTTAAGGCCATAAGGCCAATGCCAATGCATTTTTCATGCGTCTCTGGCTTTACCTTTATGTAGGGAATTCATAAATGAATTTCCTAGCTAGCTGAGCAACCGTCACATTGCCGTGTCTTGTCCAGGCATAAGCCTTAGACTTTAGCGTAGGCCACACCAAGCCCTTGCCATTTCCCACGTTAACTCGCTTACCATCTCTTCATAACTTGATAGGAAGTATGAGCATTCACTTACTGGCATGCAACTAAGCCTCATCAAGTCTGGCCACAATCATCTCTTGCGTCGAGCTACCAAGCTTAGATGATTTGAGGGGCCAACGTGCTGGACCGGCAATGCTGCAACTCATTGCGGCTGCCTACGTACCCTTCCCTACTCTAAAGGGATCAAGCACGACCGTAGTTCATCCGCGAAGGGACAGAAACTTAAACCAAATCGTTTGCAAGGTCAGGCCTAGCAAAACGGTAATGGCCTGGTTCGTATAGGCCATTCCGCCAAGATGCATAATGATTATGCATCATCGGGTCCGCGCCGTGGCATAGTGATGCCAACGCATCAAATGCCCTCTCCGCAAGGCTACGCAACTATAAATGAGTCTTAGGCATCATTTATACTCTTCCGGCTAAGCTATGAAGCTTACTTGGTACATAGTCCGCATATGCACCTTCAACCAACTACCCCTCCCTATATATGTCTTAATGGAATTTCTACAAGTATGAAAAGGGGAGCATATTGACATGCTTCACTATTCATGGCGGCCGTTGCCATGAATTTCTCGAATGACCGGCAAATGATTGCTTTAGTTTCGTTCTATTGCACAATGATTGTGCACCACTCGCTCCGTCTGCTGCACAATGATTGTGCACCAATTGTTCATGTCTGTTGCACAATGATTACACACAACGATTGCGTACAATGATTGCGCACCACCCGTCTTCTCGATCAAGCTTTCGTTTATTGCACAATGATTTCGGCTGTAAGATCGAGCCCACCTACCCAATCGGCCTAATGCATCATGATGATGCAACATTGGCCCTGGCCAAATTCCAAACATAATGCGCCATTTTTGGCGCGGTATTGGCCTTAAGCCAATCCACCTTTTTCACGCTGCGGAAGCTTTGGATGAAGCTTCATCACAAGCAAATGGCGCATCTTTTAGCATGCGCCATGCTAAAAACACGGGGTGTTACAAAACCATTTTCTACTATCTTTGAAAATCTTCTGGAAAATTATATATACCTCTTGCCAAAGCAATACAAACACCAAAATAAGAACTTGCCTCGTAAATAAAATCTTCTTAGAGCCAAGAACTCAAACAATCAAGACTATGGCTTCAAGTTCGAATAGCAATGCTAACAAGATTAACATCTTGTCTCGACAAACGAGGAATGCTACATTAGAGATACCAAAGGAGAGAAGGAGTGTTGTAGGATCTAAACGACGATCAATGCAA
Source organism: Papaver armeniacum (assembly GCA_023531295.1). Lineage (NCBI taxonomy): Eukaryota > Viridiplantae > Streptophyta > Magnoliopsida > Ranunculales > Papaveraceae > Papaver > Papaver armeniacum. Next base: position 102,026 of record JAJJWW010007032.1, on the reverse strand, counting down.
AGAAGAAGTGAATGGTCTTGTGCAATACTAGGAAAACTCATGTACAAACATAAGATTCCTATGAGAATAATCAGAGAAGAACTTAATTCGTTATGGCGGAAGTATAGAAACAAGGAGATTCGTATTATGGGTCATAATCTGATGTTGGTCAGATTGAACAGTGCAGAGGAGCAGGAAGAAGTCATTCAAGAGGGTCCTTGGATTATTGGAGAAGCTTTGTTTGCTGTCAAAAAGTATGTTGCTGGAACTGCTGCCAAAGATTATGATTTCACTCATCAGGTTTTCACAAATCACTTCAAATATCTTCGACTAGAGCACCTTAATGTTACTGTCATTGATGAAGCTATTAGCTTCATAGGAAGAAAAGTCTCAACTACACCAACAAACTGCAGGCCAAGGTATGGAAACACTGTGAAGGCCAGAATAGAAATGGATCTCAAAAAACCATTATATCGCGGTGGCTGGTGGAAAACTTTAGGAGATGAAGATGTGTGGATCCGTTATCATTGGGAGCTACAGCCAAAAAAAATATGTGATAAATGCTGGGTCATTGATCACCAAGATGACAAATGTGATGAATGGAACTGGGTACATCTAGATAGCCTAACAACAAAATTAGAGTATGAGGAAATACTACAGAATGGAAAAGAGGTCGATGAAGGAAATAATGAAAGAAGCACAACCTTTTCAACGTCCGAAGAAATGGTAGAAGCTGAAGCAGGTGAAGAACACAGACAAAACAAGCGTCTGAGAAATTCAGATCTCAACTGTGAACCATCCATGAACCCACATAACATTCATGTTCTTCCACCAAACACTGTAGGAACTGATCTAGGCAATAATATGAACAAAATCACAACTCAAGAGATGGTTATCAACAATCCAGAGGCAATGCATTCTGAAGACACAAATGATTATCATGGTGACATAGTGCAGGTAACTACTCATATCTTATACTCAAACTATTATAATATTCAGTATCTTTGTTTTCAAAAAATCATACTTACTATTTTTAAAATGAAAATAATCGCTTGGAATTGTAATGGTTTTGCAAATAAAAACACTAGGCAATATATATCAGATTTGAATAGGATGCTCAATCCAGACATAATCTTTTTACAAGAAACAAAAATTTGCAATGATAAAATTCTCAGGTTCATCAGACCTTTAAACTTTCCAAACTCCTTTTATGTTCCATCAATAGGGAGATCTAGAGGTATTTGTTTACTGTGGAAAGATGGATTTGATCTTGATATTATATATCATGATAGAAATATGATACATTGTCTAGTAAAGAGTGACCCTTCAAAACCTAGTTGGTTGTTGTCTTGTGTCTATGGTTCACCTTACCCCCAGGAAAAGAATGAACAATGGAATTTTATTAGAGATATTTGTTTGAACTTTGATATTACTGCCCCTTGGATAGTGATTGGTGATCTGAATATCACCTTACATGAAAATGAAAGAGTTAATAACAATGGATCCACCTCCTCTTCCTCTAGAATTTGTAATATCATAAGTGATGCAGGATTAAGTGACTTAGGTTATCATGGCAATCCATATACCTGGACAAGTAATACACATGGAACTGGAAAGATAAAATCAAGGCTAGATAGAAGTTTAATGAACTCGGATTGGCTGTTAACTTTTCCTGATTCTTGTCTAAAGCATCTCCCATTCTTATTCTCTGATCATTGCCCTATACTGTTAGATTTGTTTCCTAACAATGTTTGTAGCGCAAAAAATTGGAAGTTCTTTGAGTGCTGGTTAAGAGATGCAAGCTGTAAACTCCAGATTCAATCTTCTTGGTCCAAGAACCAAAAGGGCTCTGCAGGATATGTACTTGACAGAAAGTTATCTGAAACAAGGAGAGATTTGTCCCATTGGAATAGAAACAAGTTCGGTAATATACATGAGAAGCTCAGCAATCTTCAGCAACAACTAATTGACCTCCAAAAGCCCGACTCAAAGTGGAACCGATAGTACTCAAGCTGTACAAAAAATTGAAAAGGAAATTGAGGAATGGCACCAGCGTGAAGAAATTTTCTACAAACAAAAATCCAGAGAGTTTTTCTTCCATGAGGCAGATCAAAATACAAAACATTTTCACCTACAAGCAAATAGGAGAAGATCGAGAAATAGAATTGAAACTTTGAAGAAACCGGATGGAACATGGTGCCAAGGAAAGGAACAACTTGAGTCATTGTTGAATGAACACTTCAAGCAAATAATGACAACTGTTAACCCAGGCACAGATGAGGAGTTGATGAATCTCTTGTCGCCTTGCATCACTGAAGCGGATAATGAGATTCTCACAAGAATGCCCTCGGAGGAGGAAATCTATAGCACTCTGAAACAAATGCAGCCATGGAAAGTACCGGGACCGGACGGATTTCCACCAGGCTTCTTCCAAGCAAACTGGAGCACGATAAAGAATGAAGTCATCAACATGATACAAAGTTTTTTCCGTACGGGAAGATTGCTCAGAAAGATGAATAAGACAAATTTATGTCTTATACCCAAGTGCAAACTACCACAGACTCCAGGAGACTATCGGCCAATCGCACCGTGTAATACAACTTACAAACTTATTTCAAAATACTGGCGAATAGGCTAAAACAAAGAATCGGAGAAGATAATTTCCCCCATGCAAGCCGCATACGTACCCAGCCGACAAATAGGAGACAACATCACCTTGGCTCACGAGCTTATTCACTGCATGAAGAGAAACAAAACGAAGAAAGGTTACATGGCCCTAAAACTCGACATGTCAAAAGATTTTGACCGTGTTGAGTGGGCTTTCCTCGACAGAGTTATGAAACAATTAGGGTTTAACTCTAAGTGGTGCAATTTCATAAAGGAATGTATATGTACTACTGACATTCAAATTCTTCTTAATGGTTCTCCAGGAATGGCATTCAAACCAACGAGGGGAATACGGCAGGGAGATCCCATCTCTCCATACTTATTCTTACTTACGATGGAGGTATTTACCCGCGCCTTGGCCAAAGCAGAGTCAGAAAGGAAAATTCAGGGTATAAAGATATCGAGAAAAGCTCCACAAAGTTACTCACTTATTATTCATTGACGATTGTCCTGTATTTACCAAAGCGGATATTCATAATGTTACAAATCTTCTCAAGGTGATACGATCTTTCAAAGACACATGTCAACTGGGCAACAGATAAACTTCCAAAAATCGGCTGTTTTCTTCTCAAAATATGCACCCACGGCAAGATGCAGATTTTGCTACGGAGTCAAGATGAAGGAGATGAATCTTGAAGAAACATACCTGGTATACCACTTTTCTTAAACAGGAAAAAGACTACTTCTTTCTCAAGTTTAGTGTTGCGACAAAGAACAGATTGACTAAATGGGGGAAAATTCATCAACCAATCTGGGTAGATCGATACTCGTGAAACACGTTCTCAATGCTATGCCTTCACATCATATGGGCATATTCGGGATACCAGATGCCACAATAAAAGAGTTAGATAGTGTCCAAAGGGATTTTTGGTGGGGTAAGGAGAAACCTGGGGGTTTTTATCTCACTGGATGGCCAGCAATCAACAAGCATAAGCTGAGTGGAGGAATGGGTTTCAGGGACCTAAAATGCTTTAATAAAGCGCTCTTGGCAAAATCTGCATGGAGGTTGATCAACAGTGAAGACAAACTATGGGCTCAAGCTCTAAAAGGAAGATATTTTCCAACTACTTCAGGCTTGGACGCAAAGAAAAAGAAGAACTCTACATGGGCATGGCAAAGTATACAAGGAAGCATGCAATTCATATTCAAACACAGTCTATGGCTAGTTGGCAATGGACAAAAAATATCAATATGGTCTGACATTTGGATACAAGGGAAGAAAGAACCACCCATCCCAGCAGTAGATTTGGAGGTCGCTAATACTTACAATACAGTATCTGATCTTATTGACCATGATACCAAGTCTTGGAAGGTAACAGTGGTGCAACAAATATTCAATCATCATGACGCACAAAAAATCATGCAGATGAGGATACCGCAAAGGGGAGAGGATAGACTCATATGGACACCGACTAGAATGGCGTTTTACCAGAAAGTCGGCATATCAAAGATTAGTGGAGATGAAAAATGGAGCGCCTATCACTGACACATCAACAACAAAAATCTGGAAGAATGTGTGGAACTTACCAACTCTACCAAGGGTAAAGCATTTTCTGTGGAAGTGTATGGTTGATATTGTTCCTTCTAATGAACGAATGGCGAGGGTTCTTAATTACAGTGGGGAGCAATGTAAAGTGTGCAAACAAGATATTGAAACAACAAGGCATATGTTTGTGGGAATGCTCTTTTGCAAGAGCCATCTGTTCACAACTCCGGAGCTAGAAGAAGCATGCCAAGCAACAACTCCTCAGTACATGAATGGATTCAAAGTTGGTTTGATAATGATTATAATAACTTGGTTGAAGATTGGACAGTAAAGATGGCAAACACACTCTGGGAGATCTGGAAAGCAAGATGTAAATGTGTCTTTGAAGACATAAAACCGAACCCAGTTGAAGTTATGCAACTTATTCAGCTGATAAATGATACCACAGGGAAAAAGATGCTGAAACATAATCACAATGGAGATAACAGAGTGCATCATCCAATACAAATCTGGAAACCACCATTATCTCCTTATACTGCATTTTCCTGCGATGCATCTTTTAAAATTATAAATCAAATTGCTTATTCGGATGGGGACTAATCATACGTTCTTTTGCGAGAATTCATCCAAGCAAGATGCGGCTACTCCAATGGACTCATAAATGCTTTGAAGATGCGAGAATGCGGGGGACTTTTGTATGCAATGCAAGTGCGAAAGATTTGAATATCCAATTTGCGCTTTTGAAATGGATGCGAGTTGGTGATCAAGGCAAGAAATGGAGGTCTTCATCATGTCGCTTGGGAGAATCGAATCTTTGATTCAAGACATAAAATCTAAGCTTGAAGTTCATCCCTTTTGGATATGCAATTACATTAGTAGGAAAATAAATAAGCCAGCAGATAGGCTAGCTAAACATGCTAGAATTTACAGTATTTCTCAAACTTGGCTCAACTATCCTCCGAGTTTTATTGCAACAGCAATATTGGATGATATGAGCACTCTTGTTACTGATTCTTTAAGTTAATAAAATCCCCTGTTTTGAATCAAAAAAAAAAGATGTACTGAGAGATATTATAAAAGAGGGAGAAGATGTTGGGTGGAAGAACAGGGAAGAATCGATGGAGATGTTAGGGTTTTTAGAATTGATTGAGGATTTGGGTGGAATTGATGAAATCAAGCAGTTAGGGTTGGGTATTCTGTGTTGAGAGTGAAGAATAAGAACTAGTTATTGATTCTCAACCACTATGATGAATCGGTGAATTATGGTTTTTGAGAGATGAAATTTTGGGATTGAGATTAAGAGGAGAAGATTTGAATCAATAGTAATTGATGATTGATGGTGTTGATGCAACTGAAGAATTCAAACAGCTCCTTCCTTTGTTCAATAAGACCATTGGATCTCAACCTAAAAGATGCTTCCACTGAAAGGAAAGAATAACCCTTGATTTCACGGGTTTGCAGAGAGAAATTCATCCAAAATTTGAAACCCTATGCTTAAGAAAAAAATAAAATTCAAACCCATATCACATGGAAGTACGGGTATTTTTATAAATATCCAAAAATCAAAATTGTTTATCAGTGGATTCATCCACCTAATAATCAAACTGTTTCACCAAAAATCAAAAAAGGTATGCCAAATGGTTGATTAATTAAGTTTTACTGAACTCGTTCGATCCCCTGAATTTTGTGGGTATGATACTATTTTTGAGATTTATCTCAGAGTCCATTTCAGTTTTGGATTATTATAGGGAGAAATACAATGATTTGGTTTCTTCCAAGTTGAGAGAAATACAATGATTTGGTTAGAATTATAGGGAGTTAATTCTGATTTTAAGAAAATAAAAAAGGATCTTAAATTAAGAACAACAATTCATAAAGATCATGAAGAAAAAGACAACAGTTAAGAACAACAATTTCATCATAAGTATCTTAAGTTACAGAGGAAGAGAAATTTTTTTTTGCTTTTGTTAACTTGTATACCAGTATATAAAATTAGCATTAATTAGCCAATCATTTTTTATATTGATTTCACCACTTCTTTTTGGAACTTTAAAACCGTATTTTTTAAAAGATTACTCTAATTAATACTCCCTCCGTCCATTTTTAAGAGTCCGCTTTGACTTTGTCAAGATATTAAGTAAATCCTATAAAATGCCATGACTATCCCTTGACTACCCTATTTAATATTACATTATTACCAAAATTAAAATTATTAGTGTTACAAATTCTAATTTGGATAGTATTATTGTTTTAGGAAATATTGTAAAGAAATAAAAGCAAACTTATACTCCAAAATTTAAGAATTTTTTATTTCCTCCATTTGATTTTGGTTTCCCGCACTAAACTTTGGAGCCTTTGGAATTTTTATTCGAGAGGTAAAAAAAATTGAAATTGTAGATTATTTCCTCTTTATATATACTCTACCATGAATTTGAGATTTTGTCATAAATTTTTTTGATTCTTTGCCATGTAAGAATAAATAGAAGTATTTGAAATTTTGTAACTACCCATAAATGTTTTTATTTAAAAAGGAATGGCAATTAATATAAAAAATATTGAATGGATTTTTTCCTTATATATGGTGATGATATTTATGATTTTCCTTATATATGATTTTGATAGTTTACATTAAAAATAATTTTCTAATTATAAAAAAGAAAGGGTATATTTGATAGTTTAAGGGAACAATATGTCTATAAACAGAGCGGACAGATAAAAATGGACATACCAAAGTAGAAATTTGGACAGATAAAAATGGACAGAGGGAGTACATCATAATTTACATATATACCCTCATATTAATTTAATTTTGTCGGCCCCATAGGCAAACAGAAGTCTTCCCTACTTTCTCCGATTATATATCTCAGGAGTAATTCAAAACTCCGATAACAAAAAATATTATTACAAAATTTTCAATTAATTTAATCGTTTGTCGCATGAAAAGAAAATCTACCAAATTTTAAAACATTAGAATAATAATAGTAATTGCATAGTCATCAATTGCGCTAACTTTTCTTTAGATTAGTGGCTTAATTTCCCAACAGAGATGAGCAAGATGATAAAATAAAATAAAAAGGGATTTTTTACATCAAAGAAAAAGAAGGATTACAATTAAAATCTTTTCAATCGTTTTTAGGGTTCTATGCATCAAGATAGATTTATGGAAAAATAACTGAAATGCCCCAATTTGGATGTCATGGTTGCCAAAATGCCCCGAAATTTGAAATAAAGTTAAAATGCCCCATTTTGTCTATTATAACGTGGAAATTTCTGAGGAACCCATGTTTGGTTCATCTCTCTTCTAGAAACCCGTCATTAAGATGTATATATGTGTAGCCCAATTTATAAGATCTATGGTTGAGATTAGAAGTTTAGATTGAATTTAAAATTTTTATAATTCGTGTAGGACTGAATTAACCTTAACTAGTTAAGAATTATTAATATAAATATTTTAAGAAAAAAAATCGGTCAATTAAATTTGTTACCATACTTTTCGCAACTAAGACTACTTCCTTAATTTTCGGCTAGTTAAAGTTATTCCCATTAATTTTTCGGCTAGTTAAAGTTATTCCCATTAATTAAGAAATTTAAAGATTGTGCTACCACTTTTTTCTCTCGCATGATTCATTTAACTCTCGTCAATTATTTCTCTTCCTCCTTACTTCGTATACTCTTAATGAAGAAATAAATTTTATGATTACAAGAAACACGGTGTTTAGATTACACCTTTAATTCGTCGTTCATTGCTCTTTCATATACTCTTTATGAAGCTGTTTTTTCAATTGCTTTTCTTCCGTATTTCAAAAAAATGGAAAATCAACGTGTTTCTCAGTGAATTCAACACATCCACGACATTGCCATAGTAATCCTAGCGATAGAGTAATGACAATCATGTTAATATTTGATTATTTATTATTGATTGTTGTTTATAATTGAATTAATTAAACTGATCATTAGGAATTTCGTTTAACGCAACTACACACAAAACATACAGATGAAAATTACAATTATCACTAAGTTGTGAAAATTAATATTTCAATATGCCATGATAATCACGATTTTCACAAAGTTATCACGAAAGATTGGAATTTTCACCGATCACTTCCGGTGAAAACTATAATTTTCCTTAATTTTTCATGGTGATAATTGATTTTTTTCCCCTAATTTTTTGTTGTGATAATTGACTTTATATTTTCTTATTAACCATCCATGGTGATAATTGAGTTTTCTTTTTTTTTTTTTTACAAAGAATTTTAGGTCTTTGGGAAAGGAAGAGAATAGCATGTATTTTTTTTCACAAAAATTTTTAGGTCTTTGGGATAGAAAGAGAATAGTACGTAATAAAGAAAGAGTAAACTTAGGGAGTTATCTAGGACAATCAAAAAAATTATTTTAGGGAGTTCTTTTAGGAATTAAAATCGGTCTAAATTATGTTGGGATTTTCCTAAATTTCCGTTCTTTTTGTTTTTGACTTTTTTCACTTTTCAAGATAGAGTAAAAACGGATAATTATTATAATAAAAACAAGATAGGGATGGTTGTTCAAAAAGGTGTTGGAGCACAGCTTGTTGCTAGGCTTCTGACCAATTTCTTACCGGATGATTGTCTTTTCGAGTTGTAACTTTTTTTGAAAAAAATATTCACAAAAAAAAAACATATACCAAAAAAAACAAGATACTCCATCTGTCCGTTTTTATCTGTCCTAATTTCTACTTTGGTATGTCCATTTTTATCTGTCCGCTCTGTTTATGGACATACTTTTCTCTTAAACTATCAAATATACCCTTTATTTTTGAAACCTATTATAGGGGCTCCAAATATTTGGTTTTGAGGGCTCACAAGATGACAAAATCGGGTTATGAAATAGTAATCAACAAAACCCCATATCTAACTATTTTTTGTAATGGCTAATATACCCTCCATGAATTATAAAATTAAATTTATTATCTTTTCTTTCTCTTTTCATTCATAAATCATGATGAAAATGATGATCATATACAAAAAACTAAATCTATTGTCTTCTCATTCTCTTTACATTCATAAATCACGATGAAGATGATGATCATAAAAAAAAAAACTATTATTTTTCTTTCTTTCTTCTTCTTCTCCGTCGTGAGGAAGATGACGATCATAAACAGAAAAAACTAAGAAAACCCATCACTTATTTTTGCAAAACACGGTTTGATGCGTCTACGGTTGGGAAAACTCATATTTCCCAATCAGTAGAAATACGGTTGGGAAAATTCATACTTCCCAAATCAGACAAGCCAAGATACTGGTTGGGAAAATTCATATTTCCCCTCGTCGTAGCTGTCTACGGTTGGGAAAATTCATACTTCCCAACCGTAGACGATTCCAAATCGTTTTTCAAAAACCGAATTCGATCGATTCCGCTTATCCATGCATATTGAAACCAATTAAATAAGATGGGTTTTTGATTTTTACCTTATTGAAGTCATTGCGGGCGGATTAAATGGTGTTAATCAATAATGAATTATTTTGAGAATTGACGATTAATCGAAGAAAATGGAAGAATTAAAGGAGAGGAATAAAAACAAATTAGTTTTAGGTTTTCAATATTTAATAGGTTAAGGGTATTTTAGTATTTTTCTTATGAATTAGGTCCCCTTATCTTCATTGTAGGATATTTGAATCCTTAGGAGCCCTCAAAACTCTTTTCTTGGAGCCCCTATAATAGGTTTCTTATTTTTATAATCACAAAATCATTTTAATATCCAAATCTTAAATAATATCACCATATTTATGGAAAAAAACTTACTCAATATATTTGTATTAATTGTCATTCCTTTTTTTAGATAAAAACATTTATGAATAGTTATAAAATTTCTAATAAATTTCTACTTATTTTAACACTAATAATTTAGTTTTGATAATAATATAACATTTGTTATAAACGTGTAATTATGTTAAGAATATCTAGGGCAAATCCCGTTTATTACTGGGATGTCCTTGTGTCTAGCTCTATAAATAGAGGCTATAATGTTAGTCTAATATACACATCTAATAAGATTTTCTCTCTCTATTTTGTGTCTTTTCTTCTCTATTTTGTAGTTCCACAACACGTTATCATGCACGTTGCTCCACCAATATGAGCAAAGAAGATTAATTACGATCCATATCTAACCCCTTAAATTGATTTTTTTTCCCCTTCATTAATTTATTAATAAGATTCTGACTAAATTTCCATTGACTTTGTTCCAGGTGTGAAAGGTACACCAATCTCAAAGAAGTGATGATAAGAACAATCACTTTATGGATACACACCTCATCTCGGTTGGATGGTATATTCGGTGTTTTTTGTGATTCTTGAACGAACTGACTATATTAATGGGCCTATATATTAGTTGGACTGGAGTTGTGGTAAACTGTAACAAACCTCTGCTTCGGTTTTTGATTTTGATTTTTGTTATATATTAATCGTTTTTTTTTTTCATTACTATATATTTACGGGATACTTTTAATATCCTTTCTTCTCTTATTTAGTTTTATGGAGAAGAAAAAATCCATTGCAAGATGGTTTACAATTTCTATTTCTTTTAATGAAATTGTAATCACCAAAAATTGGTGATATCGCAGTCTAATTAACTTTACGGCGGCAACTAATCACGTGCATGGTTGAAAAACCTACGGCCAATTAGTTTGGTATCTTAATTCGTTGGATTTAGATCATGTGATTTTTATCTTTGGTTTCCATTTATTTACAAGAAACCATCCGTCGGACATAAGATGGATTTTCCATACGCGATAGTAAAAACGACTATATCCTTTATTTGTCGATACAATTTTTGTAATTGGCCAAACCAATTGATATTGGTTTTACACATCAATTCTCCTTAATGAGATGTAAAAATTGGCATCTTAAGAACTTTTAGCCAATATTGGTTATTGATTTCTATTCTTTCAAATAAATCTCCATCAACCAAAAAAAAAATAGATTTTTCTTATGATAATGAATTCTTTATTTTCTCGAAAGAATCATTTAAACCATTTAAATTTGATTTCTCAGGATGAGATTGGTTCTTACCGTATTCATAACCGCAAACACCAATTGTTGCATTCCTGGGGGATCTTGAGCAATTGTGTTATTATTATTTTTCTTCCTATTGCTAATCTCCCGAATGGTTATTACTGTTGGAATATGGAATGACACAAAAGGTCAATGGGTGCGCACCCGGCTTGTTAGCCAATATCATTAGTCCTTGTAGTGACTATATTGATCTTGATTTATTTATTTTTTTTGATAAAGAAAGTGTCAAATAACTTCAATCTAAACCATTATCTCGTTGGCCCTCGAGGACATGATATTGGAGATTTTATTTGCATATTTTGCCTGTAACCAATAAAATCCATGGTTGATCTTTAACTTGTATGAACTACAATTTTTTTGGACATTTTTTTATGGCTTTTGAAATCAGTATCTACTGTCCAACGCGGTTTTCTTAAAATCCATAAATTATTATAAGTATATGTCTCGAATTAATCGGATAATACTTTATGAAACTTGAAGTTTTCGTATATGAGATGAAAAATATTTTTCGCCATAATCAGGGGGAGACTATACACTATCAGAAGCTTGTGTAATTAACTTAAATGTTATATCAATTTCTCTCCCATCACAATCAAATTGATAAATGCTGCCATTAAATAATAGGCGTGAAAATGTCTCATTTAGCTTTTCCATAAGCTTATTATACCGTTTGAAAAGTAAAATCCAATCACTTCTATCAAGCATGTAGCATTTTAGTACAAGCTAGATAGTGATCTTATAGATTCTATCATAATATGATTCCATTCTCATAATTCATATCTCTTCATTTGAATAATATGAGATTATAACGCCCGTGGGCGCTGGTACCAGTAAATTTTGATTTTTTTTTAAAGTATGCATACATTTGGGAATCATGTGGGATCGCAATAAGCTATAAATTTGTCGAACATCCCATTTATATTATTTTTTAAAATAATGGTGGTTGTGAACCCCGACCTCTGCAGAGGAATATTGACATATGTGATTGGTTGGCATACAATCCAAATTAGATTGGATTCATATAATTTCTTGATTAACGTAATTTTGGATCCAAGACTTAACACCTTAAAATTGCCAAGCCTATTACTTACATGTTGGTGTAGTCATAATGTGTTATAGGAGAAATATATTCGTTGTAAAAACGATTTGAGGGTTTTATTTTTTGCTCAGACCCTAGGATTGATTCAATAAATTTTGTTCTCCATGTATGATTATTTTTGCGTGGTAGTCCTTGAAGGACTCGTATTGCACTTACACAAGAAATGTGGTTGGGAACATATTTAGGCAGCCACCTGATTTGATTATGTCAGGTCGAACAATCCATGTGTTTTAAAAAAAAAAATTTGTACAAAACCAAAAATCCGGATTAGTTGATTGATGATATCAACTTTATAGGTCTCTTGAGGAGTCCTTAAAAACACAAAAATCCACGCTTTAGCAGCATAAATTCTATTTTCTTTCCTTTCTTAAATCTGCAGTTAGAATTATGCTAGCATAAACTCGTCTTTAAGATAGACTAGTGTTATTTTTTTGATGCTTATTTTTTGAAAAACTCATATAGTTGGGTTAGCATCGATAAATACGTCTAAAGTTGTACTCTTTTCCCTTCGTTTCAGGTTTTGTCCCATGTGGTTTTCCTCACAAGGTTTTAACGAGGCAACATCTTGTTGACGTTTAATTTTCTTTCAAAATGTTGATATTTGTGCTCTTTTTCCTTCGTCCAATTTTTTTTTCCCATTGGGTTTTACTGGAAAGGTTTTAGTGAGGATATTTATTCAACATGGTGGTCATCCAAGGGGGAGTTGTATAATTTCTATTATTTGGTGGATTCCCACCATTAACTTGGTCATTTTGTTTTGTTAGACCACATCAACATAACCATCTCCTATGAATTTGGATATCATTTTGATCCATATAAGGTATGATCACAAACTTTACTCACCTTTGGTACTATAACTGCATATTGGCACTTTGTTGAAGAAACTACATCAACTACTTTTGCAAATCATCTCCGAGAAGCTAGCAATCACACAAGTCCTTTATGTACTTAAAGAAGCGTGAAGACTCGAGAAAATTACCAAAGAGAAGGCTTACACAAAAGAAGACTTAATCAAGTATCAATTTCCTTCACGAAAGAACAAAAATCTTTTTCATTCAAGAAATACATTCATGAAATTGGGAAGTTGCGACTCAAAGATTTGCAAGCCAAGATTTAACTGAAGTACTCATCAGGGGGAGCGCCATCATCAAATTAAGGTGCATTCACTGGACTTAACATGTTGTACTCTTTTTCCTTCGTCAAGGTTTTTCCCACTGGGTTTTCCTTGTCAAGGTTTTAACGAGGCAACATTTGCGTGTCCAACACTGTTTCAAGTCTTTACATGCTTATGCAATTTCAGGTTTTTCTCTTTTGAGTTTTCCTGGTCCGTTTGTAATTAGCTTAGACACAATGTCATCGGGGGAGTGTTATAAACGTGTAATTATGTTAAGAATATCTAGGGCAAATCTCGTTTATTCTTTGGGATGTCCTTGTGTCTAGCTCTATAAATAGAGGCTATAATGTTAGTCTAATATACACATCTAATAAGATTTTCTCTCTCTATTTTGTGTCTTTTCTTCTCTATTTTGTAGTTCCACAACAACATTAAATATGCTAGTCAAGGGCTAGTCATGACAATTTATAGGATTTCCTTAATATCTTGACTTAGTCAAAGCGGACTCTTAATTTAGGACGGAGGGAGTAATTAATATAGTAAAAGGGTTAGTATAGTAAACCTAATAATCTTAAAACTAATTATGGGTTTTAAATATTGAGTATCTAAATGGTGGGATTGTCATAAAGAAAATTGAAAAAATGGGCTAGAGATATTTTCCATTCACCAAATGAAAAACAGACACGTGTTTAAATCCTAGGTAGCAGATAGGTTGTGAGATCGGACGGCTAGAGACGCGTTCCATGCGACACGTGTCACCACAACAACAAGACACGTGGTATATTAAAATTTCACTATTTACCCCCGTAGTTGATGTTATCTACTGCGACACGTGGCCGAATAAAAAAGGAAACGTGGCACACATTAACCTACGTGGCGGACAGCAGCAGTTGACTGTATAGGCACGTACAAAAAAAAGAAACAGATCGAGATTTTGAGAGGAGATAGAGAAAGAGTTCCAGTGAGAGAGAGAGCTAGAGAGTTAGATCGAAAGAGATCCAGCCCTTTTATTGTTTAAAGGATTCTTCTTCTTTGTCAAAAGGAAAGTGTAAGTAATCTAAACCCTTTTATTGTTTTTGTTAAAATCAACTCACGACTGATTTTTGTTTAGAATTTCTGAAATTAGGGTTCCTAAAATTGGGAATTTAGAATTTAGTTTTTTTTTTCTTTTTTTTTTTGGACTACAGAAAATTGGTATTGTTCATGTTTGATGTTATAATGGGTACTGTTTTTGTTATGAAATTGAAATGTGTATTGTTGTTGTTGGTAAAAATTGAAATGTTTCCTTTATGTTATAGTGGAATTTTTGAAATTGGGTATGAATGGGTCTGTTGTTCTTACAGTTTTGTTAAGCATGAAATAGAGTAATCAGTACAGTAGTCTTTTCCTTTCTTCATTTCCAGCATTATGTACTTTGAATGGTGTTGGCCAGCCAGGATAGTGCACTTGTGTGTTTTTGTTCATTTCTATTCTTGGATTGGCTTAAGACAAGAGAATGATGGTATATCTAGGTAGCTAATCATACCATAGCTACTTACGATAATGCAGTGCAGACAACTTAACAAAATTAAGCCCTTATTAATATTGAGCTACTCATACGCACATCTGCATATGCTGATTTTGAAGATGGAATGGAATTTTTGTTGTTATTGTTGTTATTTTTGAGCTGATGCTGCTATTACTTTGGAAAATCGGTATCTAGGTTTGGATTTTTGAGTATTGGTTTTTCTTAGATTGAAATCTATGTTTTCGATTTGTGATTCTCTGATTGAATCACAAGAATTTCTCTTAGAACAGAGAAGAGAAAGGAAAAACGAAGAGATAGGAAGAACACATAAATTGGGTTTTTCTATGAGAGAGAAGGATATCGAATGACATTAGGGGCGTGTAAGCACACACGTTTGGGAACGATGGGTATCCGGTCATTCCCACGTTTTAATATTTTGGACCTCCAGATAAAAGAAAATTCCGTTCGGACCCTATATAACTATAAGTATATGGGCTTAGGACCAAATAACAAATTTCCTAAAGGCCCAACAAAAATATCCATGCCAATCCCGATTGATTCGGGCGAGCCGATTTAAATCGGTATATGATCTCCGTGTTGACTCAACGGAAGTACTCGAGAAATGTGGTGTTATAGGGTTTAAATTTCTCATCACTTCTCACTTACAGGAAAGAAAGAAAAAATGGCTTCGTTCTGTAGATCAGCTGCGAGGTCAGGGATGAGATCCATGGCTGCGTTACGGAACCAAAACATAAATTCAAAACCTTTCTCTCCTCCGTTCCCTCTTCCAACAACAAGCTCTCTTCCTCGCACTTCTAGGTTAAACCTCCACTTTTTGTATCAATTTTGCTTCTAGAAATTCTTAGGCATGTTTGTTCATTCCTTTTTTTCCCCCTTCAGATTTGCAGTGGCCTTGGCAAGTGTGGAATCAATGATGCCTCTTCACAGTGCAATTGCTAATTCTCGTCTCAAATCAAGTATTGCTGTTGACTCTAGTTGCTGGAGTTGGATGTCCCAAGGTACTACCTATCTTTATCTTTCTCTGTAAGTTTATTTGGATTTTAAATGATGCCAATTAGTAAGGATAACAAAATTAAAGGAGAAAGCATGAGATGAAGAAATAAACTTTCAGATTTTTCCCAAGTTTTGCATTTCCTTGCCTAGATTATAATGTGAAAACAATGAATAACGTTGCCTGATTTCTCACTTTGGTTGTTGAAATGAGTTTGTAATACTGCTTGATGTGTATTAGAATTTAGAATGTGCAATCATATTAGTCTCTGACCTATGTTTCTATTGAATCGTATAGGGCTTTCATTACCATTGTGACGAAGGGGCTCATGGTTAAAACAAGACTATATTGTACGCACTGCACTTTCTCTATCTATGTTTTCGTGCTTAAAAATTATGAAAATTGTTTAAGCAGCTAATATGCTAAACACTGCGACTGAGTTATGACTGCTAAGTGCAAAGTTTTAATTATTTGATGTTACCTGGAAGTGGATTCTTGAAAAATATTTTGGTGATAAAGTGATTGTTCCTGGATACAATCCTGATAATACTCTCTTTTATACCATTATTGTTTCTGTTCCAAGTTCATAATTCTATCGTTTGTTCTAAACTAGCCACTGTAAGAATAGTGTTCTCTCTTGCAGTTCATCACAACTGGCTAGTTAACCAACTTGACATCAGCAATGCCTTTCTTTATGGTGATCTTAAAGAAACTGTTTTCATGACTCAGCCTCCAGGTTTTGAAGATCCAGACAAACCTCACTATGTTTGCAGATTACGCAAATCCATTTATGGTCTTAAGCAAGCCCCTAAGGCCTGGTATGATAAATTTATGGAGTCTATGGAGTCTTTACTTGCTTTGGGGTTTGAGACATCTCAGGATGACACTTCCTTATTCACTTTTAAAACTGGGTCTCTAATCATCATTATTCTCATCTATGTGGATGATATTCTTATCACTGGGTCTTCTCTATCAGCTTGTGATCAGGTCATTTCTCAACTATGTCTTTCTTTTCCAGTTAAGGACTTAGGTCCCATTCACTATTTCTTAGGCCTGGAAATTAAAAGAAATGATACAGTTATGCACCTTTCCCAGACCAAGTATTGTATGTTTTAGATTTACTGGAAACAAAACATTAGATGCCAAACCCAGCTATTGCAGACTCTAAAATGAGTAAGATTGAGAGTCAAATTATTACCAAATGCTACAGATGATAGATCATTAGTTGGGGCACTTCAGTATGTCACATGGACAAGACCTGATATATGCTATGCAGTAAATCAAGTTTGTCAACACATGAGCAGTCCAACTGATGTTCATTTAGTTGCTGCCAAGAGGATTTTAAGATATTTAAAGAGTACTCTAGACTATGGCATTATTTTGCAACCAGGTTTAACTTCTATTACTTCCTATTCGGACTTAGATTGCGCATGCAGTCCAGATGATCGACATTCTACAAGTGGCTATTGTGTCTTTTTTGGCCCTAATCATGTATCTTGGACTTCTAAAAAGCAGCCGATTGTGGCTAGAAGCTCTACAGAGGCTGAATATAGATCTCTGGCTCATACTTCTTCAAAGGTTTTATGGGTTTGTCAGATTCTTAAATATTTGAATGTGTTTGTCTCTTCTTCTCCTACACTGGGATGTGATAATAAAAGCTCAATTTCAGTTGCTTCTAATCCGACACTCCATGGAAGAATGAAGCATGTTGCCATTGATTTAGTACAAGAGTATATCATTCTCACTGCCTGCTGTTAGTCTTATAGTATGTGCTTCTAGTATTTCCGTCTATAGTTAACTGTTTCTGTTTATGTCCGTACAATTCTTGTTTGTCCGTTAACTACAACGGCTGGATTAGCCAGCCTGTCTCTGTAACTAATTACTCAGCCTCTCTTTATAAGGCTTGTAGTCTTCTCTCTTTTGTTGTAATGTGAAATAGCAATTCCCATCCACTCATTTCTCTATACAGTATTTACGTAATATGTAAAACTTGGTATATTAGTATTAAATCTTGTTGAGACTTGGGTATTGTGAATGAGTTATATAGTAAACCTTGCTAAAAATGAGTTTTGATTCATATTTGTTATTGTCCTGAAAAAATCTCTGTATAGCTCGTTTGTTATGATTCCCAAATTCCTCTACCAATATTCGTAGAAATCCCAGTATGTATGTTGGGCAACATTTCCGTTTTACCTCGTTTTAAAATTAGGGATTTCAGTACTATTGATTATCAACATCATATGCTTACTGGAGCTTTGATTTAATAAATGAGTACTTATCATTTCTTACTTTTATGCTTATACTAAAGAATCAAGGGATTTATATTTGTTTCATTGTTTTTGATATGAGATTTCTTAAGTTAATATATAGAATTTTTGAATTTATAGGTAGTCCAAAAAAATCCAAAAAATAATGTTCCTTTTAGTAATAGAAACTAGTGGGCACTATTTTGGTACTTCGATTCTTTATTTATACGAACATATGGCTGCTGAGAAAACAAGTGATGCATAGTTGGGTGTCAAAACTTTTTGGAATTTTGGTGGCTATAATGTTAATCTGTGGGATGTTTTGTAGTGCGAAGTGGCTTCGCACGGACTTGACAAGAACAATTACATACATGAATGTATGGACCTTGAGACACCTGAATGGAGCTTACGGAATAATTTTGATAAAAATGGGGCTGGTGGCACTGTTTCATGGGGGTGTATTGAAACCTAAGAATGCTAGGCTGGTAAAACGAGGATATTATCCACATACAAAGAGGATAAGCCTCCACTATAATCTCCGGAAGCAACAATTCTTTGCATTTTCATATAGGGGGAAACTGTAAGGAGTAAAACAGGTTGACGATTTTTCATATAGGGGGAAACAGGTTGTCAAACTACCCACGCACAACCTAAAGATATCATCTCATCAACCTTCGAATGAACTCATTCAATTTTTCCATTTTTAAGGAGTAAAACAGGTTGACAATGAACTCGGCGATTTAAAGGAATAAAAGGTATTTTTAAATAGATTTTCAAAAAAACGGTCAAAACAGGAGTACATTTGCAAAAACCAAAAAACGGGGTACATTTGAAAACGCATATAAAAACAGGGGTGCATTTGTATTTCGCCCCAAAAAAAAAAAATCGCATAAATTTAGCGCCACCCAACACTTATTCCTAAGATCGTCCCTGCAACTACCCATATCTTGCTCTGCCCATGACGCAAACGCAACATGCATGTCGTGTTTTATTACACTAGTCCGAACCAGGTTTGAACAATTTCAGATATGATAAACCAAAATCTCTTGAAACAGAAAACACACGGTTTACATTAACTAGCAGCCTAATGCTTTCCCTTGAAAGAAAACTTAAGCCTAGGTAGGGAAAACGAGAAGGGGTGAGAGACAATCAAACAACTACAGTAGCATGCATGTGTAATTTATACCCTAGTTAGCAATTCGGGGTACGAGTAGTAGTTCGGGACGGCATACGTACGGGAATTATACTGATTCGGATAAGTCGGATTCGGTCAAAAAATCGGTCAACGGTTCGCTGTTCGGACAGTAGTTCGGAACGGCATACGTACGTGCATATTCGTTTTATAAATGTGAGTTCGGCACTTAAAATTCATCTTACATATGATAAATTGATAAGTATTATGACCTTATTACGAGACTAATAAGATGGAAAAAAACATTTTAGCGTGATTATTTAACAAGAAATAAACAATTTAATCGCATAAATGTATTACAAAACGAATTTATAGACTTTTATATAAAAATCAACACATAAAACACCTGGTTAAACAACTACCAATAGAAAATTTTAACCTGAATAATTGTATTTAAATATAAAGTATATACAAAATCAAACAAAAATCAATGCAGTGAGAGTTACCTACGAGAGAGCGAGGTTGGATGCGTTCGAATCTAGTTCGGAAGTATCATTCGGATTAAATCGGTTCGGATACGTTCGTGAATCATTCGTGAGGTCCATATAATCAGGGAACTAGGTTGGGGTTCAAATAGTTCGGAAGTATCATTCGGATACGGTCGGTTCGGATACGTTAAGTGAATCATTCGAGAATGATTAGGAGGTATTAACTAGGATTTATACATTCACGTGAATATTTTTTATGCACACTAAAATATTCGAACATGTTTAGTTACCAGTTACCTTATCTACTACTCCATAACACTTCCGAATTTGATATGTGATCCCAAATGGAAAAGTAACTGTTATCCATGATGTTATAAGGTGAACAATTTAAACCAACACTTTTTTTAAATTTGATTTTGTTTAGATTAATTTGGAAAGTTAAAAGAAGTCAATAACTTTGTCATAGGTACCAAGCATTACCTGTTTATGAAATAGTTGAATGAATGACAACACCTTTATATACCTGGCGAGATTGGGGTATACTCAAACTAATTGGGGTATACCCAATAAGACAAAATCTGGTCATTATGAAGTAAAACCAAGCCTTTTTCCAAATGGCAAAATTGCCCTTGGTTAATTAACACTAAAATTCGATTAGGTTAATTATTTGAATTTAGATTAAAATTTTGAAATTATGAATTCAATAGATTAACCTTTTGATCCAAGTCTTATGAGTTAGATTTGATCCAAAAATTTTGTTTTGAAAATATGAAGATGTGAAGGTCGAGGTTTGAATAAAAGTCTGGGTTACAATATAATGGCAGGCATGGTATTAATTTGAATAAAATGTAGGCCAAATTTAGCCGCATGGTCCTTGGATGAATGAAAACACTTGAGCCATTTTGTGGTAGGAAGGGTCTTTGAATGAAGATTATCACGACATTCTAATGTCGTATTAATGATAAAACTTCAAAATATATTATTATGCTATGATCTGGTCGGAAGGGTATAAATTTAAAAACATGCTTGGCGTTATGATGGTTTTGGCATCGATAAATCATTTTCTTCACAATAATCTGTAATGTATTTTGAAATTTGATATAGCTATGATATTGTCGGCGGTATAAATTTAAAACCATCTTGCGTTATGATGGTTTTAGGCATCATGAGAAGGTATTTTGTAACAAATGCCGGCGTGTTCGAAAACATAATACACTTGCCATTTGTATCTTCGCCGAAGTAATGATCGACTCACTTGCCGACCACTGGTATGCAAGCATTTTCCATTGTGGTAGAAAGCGGGTCGACACTAAAAAACTTGCGCAGCCCTGGTATGGTCGGCATGGTGAATTAAAAGAACCTTACAGGCTATTTGTCTTGAAACTTTTATGTAGCTAAACAAAACTTTCATTCAACAATTAGAAATCAAACACTTGTTGTCCAAAATAAGAAAACATGTCCTCAAACCTTAAAAAACCATTTGTCCAACCATTAACAACCATTTGTCCAACCATTAACCTTGACATTTGTCCAACCAACATAAAGAAATAAACTAGAGAGTGCATTCATTCTACGAAGCACGACCACGACCACGACCTGGGCCTGTTTAGGAACACCGGACTACTACTACCTTCGCACCACGACCACTACGAGCCCTCTTTTTGTCGGCATTTATCTTGGCTTGTGTGCTTCCCTCCACGGCCTTTTCTTCCCTCCTTACTTGACCTCGCTTGCTTGAACATTTCATGGGCATCCTCATTGTCAATATTGCTAGCATAGTGAATGTACTTGGTTTGCTCTTGAATCGACAAAGGCTCTCTCTTTCTCTCGCGCAACACAACAACTTCACAAAGGTCTTCAAATGCCCCTTCTTTTTCGGTTAAACAACAAACAATTAATAGAATTGACCGATAATGTAATCTTAAAACAGTGGAGCTACTCCAAAATACTTACAAGGAAGTTAGGAACTGTTGTTGAGTCATTCGATGCCATCTTCCTCTTACGAAGCCAATTGTTCTGGTCATTTCCTAATCACGGTAGAGCGAGCCCAACTTGAAGTACCCGCGACATGTATCTCTCCTGACTTCATGACCTTCTCACCTCGTCCAAAAGACTCTGTATCGACTTTACGGTCAAGTCTTTCGTTCCAATGTCCTAGAGTTGGGGTGGAGGCGTAAGCGGCGTTAATAGTTTTTGGGATGTGCTGCGAGTCCTCCCTTAACACTTTAAAGAAAGGCTCAAGATCGAAATGGGGTTCTTCTTGGACGTAACCCAATTGTCGCATTACCCGATGTGGATCGTACATTGAAAATCCATGGGAGAACAACAAGGGTCCGTAGTATAATGCAACATCATCTCTCCTTTGGATTAAACCTTGATTTCTAGCATCTCGGTAAGGATCAAATATTACCTCATCCAGCATTCAATTTGTCGAGGCGATTCGCACGTTAATAAGCGGTTGCGGCATATCCTTTTCCCTTGAGCACCCTTAAAATCAGTATCTTTGCGCTCTTGGCTTATCAATCACAAGCTTTTCATTCACTTTGACGTGGGAGTTGGTTTTCACCAAAGTAGGGAAGTGCTCATATATCCAAACCTATGCAAACACAAAGTTTAGTAAGAATCAAACATTACAAGCATTTGACAAATATAAATGATTTAGACAATACAATTACTGGAAGAGACATATGTTTAAGTTAACTTGCGCAAGTGAGTGCCCTTGAAGCCTTTGTCAACTCATTGTTCAAGAAGGCGACCACCGCAGTATTTCAAGAATACTCATGCATCTTATCTAAGGATCAATAGTTGCAAATAATCCACGTCACCAAGCTTCCCGAACTGTCGGGAAGATACATCTGCCCGGGACGTATAGCAAATAAGTCGACGCGGTAGCATTGATTCGCACGGGGTTCACCCTTCCTTCCACATCAAAGATTTTCTTGGTCCCGTACAATGTATCCCTCGGCTTCTTGATTAAACTTCTTGCTTAAATTACCATCCTTCATCGCAAGCATAGACTCGTCTTAATCAGTCCCAACCGAACAAAGTGTTGGTCAATTTGAAGATATCCTCCCAAGAAATGTTATTATCAAGCCCTCACTTTGACTGCTTTTCCCTCAACCTCGAGGCCTAGAATTTGATGAGCATCATCGGGAGTTATAAGCCATCTCACCTAATGGGAATAACATTGCATCGGTCTCTCCGTAGAACCTCTCACGGCATGCGGATACGGTAACTCTATCATACTCAACATTCGAACTCTCCACCGCAGAAACAACCGGAGTTCTTGACAATCACTTTCACCTCCTCACATTCATCCTCAAGATCCCAAGTCTTGTCCTTGAACATGAAGCTTGGCGCCTCATGAGACGGATAGCATGCTTGTGATCCTAAATACCAAAAACACAAAATGAAAAGAAATACAAACAACTTGACACAAATTTAAGATAGTTACACACTTAAATGAAAAACAAAAGCCAGTTGAGATTACTTACGATAGTATTTTGGATTTCACATGCCCGCGATTCTTTGTATCCAAAAAGAACATGTCCACCATCTTCCTGGGTCCCAGGAAGCTCGTTTGGTTTCAATTTAATCTTCAATTCGAGAGGGAGGCATGTGGGAATTAGTTTGGTTTTAGTGATAACCCTTTTTTCTTCCGGTTGCACTAGTACTTGCAGCTTGGGTTTGTTCCCCAACTTCTTCTTCTTCTTCTTCTTCTTCCAACGCCTCTTGACAATTTCATCTTCTCTACCCTTACCTTTATCTCCATACCATCATCATCATCATCATTACCTCCTCTGACATTAGGCATGTCTTGATCACCATCATCATCATCATCATTGTTCCCTCCTCCAGTGAGCGGAGTTCTTTCATCAACATCATCATCCTCCTCTTCTACGGATGGAATTGATTGGTCTTCATCACGGGTCTCGTCCGAATCAGGTTACGATGGTGGTTGATAATCATCATTCGGCACATGGATCTTTGTCGTTCCCGCCACAACGTATGCCCCTCGATGTCTTGAAGTCAATAGTTTGTCACCAACACGAGGAGGTCTTGAAGGAGGACTAAGAGCTTTCAGAGCTTTCTTGTTTGCCGTTTTCAGCTTTGAACAAGAACAATTAAGAAAAAAATAAGTCGGAAGGCTCAACATATATAACCATTAGAAGGCGCAATAATGTCGGAAGAATTCGATATCTAAAAAGACAAGCCCCAGGCTAAACAAGGGAGTCGGGGAGGGTTTTATTCCAATAACCTGCCGGCTTTTAACAACTATGGCTGAGTTTTCAACTACAAACGCCCAAACGTATATAATAAAAACAACACTGGCTAACATAACGCCGGCGTGGTATTATTTAGATACCATTCCGACCTTTATCATTCAGGCATCGAGAGACGCTAAAAATCACGAAATCCCGTAGGCAAGTTTAAAATTTTTAACCAACCCGGCTTAAAAAATAAAATTTTACGCGCAAGATTATAGGTTGAATAACATCCAGACCACTGTGAAAGCGTTACAATAACTAAACATGACAAGATATTCAACCAATGAGCATCCGTGGAACACTAAATATGAAATCCGGCATGGTGAGAAACAAACACATTGCCGGCGAAATAACAAAAAATTCAAATATTCGATTTTTAGACCTAATTTGACATGCAAACATGAAATCGAAGTACTAGAGTGAGTTTAAGTAGGCCCTTACTTTCTTAATCGCACCATTTCTTCGTTTGAGCGGGTTCAATCTCTTCTTCTAAGACGGTTTTTTTCTTCTCTTTTTGTTGAACTAATTTTGTAATTTCGGGGTTGTATTGATTGGGTTTGCGATTGGCGCCTTTCATACGAGTTCCCTTACGCATGGTGGTTCCATTGTTGAAGATTACTCGGAGTTTTGAATCGACGATGTTAACGAATTAATCGGCCAGGAGTTTTGGTGGTGGTGGTGGGGAAGGAGGCAGGTGTGGTTGGTTATGGAAGAGAAGAAGAGAAGAAGGAAGATGAAAATAAAAAAGCGATTATGGTAATAGAATTATAAAGGTCAAAGGTAGTATTGTAACTTCAACCAAATTTGACCTCCCCCTAGTAAGGTCACATGTCCACTTAAAATTGGGTATACCCCAATTAGTTTTGGTATACCCCAATCTCGCCAGGTTTATATATATTCTGTTTTTATGGATGATATGCCAAAGTATATCTATCAAACATTGCACATATTTTAATGCTTATAGTAGTCTTACATTGGGCGATTATTAGGTATATGTTGTTAAACAAAAGAAGAAAGAAAAAAGAAGGTATTCGATGTTTAGTTACGGATGTTGCGGTATTCTTTTTACCTTGAGTTGCATTTGGAAAGCTAGATAAGAAAACACAAAATTGGTTAAAAAGACCAAAATCAACAATTCTGGTGAAAAAAACATCTAGATTTTAATCTTTGTTTAAATGGACAAAAATATAAAAATAATCGGATGTAACTTGGTTACATCCTACCCATTTTCAAATACTTTTTTTTATTTTTAATTTACATCAGGATGCATCCAGTTTCATCCTTGCTATTTTTAAAGTTTAAGCCAGGATGAATCCAGTTTCATCCTTGTTATTTTTTTAGTGTCCATTTCACCCATACTAATTTTTACTCGTCCATTTGAACCATGTTTTAAAAATATTTGGACAAATAACCTATTTTCCGATAAGAAAAAGGCCGAATGCGTACACAAAATTTATAGCATTAAATTCACTGATGATGCGTTCTTATTGAACTCAAGACCCGTCCAACTGTTATCTTACAAAACCAAAATAATAACGCCTTGTATTACAAAGTCAAATATCATGTCCGGATGTATGACTTTTAAAAAAAATGTGGGAAAGAGGTCATGATGCAAATTCATATTACATTCGGACACCAATTGAGGATATTCACAGTAAGTGGTGCCGTTAAATAAAAGCATTGATTTTAGAGACGATATAAGGCTAAGTCTTATAAATTTAGATTGGATTTCTAGATTAAAGTAGAAAAGTGTTGCAAATCATGAAAAAATATGGGAAAAAAGTTAACACTCAATCTTGCTCATTTCTCTCTCCTAGCAATTCTTTTCGATCGAATCGAGGCGAGATTGAAACCTTGATTTGAATGGTGCGGTATTTCAAAAAGTGGTAAAGCAGCACAAACTGCCTTTTCACAAAATCTAACGGCCGAAATTTAAGGGCACCAAAACTAAAAAAGCAGGCCAATTTTAAATAAAAGACTTTTCCTCTTTCTGTCGGAATTTTGTTCTTTTTTTTTTTTTTTTTTTTGAAAGAAGGAATTTTGTTTTTAGTTATTCCCTTTTATCCTTTTTTTAACCTTTTCCCTTTTCTGTCGGAATCGAACGAACCCCCGACCAATTGGGCTACTCCCCGTTGGCTTTATTCCCTTTTCCCATTTACCGCTCATCATCACTATCATTGGTCGTCAATCTTATTACAAAATAAAAGTTACACTGATTGGCTTTAAACGATACATGCGTGGGTCCCACTCTTTTGATCCAGACCCACCACCAACACTGTTTTTCTTTCTTTATCTCCTGGCCGGTGGATCCCGCTATGCCGTTTCCAGTATTAGAGACCAGTACTTTATTACCGAAAATGATATATAACCCACCCCAGCTAATCTCAATCCAGGGATCAAGGACTAAGGTAATCCCTATGGGCTAGATTGGCCAAAAAGTGTTGCAAATCAAGAAAAAAAGTATGGGAAAAAAATTAACATTATATCTGGCTACTTCTCTCTCCTAGCATTTGCTCGCAGTTCAACTATCAGCGAGATTGAAACGCTGAATGGTTTGACGTTGAAAAAATGGTCCCAACGCCGAACGATTCAGCGTTGGATGATTTTAAAGCAAATGTATCCGACGAATAAATACTCTCTCCTGACATTTATTAAACATTTGTACATAGTCAGATGTAGTAAAACTAGTACTTGAGATCCTCACCATCCAAATTACACACCTGTAAACATATCCACCCATCAAGGGAAGTTGTTCCCAAAACAAAGAGCTTCATGCGGTCTGTCAACAACTCAACGCATAATAGGACAAGGGGAAAATAATTAATTAAGTATGAAATGTGATGTTTAACGCTGAACCCAGTAGGCGTTTCGCTGCTAGATTGGCCATCCCATAGGTATTAGGAGGTTGTCCTATCTGACGTGGATGGCCAATTTAACAGCTAAATATCTAGCCCATAGGACTAAGCCTAAGAACAACAACACCTAATGGGGAAAGGAGGCGGGGGAGTGAGCGGGGGAGTGTAGCGGTTTCGACTTATTACCACCTAACTTAACACCACCTCCCTGACACCGTCCTATGTCTTTCTCTTTCTCTCTCTACTCTTGCTTATAAAGAACTCACGAGTCATGAAGTACACCGATTTTAGGTCAGTTGCTTGTTTGTAAGATTTGGGTGTTTATTTATTCACAAAATTGGTCAAAAAGACCAAAATCCATAATTCCTGGGTGAAAAAGACACTTAGGTTTTGATCATCATTTTAAATAACAAAAATTAAAAAAGATATTGTTCAAATGGACAAAAAATTTAAAAATAGGCAAGGATGTAACCGGTTTCATTTTCAAATAATTTTTATTTTTACACGAGGATGTCCATTTTCATATATATATATTTTTTATGTTTATTTTACCTTTGGATGCATCCAGTTTCATCCTTGCTATTTTTTAAGTATAAGCCGGGATGAATCCGGTTTTTCATTCTTGCTATTTTTTTGGCTATTTCACTCGTACTTTTTTTACTTTACTCCATTTTAACCGTGTTTTAAATTTTTTTAGACAAATGACCCATTTTCTCTTATTTATTTCGAAGCTAAATGATTAAGTTTATCAATACTCGGATATTGAGATTTTGGGTGTTTGCTTGTTTTCGATTTTGAATTGAGACTTGGAGCTAAATAAATGCTTTAGCGTGTATCTTTCTATGTACATCTTCTTTACTTCTTTCACAGCGATGAAACTCAGCAACTTTCAGTGGTGCTCAGATCTTTAGGTGTTTATATTACCTTGAGTTAATATTGTCTCCCTGTTTTGGTTAATCTAGAATATGACTCCATTATAAGAGACTATGAAACATATGGTTGACGGGGAACTGAAGGTTCCAAAAGTCGTGCAAGGGTTATTATGCCGGGTGTCACACAATAGTTTGAGTGTGCCATTTGGTTGTTGTTTCCTCAAGGTTTGAAAAACAGCCCTTTTTGGAAAAAAACGGTCGTTAAAACGGTCATGCATGTGTAGCGTGTCCGTGAGGGTCACGCGATATGCGTGTCTAAATAACACCAATAAGTAGTAAAAAAGTACGTTATTTAAACCCGTTATATCCGTTTTCACACATGTGATAACCATTTTCAA
Organism: Papaver armeniacum; assembly: GCA_023531295.1. Classification (NCBI taxonomy): domain Eukaryota; kingdom Viridiplantae; phylum Streptophyta; class Magnoliopsida; order Ranunculales; family Papaveraceae; genus Papaver; species Papaver armeniacum. The sequence continues at coordinate 73,856 of JAJJWW010007032.1, read as the reverse complement.
ACCTTGGTTTCCTCCTCAAGTTAAATTCTCTTTAGGAAAATGGGTCATTTGTCCAAAAAAATTTAAAACACGGTTTCAAATGGACGAGTAAAAATTTTTATGGGTGAAATGGACACCAAAAAATAGCAAGGATGAAACTGGATTCATCTGGCTTAAACTTAAAAAATAGCGAGGATGAAATGGATGCATCCATCACAGTGTAAATTAAAAATAAGAAAAAAATATTTGAAAAATTCTTAGGGATGAAATCTGGTTACATCCTGCCTATTTTTTAAATTTTTGTCCATTTAAACGATATCAAAATCTAACCTGTCCTTTTCACCGGGAAATTTTAATTTTGGTCTTTTTAACCAATTTTGTGTTCTCTTTATGGACGTAAGCGAAACCCCTCGAGTAGGCTGCTCACTATATTGATTAAATGGTATGAGGTAGTGTAAAATTCTCTCTTACTTGTTCAATATTTTCTGGAGAGTCTTTAAGTTCTGTCAGTGCCTTAAGATAAATGTGTGTTTCAGGTACACGGTGGAAAGGCCTTCGACGTGGTGGCAGTGGTGCAAGTGGCACACAAACTTCCCAAACTCAGCACGGAAATTGTTTGTTTTTGCGATGTATATACATCATTGCTTTTGCGCATGAATGTAAAGGAGATCTCAACCCTAGTTAGTAATTCGGCGAATTATTCGCGAATGATTCGCGAATTCGTGCGAATCAACCGAATCCGATGCATTGAGCGGGAATTACTCTAACACCACCCTAAGCCGGTTCGCGCGCATATGGGTTATCCGAATTTGTTGGTGGGGATTGAACCCATGACCTCTTACTTGCTAATTAAGGCTCAAACCATTGAGCTATTTGCTTGTTATTGTCTATTCTTAATGTATTATCTATATAAGTGTTTTTAAAAAGAAGTTGTTGGTGGGGATTGAACCCATGACCTCTTACTTGCTAATTAAGGCTCAAACCATTGAGCTATTTGCTTGTTATTGTCTATTCACTCCATACAAACTTTAAAATATAATTTCTATTAATTTGATGTAAGCCGAATTTTCCGTACCGAACTCATATTTCTAAAACGATTTATACACGTACGTATCCGTTCCGAACTACACTCCGAACAACGAACCGTTGGATTTTTGAAATCCGACCTATCCAAATCCAATATAATTCTCGAGACGTATCTTTCCTCTCCGTACCCGAATTGCTAACTAGGATCTCAACTGCTAATTGGAAGAGTTGAACAGGTTAATGGTGAACTCAGCCATTTCAAGGAGTAAAAGGTATTTATAAAAGACTTGACATTACACGAGGATAATTTTTCAGTCAACTGTTTTTGAAAAAAAACGGTCAAAATAGGAGTACATTTGTAAAAACTAAAAACCGAAGTACATTTGAACGCACATAAAAAAAGAGGGATATATCTATATTTCGTCCAAAAAAGATAATCGCATAAATTTAGCGCTACCCAACACTTATTCCTGAGACCGTCCCTATAGCTACCCATATCTTGCGCTTCCCATGACGTAAACGCAAACATGCATGTTGTGTTTTATACACTAGTTTGAACAGATTCGAACAATTTCGGATATGGTAAACTAAAGGCTTGGTTTGATAATGCTTTTATTTTCTCAAAAGCACTTTCAAAAGCTATTTATGTTAATAATTTTGAAATTAGTGTTTGGTAAAAAAATCAAAGTGCTTTTTATTGAAAGCACTTCCCAGTTTCCTCAATTTTAAAAGGTTTGGAGGAGGAGCTTTTAAAAGCTACAAAAAGCATAAAACATAGCCCCACCTAAATTTAATGATTGATTTATCTTTTTTATCCTTACTTTATTTTATAAATGACAAAAGTTACCCCTTAAATTTATATACAATCAATTTTTTTACTATTTCTTATATTGCATTCTTTAATTTTTTTAATTTTTTTTAATTTTTCAAACTATTTTATATACCATTTCATTTAATTTGTTAACAATATAACTAAAAAACTATTAAATAATTACTTAATTTTAGTTTCATTTTTTGTTTGAAATATATATATATATATATAAGTATTTAAGTAAAATAATTATTTAACAATCATAAAATTGAATATTAATATGTATATTATATAGTAATATAAATATTATATAGTATGAATATTAATATTATATAGTAAAATAATTAATTATTTTTAAACCCATAAAATTGAATAAACCTACCATTAGAGATATGTCTGTTTTTGTCATTTGCTACAACAACTATGGTTGAATCTGAAATTTTACCAAACACACTTTGATTGCTTTCTTAATCAGCTTCAACTTTAATTAATATTTTACCAAACGTCTAACTGTTTTTTTCAGCATAAAGACAAGATAACGCACGCTGAGAAAAGTCTTTTAAAAAGTTGCAGCAATACCAAACTAAGCCAAAATCTATTTATATATATAAAGGGAACTCCCCTTACTATAGTATTTTCGAAGCTGCAAATTATATTGGACCATTTCATCCCCATATCTTACCTATCAATAAATACTTGATAAATAGAATGAACGGCACGTGAACTGGGGTCCTTTCTGATTTCTAATTAGGATGTTTTGCTTGCAAACAACTTTGATACTATTATACCTAGCATGCATGTGTAACACGTGAATATTTTTCATGCACACTAAAATATTTAAACATATTTAATTACCTTATCTACTACTCCATTACACTTTGGAACATGAGGTTTGGAACATGAGGTTTTAAGGTGAACAATTTAAACCAACACTTTTCTTAATTTTGATTTTGTTTAGATTAATTTGGAAAGTTAAAAGAAGTCGATAACTTTGTCATAGGCACCAAAACCAAGCTGCTACACTTCTCCCTTCCCCCGTTAGGTAGCATTGTTTATAGCCCTTGATCCCTGAATTGAGATTAGCATGGGATTCCATTATTATTGAATTTAACCAATACCTACATGACACATAGGCAAGGGAAGGGAGTGAGGGAACAAAGTGGGGGATATATCATTTTAGGTACCAAATATTACCTGTGTACGAAATAGCTGAATGACAACACCTTTGTATATATTCTGTTTTTATGGATAGTATGTCGAGGTATATTTATCAAACATTGCACATATTTGAACGCTTACAGTAGTCTTACACTTGACAAAAGTAGGTATATGCTAAACAAAAGTAGAAAGAATAAAGAAAGTATCCGGATCCTAGTTAGTAATTCTCAAGAATCATTCGAGCCAAGACCGAATGAGAATCGAATGATACTTAGAATTATTTGAACTCAGAACCTAGTTCCTGGATTATATGGACCTCTCCACAATGATTCGCGACGTATCCGAACTAACATGAATCCGATAATATTTAGAACTAGAACTTGAACCTAGTTCGCGCCCAACCTCGCTCTCCCATAGGTAATTTTACTCACCAGAGTTACATTGATTGATTTTTGTTTTATGTTGTATATACTTTTTATATTTAAATACAATTATTCGATTAAAATTTTCTATTGGTAGTTGTTTAACTTGATGTTTTATGTGTTAATTTTTGTTTAAAAGTCTATAAACTCGTTTTATAATACATTTACGCGATTAAATTGTTTACTTCATGGTAAATAATCACGCTAAAATGTTTTTTCCATCTTATAAATCATATACAAATAAAATTAGTCTCGTAATAAGGTCATAATACTTATCAATTTATCATATATGTGGCCAAATTTTAAGTCTTGAACTCACATTTATAAAGCGAATATGCACGTACGTATCTTAGTTTTGAACTCTTTGTCCAACAACGAACAGTTGACCGGATTTTTGACCGAATCCGACTGTCAGAATCAGATAATTAAAATCGTATGTAAATCCTGAAGCTACTATCCGTGCTGCCGGGTTGCTAACTAGGATCCGGATGTTTAGTTTTGGATCTTGCTGTATTCTTTTTATCGAAATTGCATTTGAAAAGCCAGATAAGAAAAGGAACCTGGCTTAAACGAGTGGGACCCACGCACAGTGAATTGGTGATGATGATGATGAGCCGCAAATCATCGTCACCAATTCACTATCATTAGTCAATTTATTACAAAATGAAAGTTACACCGATTGGCTTAAACGAGACATGCGTGGGTCCCACTCTTTTGACCCAGGCCCACCACCCCACTATGCCGTTTCCAGTATCAGAGACCTGTACTTTAATTTCCCTGTCACTCTCACCCTCTGGATCTCTTCCTCTCTCTCTCTCAACTCTTGTGTGTGCTTATAATTAAAGAACTCACGAGTCACCGATTTCATCAGCGTTCCGTTCTTTCAGAGAATGAGGCTCACCATGAAATATACGATTCCACCAAAGACGAAACTTGCTAAAAGATCGACTGATGCTGTTCCACATCAACTTAAACTAGGCAAGAAATGGAACGAATATCATGGAAGTAACAACTGGGAAGGTCTTCTAGATCCACTCGACGACAAACTACGTGCAGAAATTCTGCGATATGGCAAGTTTGTGGAATCAACTTACAACTCTTTTGTGTTTGATACTTCATCGCCGCTATACGGTACATGTCGACACCCTAAACATTCTCTTCTTCACCGTTCTGGTCTTCAAAACAGTACATGTCGACAGGTTACCAAGCTGGGTTTCAAAACAGTCTAGTTGGATAGGTTATGTTGCTGTTTGTCAGGATAAAGAAGAAATCGCTAGGTTAGGCCGCCGTGACATTGTTGTTGCGTTTAGAGGTACAGCTACTTGTTTGGAATGGCTTGAAAATCTTCGATCAACCCTAACACAGATACCAAATATAGCCTCCGATGTCTTCCCCTATCCGGCTCAAACGCCCATGGTAGAAAGTGGGTTCCTGAGTTTGTACTCTTCATCGGCTCACAAGTATCAAAGTCTCCAAAACGAAGTGAGGGAGGAAATTTCTAGACTCCTCCAATCATACGGAGATGAGCCGTTAAGCATCACTATCGCAGGACACAGTTTAGGTGCAGCTCTGGCTGCACTGACAGCATATGACATCACAAAAACATTCCAACATGCACCGTCGGTTTCTGTCATCTCCTTGGGCGGACCTCGTGTGGGTAACCCAAGCTTTAGACATCAAGTCGAGAAAAATGGCATCAAAATACTACGGATTGTAAACTCTACTGATATCGTCACAAAAGTACCTGGTTTTATCATCGAGGATGCGGGTATTCACGTGGCAAGCCCAGGTTCGCTTTCCACTTGGCTACAAAAATTCATCGTTGAAAAAACACAATGGAATTATGCCGACGTAGGTAGTGAACTACGACTATGTAGTGGAAACTCACCTATCGTCAAACCTAATAAAAATTTTGCCACGTGTCATGAGCTGAATACGTATCTGCATTTAGTCAACGGTTTCAGGACATCAACATGCCCGTTAGGGTCAACTGACTACTAAGTAGATGAGTATACGTATCTGCATGCAAGTGTACATATAAATATAGCATAGACATGATGATTTTCCAGAACTATTACTTCTTTTGTATACTCTCGACTGATTCGTGTAACAGTCCGCAACAGCAGCTGTTCTACTATACTGGACAAATGATCCTTCAAACAAAAAAATACTACAATAAGAATATTATTAGAAAATTACATTTCTATCATAAGGATAGAAACTCCCAATTAGTCCCAAACACGCAACTACCATGGTTACTAATGGGCGATTTCAACGAAGTCCTTGACCAAACGGAAAAAAAAAGGAGGTAGGCAGTCACGTTTGCCCAAACACAACCACTACTCAACATGATCGACGGCCGGACTGTTTGACATGGGATTCCAAGGAGACCCGTTCACCGGACCAACCAAACAACAAGGAGGCGACATTATCATGGAACGCTGGGACTTTGGCACTTGCAAACCAAAGATGGAGAACAGCCAACCCATATAATGCGGTGACACACCTACCACGTATTACTTCTGACCATGCACCTTTACTCTTACAACCAGACGCACTCAAATGGCAGGGTGTAAGAAATTACAAGTTTGAGCACTTATGGCTCTCACACCCACATATCAAACAGATAGTCAGTGGGGCATGGAGTCAAGCGGACGATGAGGATCCGACAAATGCACTACAATTAAAGCTAGCCACCACCAAAGAAAATCCTCACCCAATGGGATCGGAACACTTTTGGTCACTTACCCACCATGATAAAGCTATCCACGTCGCCGTACAAAATGCTCAACACCAGTGTGTACACTAAACCGGAAATGCATTAATCTACTGGCTCCAACAGGAGAAAGATCTACGCAACAACCGTTTGACCTTACTCGCGAACCATGCCATTTATTGGAAACAACGGTCAAGAATTCAATGGCTACAATCGGGAGACAATAACACAACCTTTTTCCATACTACTGCAACCATTCACCGGGGACGCAACAATATTCGACAACTAAAGGATCAACAAGGAAGATGGACGTTCGACCAAAATAACATCACCAAACTTATAGTAGACCACTTCTCTTCCAAATATGTTGCACCGACCACCTCCATTGATGAACAACTCTTCGAAGCAGTATCACCTCGTCTTACCCCCAGACAGTGCTCTACACTAACTGCCCCAGTAACCCCGATGGAGATTAAAAAGGCAGTGTTTGATATTGGTTCAGAACGTGCTCATGGACCAGACGACTATACAAGTAAGTTCTTTCAATTTTTTTGGGATACCACTCATGTGCATCTGATAGCCATGGTTCAAGATTTCTCTGATAGGGAAGTCGTACACCCCAAAATGAACCACACAAACATAACCCTCATCCCTAAAACTGACCACCCTTCTCACCCTCTCATTTTCGACCTATAGGGTTTTGTAATGTGACATACAAAATCGTAGCCAAAATACTAGTCAATTGACTAAGACCTATCCTACCCTTTCTGATCAGTCCATACCAGAGCGCCTTTGTTCCCCAACGATCAATTCATGATAAAATTGCCATTGCTGGAGAACTGTTCCATCATATCAGAACTTCGACCAACACCAAAGATCCTAAAATTGCCCTGAAGTTAGACATACAGAAAGCCTATGACAGCCTTGACTGGGGTTTTATCCGTTGTGCTCTGTCTAAACTAGGGTTCCCAGAAACCTTCATCCGATACCTGGTGCTTTGTATCTCATCGGTCACCTACTCAATAAATATTAACGGGAGCCCTTCAGGTTTTATCACACCTACCATAGGAATTAGGAAAGGTGACCCCCGTCTCCGTGCATCTTTATCTTATGTCTTTGAGATCCTTTCAACAAACCTCGCCAACCTAGAGCACCAAAACAAAATCGATTGGAATTGCAATCTCTAAACATGCCCCTCCACCCCCCCCCCAATCCTCCATCTAATGTACGCTGATGACTTACTTATCATGTGCAAAGCTTCACCTCAAAAATGTCATAACCTCAAAACCCTACTACACTCTTACTCTTACTCTGCTGGTCAAACCATCAACACATCCAAATCTACCATTATCCATCATCCTCACTTATCCCCCCAGAGCATACTGGCGTTACAACAACAGTTCTCTATGACTACTACGACAATTCCACCAGTGTATCTGGGAGTCCATTTTAGAAGGTAGATCCTCGGCCCATATTTACATCCCTCTCCTCCAGAGATTAGCTCGAAAAGCGAAAGGATGGAAAACTAAATGTTTAAACCCAGATGGAAGATTGGTACTCATCAAAACTTCCCTGACGCCCACTGCCAACCACATAATGCATACGCAACTATTGCCCACACATGTTCACAACAAGATAGATCGGATTAACCGGAACTTCTTTTGGGGCCATGATTCTACCACAAAGAAATCGCATACCATAGAGGGAGACAAGCTAACAACGCCTAAAACCCATGGAGGTCCAGGGAATCGGAAAAGCAATCCACAACCAAGCGCTCTTGATGCAAAGAATTTGGACTCTTCATGACCGGCGAAATCCGTCTACACATCTTTAAGTAAAGCGAAATACACGAAGGATGAGGAGATCCTAGAAACTACACCAATATTCCCCGACACTTCTAGCCCGATGTGGAAACAGGTATGTTCTATGATACCCATCCTAAAATAAAATTGTCAACACCGGATCCGAAATGGGACCACAACTAGTACTACATCAAGTTGGATCCCCATTACCAACCACTCACTACATCACAATGTAACGGCATAAAGAAAGTTTCAAAACTCATTGATCCGTTCACCAAACAATGGAATCCTGAGCAACTAGCTCGGCTACCGACAGATGCATCTGCAAGACACTAGTGGAAAATGGGGTTTCTATATATGACCCACATCTGAGACCCTCAATGACCGTAGCTGGTAGTACGTTGACCAAACACAAAATGGTCTCGATATGGTCAAAACACGAAAAATTCCGAGAGCTTAATAGCCCAGTCTCTAAATTAACTATTTTATTTACCGTTTTGCCATCATGGAACTACCGACTCAACGACCCTCGATCTGCACGATCGCGATCTGATGATTGTTTGTGGGCCCCACTCTTTCTATGGTCATGATTTGCTAAACTACAAAGAACGGCGGAGATAATAAGAATCCTCTCTACTTCCCAAAAAAATGATCCCTCACTTCCACCGCATATCTTTCTTTCCTCCCTCTCACCTCTGCTCTTGGTCTCCATCTCTCCCCGAAAAACTAGCACCAAAGAAATCCCTTCCCTTCACTTTGTTTTCATTCGATCAATAACCCGGATGCATCTAATTCAAACTTTGCTAGCAAACCCATCTTTTGATTCTTCATCAATCCCATAAGAAGATCTCAAACACGTTGGAAATTGATTTACGCATGAGTACTTCTTCTTAATTTCAATTTGTTTTGAATCCATGTTTTTTTGTTTTCATTTTTAGGGTTTTGTCGGAATCTCTAACAATTTCTAAATAAATACTTGTTAATTTTTTCGTTTTAGGGTTTGAGAGGTTATTTGATTTCTTCGATCTATTAGAACTTATCTTTTCATGTTTTTGTTGGGGTTTTAGGTTTTGACTTCCGTTCTTCAATAAGAAGATTTATTCTAAGATTTCAATCCTTGAGTTAGATTGATTCAAGACTCTTGTATTAAAGTACATGATTATTGTTTCCTCATGTTAATAATCGTTAGCCAAGTTTCCATTTCAATCCTGATAGATTTACGAAAATTTTCACAAGAGAAAACCTAAATTGATTTTAAGAATGCATGTTAAAGTTGTTAAAAATTCAGCCCCATCAAAGTACAGGTAATTACAAATTTCAATTCGGGAGGTTTTGATTTTGGTTCTACTTACGGGTTCCTCTTTGTGTATGGTTAGGGTTACGTTTCAATAAAAGGAACTAATAATTATTGGTGCATCATGAATTCGTGGATCTCTTTGGTACTTTCCAATTTTCTCAAATTTATCTCCTTTATTGGTTCTGAAATCTAATTTTCCTTTGTTTTTGTAGGTAGGAATAACGAACATTCTCTTCCTCCGACACTACAATTTTGAGTATTGTTTGTTCCTTTGATTTAACATTTCCTGCAGATTTTGACTTCCAATGCTCTAGTTAAGTCACCGCTTAGAAGTCTTGTGAAATCGGTTGCTGCAGACATATGATGTATGCATGGTGTCTTCAACATGACGTCATGCTTTTGTTTGAACCACTTCCAATCTAAGTGCCTTGCGAGTACACATATATCAAAACTTATGAGTACACATATATCAAAACCTGCACAAATTTGGTTGTTCTTGTGTTTCTTAGGGTCTTTATTCAAGTACTATGTAGCCATAGTACCATGCTTCTTTATGCCATCGTAACACAGGGATAGTACCCTGTCTATATATGTGAGTTCTTAAGTGATTTTTTCAGAACAGAGCTAAGTTTTACAGCCTCTACTGGTTTGTAGTCAATCATCATGGCATTATCTCATTTCAAGTGACATTGCTTTTATGTATTTATTCTCATAGCAAAACCGAGCAACATAATCTTTAATCCCTTTAATCTATATTCTAATAGCAAAATCTGAGCAGCATAATCTTTAATCCCTTAAAGCTATATTCTCAATTTAAGCTAGTTTGTAGTATACTGCCCAAGTTAATTTTGGTTAATTGATGTTGAAAACTTATTCTGCTGCATGTGTAAAACTAGCTACGACATATATTGGTATGTATTAAGTTGTTGAGATGCCCTATACAGGGATGCAAGGGATGTCTTTGGCTTCTTAAACCATCATTACTAAAACAGTTTATGTGAGTGATAACTTATATTATGACAAAGAATATGAAGAGTATGATAATACTTTTTATATTTTTATTGAAGAGGTCTTATTTGTAGATCCATAGAGCTCTTTATGCACCACTAATAAAGTTTATGTGCTTAGGGCTGCGGTGGTGTACTAAGATTAAATCATGGAAAGTGGCGACAAGGGTTGTTAGGTTGTTTCCTTAACTGCAGAGTAAGTTGTTCATCTTTGCAACTTTGTATTATTCATGATTATTCGCCTCTTTAACAAATTCTCAATTGTTGTGATTTGATATGTAGGTTCTCTTGATGTTTCTCAAGGCACTTTTATATGTTTCTTTTGGTTTGGCATCAGCTTTTCTTTGTTGTAACATTTCAATTCTTTTGTCACACATTGTCGAACATCGTCTATTAGTTTAGCATGTTGTTGTTAGAACTTACTAGTTAGCTTGGACATGTATTGTTAAACTTACTAGCTAGCTAGCTTGGACATGTTGTTGGAAAAAGACATTGAACGAAGTCATTGTGTTCTTGATTTGCTTTGCAGGAACGACGTTCTTTGTCGTATGTGAACCAGGGACATAGGAAATGGATGCTCGAATTGATATCATTTATGAAGTATTGGATAAGTTCATCGTCATCGGAGGAGCTTATCGTTTTGTTGTTTAACATGTTGTTTTTAGCTTATTGTCTATTAGTTTAGCATCTTGTTGTTAGAACTTACTAGCTAGCTTGGACATGTATTATCTTGAATCAGAATTTCATCTTTTTTGTGTAATTTTAAACCCAATGGATAAAATGAATGAATGAATGTGGAATTCTCAAGTTTGAGTTTAAATTTGAATTTCAGTTTGGGTTTAATTTGAGTTCCATTTGACTTGACTTTGTTTGAGTTCCATTTGACTTGACATTGAGTTCCATTTGACTTGACTGTGACTTGAGTTCTATTTGACTTGACTTTGACTGGAGTTCCATTTGACTTGAATTGACTTTGATGCAGTCAGATTATTTCAGATTTAGCCATTCAGGCATTTCAGACAATCTGAATCCATTTTTTTTTTATTATAATTTAAATATGAGACCCACGGCTAAGGGTCTGTACCTCAAATACCATTAAAATCGATCGTTATTTTTAGACACACACGGCTAAGGGTCCTACAAACAGCTACGCTTTATCGAGACCCCCACCGAGACGGTTAAAACTAGTCGTATAACTCGTATATATGACTTGTCCCGACGTCTTGCGGAAATTTTGTTTTCCACTAGTGAGAATCATCAATATCCACCTACCACAGACAGAAATGACAGATAGATCTGGTAAATACACCACCGGTCCGGGATACAGTCAACTAGCTCTTCAAATAGAAACCAACCAACCCAACTTCTACCCCCATCCAAGTTCCTGTGGACGCTCCCCTGCCCACCGAAAATACGGCTTTTCTTGTGGAAAACCATCAATGAAGGATTAACAACCTTCAACACCCTACACCGTATCCGTCTCACCACATCCCCCTTATTGAGACGGAATCTGCAACCTGGATACGGAATCTGGAAACCACTTATTGATCCACTGTCAAGTCGCATTTGAGGCTTGGAAATTATGTTTCTCCCAACTATCGTGCGACCAAGAATTTTCCCGGCTGGCCACCGATGGTTAATCAGAATTCAACCTTGCATCAGTTATTAACTTCAAAAATCCCAACTTATGCTACCACGACCTTCCTCGTTTCCCCGCTCCGTCGCTCCTCGGGCTGTCCAGAGAAACCACCTCGTATATAGGAGACAACATAAAATACAAAGGTGACATAGTTCGGATGGCTTTCCCGAATCCAACAAGAATTCACAAGGGCGAATAGCTTATCAACCACCTTCCAATCCAATCATCCGCAATATCCCGCCACCATCTCCCGCGTGAAAAAACACAAGAACAATCCACATCAGATGGAGACCTCCAAATCTAGGATGGATCAAGATAAATACAGATGGAGCCGCAAGAGGACACTCGGGACATGCAGGGGAAGGTATTATTTGCAGATCATCAGGCACCACTAATATCAAGGCAATTGCCCAACCCTTGGGAATCACTACTGCGCTTATGGCAGAAACTTTGGCCCTACTCCTAGCGGTAAGAACTGATATAGATCACGATTGGCCAAAAGTTTGGTTCGAGACAGATTCCACCAGCCTAATACAGTTCATCGAGTCAAAAACACCACCACCTTGGTACCTTCAAACGATGATTGAAGATATATTCCTTGCTCTCCAAAGCATTCCACACCTCGCACTCATACATATCTACAGTGAAGGAAACCAAGCAGCGGATGGACTCCAAAATGCTAATGCGGCGGATGGCGTGAAATTAATAATTTCACCACTTCCATCTGGGACCACGCGGTTCCTAATTTCTTAACTTCAATTACTTTTAATGATACGTTAGGAATGACGTATCCCCGTGTACTAAACTTCTAGTTTTTTATCTAATCTTAATGCTTCAAAAAAAACTCCCAATTAGTTAAAAATTGGGGTGAACATGATCAGCGTGGGAATTGAACCCAATACGATTAATTAATACTAATTAATCAGGGATAAAATAGGTACTTAGGTAATTGTTGGATAAGGGGTGTGTGAAGGTTATTTCTAATGAACTTTTTTGTCATCCAATAGCAGGCCCAATTAAGTGGCATGGGCCAAATTTATCTTGCATGTTATATAGCTTTTCTAAAACTGGAAAAATAAAAGTTCTTATAGAAGTGTACGAATCTAATCTATACTAGATTTTTTGCCCGTGCTACGCACCGGGCGGATCTAGAAACCATCCACCATCATTTTTTTCTTTAAACCATATTTTTGATTTGGTGTGATGTGGCTTCGCAACGCTCCGTCATGCCTTTTAATTTGGGAACATTATCTATATACCCCTAGTATGAGGCCCTTTTGAAAATACCCTTTCAAACTTAAAATATGCCCCTAACCCGTTAGAAGCCCAAACCCGAATTAGTAGTTTACTAAAATGTCCCTAAATAAATAAACGTAAACAATAACAATGCGTTACTTTTCATTTCAGCTTTTCGGTTCTCTCTCACTCACCCTCTTTCTCTCCTTCTTTCTCCAAAACCTTCTAACCAGAGAGAACAAAAATAAAATGATTGAAGAAATCAAACTAAAACTAGTTGTTGATAGGATTACAGAGATACAGATCAATCGAAATAGAAAATATCAGAAAACAAAACAAAAACAGAAATCTAGGGTTTGTAATCGATGTTTGGAAGTTAATAACCTGTAATCTTCAAATTAAGGTACAAATCAAAGGTAAACATCCATTAACTGGTTTCAAACAGTTTTTATTTCAATTCATTTTGATTTTGTTAGGGTTTAGTAATAAATTTACGTCAATTTTTTTTTTGATTTTGATTCAAATTAATCTTTTTTTTTTTTTTTTTGAAGCATTCCAAATTAATCTTCCTTAACTTCTAATGATGTGGTGTTTATTTGTATTTAACTACTAATTTTGTTTAATTTTGATTTTTCGATTTGTTTTTTTCCTTTCAAATCTTCTTCATCTCTCTGAGATGTATTCATCGATTTTTTTTTTATTTTTTTTTTGTTTCAAAATCTTCTTTAACTTCTTCAATTTGTAATGATGTTATTTCATTTACTAATAACTTGTAAAATTTCGTTGAATGTAATGAAATCATATACAGTGATGCTTGGAAACTGATGATATTGATGCTAAAAATCAACACAAGCAGATTTGAAGGTAACTCTCAACATCTCTGGTATTGAGTTATTACAAGTTTAGAGTTGTGATTTAGACTACTGTTGGTGTTGATAGTATTGATGCATGAAAATTTAGTCAAGCTTTTGTTGAGAATTTATGGAAAACCTATGGAAATCTAATGTATTGTTTGAACTGCTGCTTTTGATTGTTTGTTGTGAACATCAATTTAGTTAGAATCTGAAATGTATGTAATTTATGTTATTATACCATGCCTATCGTTGGTGGTTGAAGTCTTCGATGTGTTGAACAATTTTTATTATTATTAGGCAATTTTTTAGAATACTTTTTCACATATTATAAATTACACATAAATTTTTGGAGACAACTTGTGCTAGTTGGCTATGTTTATGAAGACAACTTGGCAAGTTAGCTCAATTTGTTTTAGCTACTTGTTTTTGTACAATTTTTATTGGAGACAACTTGTGGTAGTTGCTCCCATATATGGAGGCAACTTGATCTAGTTGGCTCCATTTAATTACTTCTTATAGTGTTGCATCTTATAGGTAGAAATCTTAAACTACATCCTTCTAATTGTTTAAATAATAATTTGCATATGAATGTTTCTGGTTAAAGAATATTTACAATGGCTCTCTATAATTGATGATAAATACAAGCATTATCTTTGGTAGAAAATTTGAAAACCTCCTTTATGCAATGTGATGTATGCATTATGCTTATGCAATGTGATTAATTGATCAATCCAGAAAATATGCTTTTGTAATGTATGTATGTATGTAATTGATCAATCCAGAACATTTTGCTTTTTATACCGTGACTCATTCAACCTAAAATCATATCTCTGAATAATTTACATGTTTTTAGCGATTATTATTTGCTTTATTTTCTTTTCTTACTTTGTTTTTAGCATTACTACAGTTGATTTGTAAATGTTTTAAATGTCATTTTTGTATCTATGGACTGTGTGATTTATATGTTCATATCAATGTACCCTAATGCTTGTTGTCAAATGACATTAAACCAAAAGTGGAAGCAACTTGATGAATTTGGCTCCATAAGTGGAAACAATCTGTCACGAGTATCCAAATTTGGAGAAAACTGTCATAAGTGGAATCCAAAAACGAAAGCAACTTGATGAAGTTGGCTCCAAAAGTTGAAGTAACTATCACTAGTTGCCTTCATAAATGGAAGCAACTTGATGAAATTGTTTCAGTGAAGACAAACACTAGTAGTGTTCTTGGGTGCAAACTTTTAAGTTGGTAAGAAGAGAAGCTGTTAAAAATTCAGCAATTAAACACGTATTCTTGCTTTGACTTTGTATACTTACCAACTTCTTATGGTTCTACAGTACTGGTCTAGCACATTAATGACTTCACCCAACAGAGAAGATTCCAACCATTTCCACTCCCAGATTCATCAAGTGGCATTAATTGGTGTGACTAGAGAAGAAATGGATGCCAAAGTAAACAAGTAAAGACTCAAAAAGGCGTTCTGCATCCTAAAAAGCTACTACGTGATGGCGCGCTTATGAACTCATGTAAATCTCAGAAAGAATAATCTTAAAAACACTCTTGATTAGATGTAGTACTCTTGTTTGTCTTAGTTTAATATTTTGAATGACTGAATGGATAGATTTGATATGGTGATGTAAATGTAGCATTGCTGCAAATATTAAATAGCTAAAAGGTGATGGATAGAAATGCAAACCTACCCTCGCAATTTTTATTTTTTCACATTACTAGCTCAAGTTTTCTGAAGAAAAAAAATACAAGAACAAGTTGCTCAGAAGTATGGAGCAAACTAGCTCTAGTTGTCTTAAAATCACGAGGCAACTAACACAAATTTTCTCCGTTTCGAAGCAACTAGCACTCCAAAATTGAAGTCAACTAACACAACTTGTTTCCATTTCGAAGCAACTAGCACAAATTGACTCCAAAACTGAAGGAAACTAGCACATGTTGTTTCCGAAACAATATATATGATAAACAAGTTGCTCAGAAGTATGGAGCAAACTAGCTCTAGTTGTCTTAAAATCTGGAGACAACTAGTAAAGTTGTCTCCAATCTGGAGCCAAGACTAGCATAATTTGCCTGCAAAATAAGAATAGAGCCCAATGCGAACATCCTTACATTCAAAAACAATATAATAAAAAGAAAAAAACATTCATAACAAAGTGAAAAATCAAGTGTTCAAGAGACTCTAAGATCATCTATTAAAATAAGTCTTCTACAACACTTGCATTATCAACCAATTCTTCTACAACACGAGATACTTAGCCATTTAAAACACAACTAGATGACGAAAAACAAACACCAGATGAGAAGCATGAACTGACATTTAACTGAATTGAAACTTGATGCATCGAGTCTAAAACAGTTTGACGATGAATTAAACATTTTAAGTCAAAATAAGAATAAATGATGCAACGCTTCATCAACACTGTAAGAAAGATGAGGTCTTCATGATGATAGTCCAAGTATCTTTTATAACGCTTTTCATCTCGTTAATCGAGATGCTTAGGTTGCAAAAGCAAAACTCGTAACCACCATGTTTTCCTGCCAAACCAAAAAAAAACACCACATCAAAAAACAAACCGAAGAATACTCGACAAAAAACAGAAATCAACCAATTTGCTTGGTAAATATGGAGTCAACTTGCTGAAGCTTCTCAAGTTGTCCCCAAATCTGAGGCAACTAGCTCAAGTTGTCTTTCAAAAGTGAAGGCAACTAGCATAAAGTTGTCTCCGAATCTGAGGCAACTAACACAAAGTTGTCTCCGAATCTGGTACAAACTAGAACAAGTTGTCTCCAAAAGTGGAGGCAACTACTCTCTCCAAAAAGAAAAAAAGATACACAAAATGAGTGAACCTGGCATGAATTGAACACACATCTTCTGACACGAAGTCAGTCGTGTTACCATTGCACCACAGATTCATCGCAACTGCTACTATGTGTATAAGATAATTTAACATGCTTCTCAAAAAAATGGGGTTAACTAGCTCAAGTTGCTTCCGACCCTGGAATCAACTGGCTCATCAAGTTGCCTCCAAATCTGGATCAACTAGCTCAAGTTGCCTCCAAAAGTGAAAGCAACTTTCTCAAGTTACCCCCAAAATATAGAGCCCAAGAACTAAATGGAGAAAACTAGATAAAGTTAAACTATTGTCAATAATCTATACTCTTAAGGTCGAACTCATGTAAAGTTCCACAGAAAAATCAATCACACTTTCTAGATGAAGTCTAGTTGAACCATTTATTTATCAACAACATATACATGTTGTGTGTAATATAAAGATTAAAAAAATAAAACACTTAGAACAAACAAGAAAATGTACACAGAGGATCAAAAACTAAATCCTTCACACATTCTACGCTGGTTTCTTATCGTAATAAGGTTGTCTTGAGGTGTCTTTAAACTAAATTTTAGGATGAAAAATGAATCCCCGAGGACCAGATAAACTATCCCTAACAGTCTTTCTAGCATCCACTGCAAGCAAGATCGAAGAGAATGGTCAACAAGTAAACATTGTCAGCCCAGTCGAAAGGAAACAACAAAACAAACCAAATTTTAAAAAATAATCGGTATGCACACTAAAGAATTTCCTTTTAACTGGATAATAAAATGAACTCCTCAACTTGTACTAATAAACCGAATTAATAAGAGTACCTTAATTGCGATGGCAATGACGTATTCCATGATGTGCCATCAATCCCTAATTTCCCACTCAATCCCTATTGCAAACTCAAGCTTGAGAGAAAATGTGGGTCGCTCCACCCGGCGAGAATCGAGACAAGCACGTCGAACAAAGCAGACATCAGTGCGTAGTACCAGGCTTCCCTCATTGTTTTTCCGGAGCATCAGCTTGATTGTGCACAGACCTATAACTATACACACAATTTGCAAATAAATCCGCAGTCCAAGCATACAGACATATGCAGATGTGAAAACATAACAATCACATTACAAACAAATTAACATGATAATAGAGGTCATTTGCAAATATATGAATACACACCTCCAAACAACAAGGCCACCAAGAAGCTTATATCTTATAGATTCAGCTAGAGCATAACAGCACTCAAAGCTAAAATATGAATAGAATTACATAACAAAACTATCCACAACATCAAAACACCCCATTTGTACCATACACCAAACCCCGCGAAACGGTCATCTATAATGTATCTGTGGTGCACACTAAGAACATAACAGTACTCAAAGCTAAAATGTGAAGAAAAAATGACAACAATGCTAGTAAAGAACATTTATGAAAAATACCATTAGAAAGCAAATATGTTCTTTGTTTCCCCAATCCGCTCCTTGCTTTCATAGAACCAAATGATGCTATAAAGTCCAAGAAATTCAGCATGAAACATTAGGTTGTAAATTGAATATAGTTAAATGAACACAGAATTCATTTTATCGCAGACAAACAGACAGGAATACATAATTTAGTACTATCAATTCACGAGCTCACCCATAGGCTTAATATGAAAATCAAAGATTATACATTAAAATCAAAAATCTCTATAAATATCATGAAATTACTAAAACATATATAAAAACAAATTACCTGTAAATACGAGTTCGTCCTTGTTTGTATATTATATGTAACCAAATTAATCACTAAATCCATTCTCATAGAATTTTGCGAACCAAATCAGTAACATCGATGTATGAAAAAGCATAAAGATACCTTAAAGAAAACCTAGTTTTATGAATTTCGATCGGTATTTTATGAGACCTAATTTGCTGCTAATAAATTTAAAGTTTGATTTATGAACATGTCGATGATTCTTGAAACCTAATTTCAATCGGAACAAAAAAAAAATTGGAAAAGAATATGAAAAACATCTGCAGATCTGAAATCTTACAAAATCTCGCTGAATATCTTGGGGAACCTCACTCAAATCTCATGAAGAAAAACCCCATGGTGACGGAAAAATGGTGAGATTTGGATTGTTGTTGATTTTGAAGATAAAATGGTGATGATGATTGTGGTACCGGTGTTGGTGGCGTTGTTGTGGTGGTGACGGAGATGGAGATGTGATGGTAGTGGCAGCAATGGAAATGGTGGGGAGTTCGATTGATTTCTCCGAGTGAGAAATAAACAAAGAAGTCGAAGCGTAAGATACAAAGAAGATACAGAGGTTAAAAGCGGAATTACAAAATGATTTTTTTTTTGTTTAAATTTCAATTATACCATAAGGGTATTTATAAAGACTCTTAAGGGTATTTGTGAAGACCCATGGATAGTAGGGGTGTTTATAACATTCCCACTTTTAATTTGGTGTCGCTTGGCTTTGCCCCGCCCCGTCGGGATGCATTTTTGATTTGGTGTGGCGAGGCGACCGCTTAGGATTTCTGATTTAGTGCAATTTTTTTAAATCTTTGTTCAATAAAGACAGAGTTTGAAAAGATGGTTAAAAGAAATAGATGCCCCGCCCCGTCATGATCCATTTTTGGTTTGGTTTGGCTTCGCCGCCTGTGCGCCGCTTACGATTTATGATTTGGTGCGTTTTTTTCAAATCTTTGTCCAATAAAGACAGTTTGAAAAGATGTTTAAAGAAAAAGATGCCCCGCCCCGTCACCGTGCATTTTTATTTGGTATCCTGGACTTCGCCGACCTCGTCACGATACATTTGTGATTTGGTATGGTTCGACTTCCCCACGTCTGTCGTTTAGGATTTTTGATTTGGTATGGCTCGCTTCCTCTCACCCGTCCCGATGCAATTTTATTCGGTTTGGCGGGAGAAGGGCCTAGTTCCTTTCCCCGTGCTTTGCCTTTGGTGTTGATGGTGGATTTTAAACAAAGGGTAAAATCGTAAAACCCCAAATAACCTAATCTCACCAATGACACATTTATTAGAACATTTAATGCATGTAGTCGGGGTATTTTTTTCAAATTAGGGTTACAACGAACAAAACCCTAATTCCCCTCCGTGCCAATGGCAAATCATGCCAGCCACACTCTAGCCCAAGCTAGCCGCGCCATGCCAAACGCACTCGCCTTGGCCCTAGCTATGCTAGTCACACCAAACGCTGCCAAAGCATGCCAACCATGCTAGACGCACCTCCGTGCCAATGGAAAATCATGCCAGCCACACCTAGCCCAAGCTAGCCGCACCTCCGTGCCAATGGCAAATCATGCCAGCCACACCTAGCCCAAGCTAGCCGCGCCATGCCAAAACGCACACCCCTTGGCCCTAGCTATGTTAATCACACCAAACGCTAGCCAAAGCATGCCAACCATGCTAGCCGCACCTCAAATGCCAATGGCAAATCATGCCGACCACACCTAGCCCAAGCTAGCCGCACCTCCGTGCCAATGGAAAATCATGCCAAGCCCACACCAAACGCGCCAAAGCATGCCAACCATGCTAGCCGCACCTCCGTGCCAATGTCAAATCATGCCAGCCACACCTAGCCCAAGCTAGCCGCACCTCCGTGCCAATGGCAAATCATGCCATCCATACTTATACCGAGCTAGCCGCGCCATGCCAAACGCACTATGCCTTGGCCCTAGCTACGCTGGTCACGCCACGCCAAGACAAACACCCTTACCTTGGACCTAGCCGCGCCTGCCAAAGTAGCGCCCGCACCTAGGCTTGCAAACCATGCAACCTAGGCCAAATTGGCCACGCATGCCATTGACACATGCCAACACGCTCACTGGGAGCTTTTCCTACCCGGGCGCGACCCAAATTGGCCACGCATGCCATTGGCACATGCCAACACGCCGGGTAGCTTTTCCTACCAGACGCGACCCAAATGGCCACGCATGCCATTGGCACATGCCCCACGCTCGCCAGTAGCTTTTCCTACTGGTCGTGACTAAATTGGGCCACGCATGCCATTGGCACATGCCAACACGTCGCCGGTAGCTTTTCCTACTGACGCGACCCAAATTGGCCACGCATGCCATTGGCACATGCCAACACGCTCGTTGGTAGCTTTTCCTGCGTCAGTGACCCAAATTGGCCACGCATGCCATTGGCACATGCCAACACGCTTTCTGGTAGCTTTTCCTACTGTGTCGTGACCCAAATTGTCCGCATGCCATTGGCACATGTCAACACGCTCATTGGTAGCTTTTCCTACCTGTGTCATGACCCAAATTGGACACGCATGCCATTGGCACATGTCAACACGCTCGGCCGTAACTTTTCCAACCGGGACGCGACCCAAATTGGCCAAGCATACCATTGGCACATGCCAACACGCCTCATCGGTAGCTTTTTCCTACCGGGACGCGACCCAAATTGGCCACGCATGCCATTGGCACATGCCAACACGCTCGGTATATTTTCCTCTAGGACGCGACCCAAATTGGCCATGCATGCCATTGGCACATGCCAACACGCTCGCTTGTAGCTTTTCCTACCAGGTCGTGACCCAAATTGGCCACGCATTCCATTGGCACATGTCAACACGCTCGCTGGTAGATTTTCCTACCAGGGCGTGACCCAAATTGGCCATGCATGCCATTGGCACATGCCAACACGCTCGCTGGTAGCTTTTCCTACCAGGTCGTGACCCAAATTGGCCACGCATGCCATTGGCACATGCCAACATGCATCGCTGGTAGCTTTTCTTACCGGGACATAGCCCTAATGGCCATGCGTGCCATTGACACATGCCAAACACACACGTTGGTAGCCTAACTTGCAAAACGGGTGCAACCTACCACCAATGCATTCCGCACCCGCCATTGGCTCTTGCCATACACGCCACTAGCAGCTCTGGCATTGCCACTTACACTCAACGTGCGACCTACCACCAAGGCATTCCACACATGCCATTGGCACATGCCACACACGCCACTAGCAGCTCTGGCATTGCCATTTGTGCTCAGGTACAACCAACAAAGGCATTCCGCACATGCCAGACGAACCCCTAGCAGCGCCACTTGCACTCAAGGTGCGACCAACACTCGAGACATCAACACAAACTGGGGAATGCTTTCCAGGGTTTTGGTTTGGCGGTCACAGCATGCAACATACACTACGCTCACATTAAGAAAGCGTGAATTGGAATAAAGCGGTCAAATAAATGAGGAAATAATGGTGAAAACGTTTTCACCCATAAAAACCATGCGGTTACCACAACCTCCCATTATTTTACCCTTTACTCTCTTCCTTCATGAGGCCAGGGTACGTTTCAATCTCGACTTGTATAAATAGGTCTTACCTATTTCCACCAGACAACAAGTCTTTCCCAGGGGAAAAATACAACACTCTCAGAAAAGGCAACTTTGCAAGCTCTCTAAAAAGCTTTCATCTTGCAAGCTTCCTAAGCTTTCACTTTCTGATACAAGTCGGGACACTACTCTCCCAGAACTATTCTGGTCTCAACACCTTTCTTTGCTTCCCTCCCCAAATCAAACCTTCTCCTCCACTTTGTGACCGAAGCAAGTCCGGAACGACCATTTCTTTGTTTAGGCCGGACTTATGCATTGATCTCTTGAATCTATAAAGTGCTCACGTGCGGCATATTTGTTTAGGGTTTAAACCAGTTTCTCACTCACCTCTGAATTTGCAAAATCGGGCGGAAACGATTTCTACCCATAAACAATTGGCGACCACAGCGGGAGGATTGATCTATCGGCTACAATGTCAGACTGTCGATCTCGTTCTTCGACCCAGATGTCAAGATGGTAGGGGAAGGCGACTCAATCCGACTCAACCTGCCCGAGACAACTCGATTACGCTTGTAAAAACTACACCGAAAACAGGGGACTCGATGAAAGATGCTACCAGCGATTGGGGACTTGCGGCGTGCTACAGCAAAAGCCGCCTTTTACATGGAGAGGGGCGTGTTCGCAAAAAACCTCTGGAGTGAGTAAATTTAGACCGGGCAAGATATACGATCTGTTTTTAGGTTCTTAATAAAACCGTAATACTACTGCGTCTTGTGCCTATTGCTAGCACACACTTTCACAAAAGAAATATTCCTTTCACAAAACATAATCAGAGTTATATTATCAAAACCATTCATCCCAGAAATAATCAATATCCTCAAAAGCTACTGATTGTCTATCAAAACCGGTCGAACTTTGAACCAGGACATCCGAGTATGTTTTTTTTAAAAAAAAAAAAAAAAAAAGAAGAAGAACCTAAATGAAAGTTTAACAGAGAAACATTCAAGGAAAATCATCCAACAGAGGTGCTTTTCTTGGAGAAAGTCAACTTTGCGTCTTCAAGAGCTCTCTTCATAGTTAACATCTTGGAAAGCTTTTTCGAGTTCTACCTCTGTCGTGCAATCTCCTCTGCAGAAAGGCTTTCGATTCTTTGCATCTTTGGACTTTGGATCTCAGCAAGACCTTCGACAAACCCACGAAGCGTTGAACTCCTTTCTCTCGCACACGCGCGATGGTGCTCCCGATCGGCAATAACGTCTTGAAGCGGTGCGACCCGGTCACCTCACGCATATCCTCGATGGAAGATAAAACCTCTTCCACACGCTTAACCAGCGCAAATCGACTAGTGACCTTCTTGGTTGTGGCCATATGTCCGTACTTCTCCCAGATTCGGTGTACAACGCCTCATACTTAGCCCACCTTGCTGAAACCGCCAACATTTTTACATGACTGGATAAGGAACCAAGTCGGAGGATAAAAAATGGAGCACATAATCGCCTCACGACTCGCAAAGGTCTTCTTCCATGTCTACGGCAGCAACCATCGTGAGAATCATCCACCATTTGAACCGCATCTATGCCCGGCAATTGCCTAACTCCCATCTCCAAGTCACGTGGTGGCCACCTAAGAGCAAGTTTTCGTGTGGCTCCACCCCAGAATCGCCCTCCGAACCGAGATTCCTCCTGCGAACTTGAGTTAGACATTTTCAAAACAAGAAACGGAAGAAGAAAGAAAAGAAGCGCGAAAATCACCGAACCACTTCCCGAAAAAGAACCAGTGCTGCCAGAGGAATCACTCTCACTGGTCGAACTTTCTTCTTTCTCTGACTCATCACCGCTATGAGTAGGCTCGGTGCGCTAGGAATTCTTGAAGAAATTTTCGTCTCTGACAAGCGTGCAAGGGCGTGAAAGCATTAACACTACCAAAAGCCCTGGAAGAAACAAGACACATGTTTTTCAATAAATTCACGTGTTTTTAGACAAACCAACAAGGAGGCGACACATACCTAGTTATTGGAAGAAAATGAAAGACACGAGAGTTGCGGAAGGATCTTTTGAAACCGCCGGAACCCGCCAAAGATGATTCTTCGTTCTATGTTCCTTTGCTGAGGGACTTTCCAGGGTTGCCGAAAACTTTAACAGGATCTCTCAACATTGGATACTTCTTGAAAGCTGGGAAGGTTTATAACGAACATTCTCCACCACGTTATTTACAAAATCTTGGATCATAGTGAACTCATTAAATCTGAACTCATTATTGCCAAAAGTCGTCAAAGTTACTCTTCCCGTCCGAAAGAAGGAAGGCGGATACCGGCTCAAGGGCACTTTGGCGTTGAGGTCGGCATGCAATGAATCCTTAGGAACCACCAGCTGGTAAAAAAGAGGCACCCCTGATCGAAACCCATGTGACGAGCAAGACGGTCAATATTGTGGCGACTATTCGGAAAGATCCATGAAGAAAGACGGCATATGATCTCCGTGTTGACTCAACGGAAGTACTCGAGAAATGTGGTGTTATAGTGTTTAAATTTCTCATCACTTCTCACTTACAGGAAAGAAAAGAAAAAATGGCTTCGTTACGCAGATCAGGTGCGAGGTCGGGGATGAGATCCATGGCTGCGTTACGGAACCAAAACCTAAATTCAAAACCTTTCTCTCCTCCGTTCCCTCTTCCAACAACAAGCTCTCTTCTCGCACTTCTAGGTTAAACCTCCACTTTTTGTATCAATTTTGCTTCTAGAAATTCTTAGGCATGTTTGTTCATTCCTTTTTTTCCCCTTGATTTGCGGTGGCCCTGACAAGTGTGGAATCAATGATGCCACTTCACATTGCAATTGCTAATTCTCGTCTCAAATCAAGTATTGTTGTTGACTCTAGTTGCTGGAGTTGGATGTCCCAAGGTACTACCTATCTTTATCTTTCTCTGTAAGTTTATTTGGATTTTAAATGATGCCAATTAGTAAAGGATAACAAAACTAAAGGAGAAAGCATGAGATGAAGAAAATAAA
Source organism: Papaver armeniacum (assembly GCA_023531295.1). Taxonomy (NCBI): domain Eukaryota; kingdom Viridiplantae; phylum Streptophyta; class Magnoliopsida; order Ranunculales; family Papaveraceae; genus Papaver; species Papaver armeniacum. Next base: position 48,773 of record JAJJWW010007032.1, on the reverse strand, counting down.
CTTTCAGATTTTTCCCAAGTTTTGCATTTCCTTGCCTAGATTATAATGTGAAAACAATGAATAACGTTGCATGATTTCTCACTTTGGTTGTTGAAATGAGTTTGTATCTTTTTGCTTGATGTGTATTAGAATTTAGAATGTGCAATCATATTAGTCTAAACCTATGTTTTCCTCTTGAATCGTATAGGGCTTTCATTACCATTGTGACGAAGGGGCTCATGGTTAAAACAAGACTATATTATACACACTACATTTTTCTCTATCTATGTTTTCGTGCTTAAAAATTATGAAAATTGTTTAAGCTGACTAATATGCTAAACACTTTATGACCGAGTTATGATTTGCTAAGTGCAAAGTTTTAATTATTTGATGTTACCTGGAAGTGGATTCTTGAAAAATATTTTGGTGATAAAGTGATTGTTCCTGGATACAATCCTGATGATACTCTCTTTTATACCATTATTGTTTCTGTTCCAAGTTCATAATTCTATCGTTTGTTCTAAACTAGCCACTATAAGAATAGTGTTCTCTCTTGCGAGTTCATCACAAGCGGCTAGTTAACCAACTTGACATCAGCAATGCCTTTCTTTATGGTGATCTTAAAGAAACTGTTTTCATGACTCAGCCTCCAGGTTTTGAAGATCCAGACAAACCTCACTATGTTTGCAGATTACGCAAATCCATTTATGGTCTTAAGCAAGCCCTTAAGGCCTGGTATGAGAAATTTATGGAGTCTATGGATTCTTTACTTGCTTTGGGGTTTGAGACATCTCAGGATGACGCTTCCTTATTTACTTTTAAAACTGGGTCTCTAATCATCATTATTCTCATCTATGTGGATGATATTCTTATCACTTTGGTCTTCTCTATCGACTTGTGATCGGTCATTTCTCAACTATGTCTTTCTTTTCCGATTAAGGACTTAGGTCCCATTCACTATTTCTTAGGCACGGAAATTAAAAGAAATGATACATTATGCACCTTTCCCAGACCAAGTATTGTATGTTTTAGATTTCTGAAACAAAACATTAGATGCCAAACCCAACTATTGCAAAACATTTGAGAGTCAATTATTACCAAATGCTCAGATTATAGATCATTAGTTGGGGCACTTCATATGTCACATGGACAAGACTTTGATATATGCTATGCGGTAAATCAAGTTTGTCAACACATGAGCAGATCAACTGATGTTCATTTAGTTTCTTTGCCAAGAGGATTTTAAGATATTTAAAGTACTCTAGACTATGGCATTATTTTGCAAACTTGAGTTTAACTTCTTACTTCCTATTCGGACTTAGATTGCGCATGCGATCCAGATGCTCGACATTCTACAAGTGGCTATTGTGTCTTTTTGGCCCTAATCATGTCTTGGACTTCTAAAAGCAGCCAATTGTGGCTAGAAGCTCTCGAAGGCTGAATATAGATCTACTGCTCATACTTCTTCAGAGGTTTTATGGGTTTGTCAGATTCTTAAATATTTGAATGTGTTTGTCTCTTCTTCTCCTACAATGGGATGTGATAATAAAAGCTCAATTTCAGTTGCTTCTAATCCAACACTCCATGGAAGAATGAAGCATGTTGCCATTGATTTTCACTTCATCAGAGAGTTAATCAAGTCCATGGTCCTATGTCTTCATTATGTTTCCACTTATACTCTTGTGGCAGATGTCTTCACCAAAAGCTTGTATTCTGCTAGTACCTAGTTTTAAAATTAGGGATTGCAGTACTATTGATTATCAACATCATATGCTTACTGGAGCTCTGATTTAATAAGTGAGTACTTATCATTTCTTACTTTTATGCTTATACTAAAGAATCAAGGGATTTATATTTGTTTCATTGTTTTGATTTGAGATTTCTTAAGTTAATATAGAATTTTTGAATTTATAGGTTGTAGTTGCAGGAAATCCCACACTACACCCCTCACTAGAATTTACTCAACTAATCCATTTGAAGATGAATAACTATAAATTTTATTGATTATTTTCTTGAAATGTTTACAAAGGAAGATAGAACAGAGCTAAAGCATCACTCTAAATTTTCTCTCTCCTAATGACTTGCTTAACAATTCAAAAAGAACTCTCCCTACAACAGACTTACTCACCCCTTTATATAGGGTAGTACACAGATGGATGACACTAAAAATTGTCCTTTATTTTCAGGAATAACTCGCGAAGTGTCGCAAGTGTATAAGTGTTCATCCTCCGCGACACTCTTAACCTTCGCATGATTTTCACATCTTCCTCGTGTTACTGGCTGTCGTCATCCATTGCGTCATTTATTTTACTTTCTGAGACACCTTCGCAATCTTTGTCGTTTATTAATCTCGCGAAATATTGATGTCGCGATATTCTGATCCTACATCTTGCCTCTTCTCATGTCTTCTCTGCGAAGGAGAGAATGTCATGAGAACCAATATTTTGAAACGCCACAACAACTTATCTTTATCTGTTTCACTCCTGTACTTTTATCACGGAATTTATTACTGAGATGTTTCTTCTTCCATCTTTTCTTGACACGTCTCTTTCAACCGTTTATTCTTGACCATTCACGTCCCATCTCGCATTAAATGTATTTGTTTTCTCGAGGATTCTTCTCTCTATATATAGTTTTCTCACCCTTCTCTTCTTCTCTTTTATTTTCCCTCTGCAACTTTCCTTGACCTTCTTCCTCACGCAATTTAATTCACTCTTGTAAACCTTCTTTTTTCTTTCTCTCGATCTTCAATTCTCTATACATTCCCATACTCTAATAATGGCTTCACTTGGTCGTACATATAAACCCCTTTTTAATGAAGCTCAAAGAATTTGAAAGAAAAGGGCTTTACTCTATCAACCATTCCTGATCAAGAATCTTCATCTATACTTTCTGCAAAACTATTTTCTGATCATCAATGTGATGATCAGAAAATCATAGTCTCGCTAGGTCAAATCCTCATGAGGCCTTCCCATTCCTCTATACAATCCTGAGATGCCATTATTCTATGAAATTCTTGCTCATGAGAAGTTCTCATGAGCTATTTATCAATTGAGCCGCGTTTGCATCCGTCTAATGCTTGAATTCGCCAACCGTGGCGTTGGTAAAGATCTTTATATCCCGATGATGTCAAAGATCCTAGATTCGCAAATTTACAAATAGTCGTTGAGAAGTATACTGTAGAAAACTTCTTTGCGGGTATGCAGTAATAAATATGAGAAATGATAAATCTCGGCTGGGGTGCTCGATTGAAGAGAAAGGATAACATTGATCTTGATAAACTGCTCATGCAAGATATTGGTAGCACTTTCGGGCAAAAATAATGTTCCTCGGCACTCCAAAGATGAGAAGTGGTGGGTTGTTCCTTTGTTTACGAGTGGACCCTATATCGCGAGTTCACATGTATTCCTATGAATCTCATCAGACTACCATCCTTGGGAATTTAAATGGCCCGAGAAGGCAAAAGAGGTATACTTCCTATTTTAGATTTTCTTTTGCGATATTTCCTTCCTCTTATATTTACTAGATTTGCAAAATCTTCAGACTACCAAATTGAAAAAGAGTTATAGTAGACGTCAAAGGCGAGTACTCTGGCGATACTCCGATCGATCACGGATGAAGTAAGAAATACTTTCTTTTGTTATTTTTAACAATAATGTTGCCTCTGTTTCTTATCTTCATTAGGTAATGCGAAGGTTGTTGAAGAAATAGACATTCCATTTTAAGGCTGCGAAGGTTAAGGGCAAGAATAAAATCACTCTTCGCAAGGATAAATCTTCTTGCTCCATCTTCTAAAAGCGGAAAACCCATCCCTCTTCTCACTCTGGTTCCCAAACCAGCGAGGAGCTCACAGCGAGGGTGAAAATGAGGGTTGGTACTTCCTCTGCGAAGGAGAATCACTCGGTACGCTTACGCTGTGGCGCAATTATCTAGTGTCTTCTCCGATTCTATGCAAGGATTGGGAGATGATCATTTATCTGCTACTTGCGAAGCTCTCGCTAAACTTTGCGATGCCCATTGTTAGAGGATAATGAATCCTTTCATGAGTTTCCGAACATTGACTTCCGAGTTTCTTAAATGCTCTCAATGCTTTGGTATGTTCATATTCCTTTGCTTCTCTGTGACTTCAATTATAAGCTTTATCTTAACAATTTCTTTACTTTCCTTTATAGTCTTGGAGAGCTTCCTTTGTTGTTGCCTCAGATCTCGAGAAAAGACGCGACAACCTTGAAAAGAAAAATCTCCAACTCAAAGAGAAGATCCAAGAACTAGAAACCGGAAGTTGCGATGTCTCGCAAGAAAGATGAAAAATTCAACAGTTGGAAGTTGAGTCTACTTCTCGGAAGGATAAAATATCTACTCTTCAAAGTGCAAATCAACAACTTTATGGTAAAAAAATTTTACTCTTCAAGTGGAAGTCTTTATTTTGTCATCTGCTTTACTTTTTGATTTATTATTTTCGAGACATATATAATCTCTCTGAAGAAGCCATTATTCTCCATTCATTTCCCGAGCCTATGGATAATGATGTTCTTCTCACTCATCTCAACGAATATTTAAGTAGTTCGTCAAATAAAGTTGATTCCTTTCCATTAAATGAACTTCAAGCCAAATATCGTCTCTTAGAGATTGAGCATAGATCTAGTTTAGGTTTAGCCAACCGATTTAAACAAATGTATCTTGGTTCCCATAAGAAAACCAAAACTTTAAGGAAGAAAATTAGTGGCATTATAGATGACAAAGACCTCATTGCCAATAAAGGTGCACAGGCATTAGCAAAATTTCAAAAATCTCTTCTCGAAGTACAAATTGAACGAGATGAATCTCTTCGTCAGAATGCCATACTTAATGAGCGAGAAGATCAAATTCGTTAAGCTTCTCGTTATAAATAATGATGATGAATTCGCTTGGGCTGCGAAGGTTCTAGATAATGCCAGGAATAACTTAGGTGTTGATGTTAGCCTTCATGCCGAGCATACTGCCTTGGTTAAAGATATGATATCTGACAGAGAAGGTTGTTTATTATTCCTTTTTACTTTATTACTCCTTTCTTCTGTAGTATTGTTATTAACTTATTGTCACTTGTTTTGCAGAAGCCGAGAAGAGATTTCAGACAAGAATTGAAGAACTTGAATCTGAAAAAGAGCAACTCGCAAATGGCCTTTCTCTTCGCAACAACAAGTATTCTAAGTTGAAGAAACAACTGCAAGCTACTGATGGCAATTTCAATAACAATCTTTGTTCGTTTTTACCAATCAAACTATTGAAACAGTTTGCAATGATCACCACATTCTTCTTAGTTCATACCCTTGTCTTCTTGATGATATTCCTGAAGATATGCCTTTCTCGGACGTTTCTGATAGTGAAGCCAGCGAAGAAGAAGAGTCTGACGAAAAGAATGATGGAATCGAAGAATCTGACAAAGAAGAAGAATCAACAAAGAAATAACTTCTTTTTCTTCTTTCACTTCTTGTAATATTTGTATATATACCCTTTAAACCTTCTTTTACGTGGCCCCTTATTGTAAATTTCTTGGATTGCTAAATATGAATTCAATCTTTATTTCCTTTATTTGCACATATTAATCAAGCAGTTCCTCTTTAATCTTTATTTCCTTGTCTCCTTTATGCATAAATCTATCATATGAAAATGAATAACAAAATTTCATCTCATACATTCCCATACTTGCCTCTGTTATTTATTTTCAAATGAGAGATTTGATCAATTATCTCTGAGTAATGAAACCTCTGAGCTTTGCCTCTGTTAGAGATTTGGCAATTCTATATAAAGAAATATAATCATTTTCGCAAGCTCACTTGCTTCCTTATCTTTATTTATGTTGAAGTGCATCATTGCGACAAGATCGCAGGACGTCTTCTCAAATGAAGATGTCTATTGATCTTGCCTTATCACTTCTTGTGTGGTCTTATTTTGCCTTCCTAATTAAAGGTCTTATTTCGCCACCCCTCGTTGCGACAAGATCGCAGGACGTCTTTACATTTTCATGTAATGACCCATCGACCTTGTCTTATCATTTCTTAAGTATTTTTTTGCCTCTGCGGGATATTTTATTGCGAAAATATGACAGGCTTAAATACTCTTGAGAATGTAAAATCCCATGACATTGCGCGTCTTCGCGAAATCGCGGGGCGTCTTTACATTTTCATGCAAAAACCCATTGATCTCGTCTTATCCTTGCGTTAGTATTATTGCCTCTACAGGATCATCGCACAAATATGACAAGCCTAAATTTCCTTGCGAAAATAAAGCTTATGACATTTGCGTCTTTTGACACTGCTCAGCTCCCTAATGGAGGGTCGCCCTTATCTTCTCCTGGTTGCCCCTTGAGGAGCGTACATCGACCATACAAGACTAGCTCCTCCCATCCAGTCTTAACAACAACCGAGTTGTTTTCACAGACCTCTTATCCCTTATACCTATATGGTTTATGGTTACGAGACTGCACCCTAAGTGGAGTTTTCTTGGTCCAGGTGCGGCATATACCAAGACTTGCCAAGAATGGCCGAGACACTTCAAATGCCCTGGCACTCTTGGCTCAACCGTGTACCCCGCGCCTTGAGCATACACCGACTCCTTGGAAGAGACCCTCGGGCGTCCAACCCGGTATAACCTTATATATATAGTTGGAAATCCAAGGTATCTCTCCGAGACCCAGAGGCTTTCATGGGCCCCAAATCTCCATGACTCGAGGTTCCGGAGCGGTGTAACCTTTCACCGAGCCATGTCAAGAGATACCCCCTTATATGACCTTATAGGTCTTACATTTGCCTCTTTGCGAAATATCATTCGCGAACTAGGGTGTACGCCATAGAGGTTCGTCCCATTCACTCACTCTTTCATTTTTGTTAATTCATTCAATCATTCATTTTGTTTGCGAAGCTATCGCACAATCGTACATTGTTTTTTTTCATTTTTTTTTTCAATTATTCAATCAAATTGTCATACATTCTTGATGGCGATATTCTCGCGTATTTCTTCTTGATGATTATTCATTTCTTACACTTTTTGCTCCTGCTGCTCTCTGCCTCTGCACCATTCAAATCTTTTAATGATTCCTTTACATCATGATTTTCCCTTTTTTTTCCTGCATTTGCTTGCGGTGTATCTTCACCTCTTGTATCTATGGTATCCACCATCAACCTTTCTCTTCTTTTTCATCTTTTATATTTTGCTTCCACCCTTTCTTTTTGCAGCTCTTTCCTCGCAACTCTCACATCAATCTCATAGCATTTTTGTCCTTCCATCCAATCTCCTTTATAACTCCAACACCGCTAGGATGAGGAAACTTTATACATTGATGATACGTCGACGCTATACCCAGAATTTCGTGCAACCATGGCCTTCCGATCAATGCATTATAAGGGGACTCCACATCGACTACACAGAACAAAATTTCAGTTGATAATCCTTGCAAGGGTATTCTCATATGAACTTCTCCTTTAGGCTTATTCTCTGTGCCATTGAAACCGTATATTTTGTATGTCGAAGGTATCAATTCTTCATCCTTCCCACCCATAGTCTTGTAAGTATGGTAGAAAAGAATGTTTACTGAGCTCCCCGTATCAATTAATATTCTATTGATCGCTTGGGAGTTTTCGCTTCATCATCTTCGCCATCTACGAGGTTTTGGATTAATTTCTAATTTCACGACCAATGGGTTATCATGCGCCTCTCTGCCTTCAGGAATCTCTTCTGTAGTGAAAGAAATAATTTGCATTTGCCATTCTTTTAACTGCGACGCCTTCGCGATGTTCATCACTTCTCTATCATCAGCATCCCTCGCAAAGACCCTACGGAGAACATCATTATGAAAATCTTCAATTGCTCGGTATGAATGTACAATAGAGTTGCAAAACAAATTTTTGGCTTTCGTTCCAACTTCTATTACGAATGTTTCTTTCCCCTTTGCTGAGTTTGTCCTGTGCATCTCTGGTGGTGGTGGTAACGGTTGAACTTTCTCTTCACTTTTTAGAAAGTGATTCAACTCCTTGGTCAATCATTACCGAGGATGATTCTTTTTATGTTTCTGATCATTTGTTAGATGTCCATGAAAGCGATGGTAAGAGCGAGAATTAAGTGACTCCTATCACAGTGGCGGTTCATTCCCCATGTTCCATGGTGCGAGTATGTTTTCATCAAGAGTATAGCTTCCCATATTTTTCCACACTAGTATTTAGTGGTGGCATTTTGATTTCTTCCCATACTACTCTGTGACGTCGCTGCCCTCCATGATAATTCTTCCTTTGACTTCCATAAGTTTCTTGCGGATGATCAAGTCTTTGAATTTTGTTATTGCCGCCACGGTTGTAGTAGTTCCTTTCTCTCTCAAATTATTCTTGATCACGGCTTCCCATGGCTACTATCTTTGGCTGTCCATCATCTATTATCCTTTCTTGTTGACCTTGCGAAGTGCTCGCCACCGTGTTTATCAGTTTGGGTAATAAGCTTGCATTCGCAGCATTTGAATTTGTATTCGCAATTGGATATGATTCCATCTCATTTTGGGTTTCCTCTAAAGCAATATACTCCTCTTGAAGTTCTCGCAACTCAGTCATCGTGATTGTATTCTTGACTCTAAAAATTTGAATATATAACAAATTGGTTGCGAACTTGGCATTTATGAACGATAGAATGAGATATCTTTCATCCACTCTTCCGACCATTTATTGCACATTGTCTTCCATCTCACCGTTAAATGTTTCAAACTTTCGCCAACTCTTTGTTTCACCAGAACACATCTTCAATACCTGGTCGCGAAGAGTTGTTACTTATATATGCCCCTAAGAATATAGCTTGTAAATGGTTAAATGACGTGATTGTGTTTCTTGGTAAACCCTCAAACCATTTCAATGTTTCTCTGTAAACTTGATGCAAAGTATTTGCACAATATGGCATCATGATTTTCCCATTGTAACATACATCTCACATAAGCTTTGATGTGTTGTATTGCACAAGTTGTTCCATCAAAAAATCTTTGGTTAATGCGGGTAAATTGCACTTTGGGGGTATTCCTCCTAACCGCACCTCTAATGTAAAAGGATTTTTCATGACCTCTGCGATGGCTTCATCTAAGCTTCTTCTTCCTCCTTCTCTTTTCTCATTCAATATTCCTTTCATCTCTGCCAATTCTCTCAAAATTTGTTCATTTGACTCAGAATTCGAACCTATTGGTCTTTTTAATTCTGCCTCTCTCCTTCTGCGTTCGTGTCTACTTATATTTTCTGGTTCATCATTCTCTTCACTTCTTTCTCTGCGACTTTCTCCCTCATCTCTTTCACGAATTCTCACACCATTATATCTGTCATTTTCTCTTCTTGGTTGTCTATCAGTTCTCCTTTGTATTCTTTCATATTCTTCATTGATGTTTCCATTGTTGCGATTTTGCTCGCGCCTTCTTTCTCTATTGCCATGATTGTTCTGCCGTATCGCTTCTTCCAATTCCGTTCTTCCATTTACTGCTCTTAATCTTTCCCTTTAGCAAGCTAGTCGCGCTTGTTCAATATAATGTTTTTCAATGTCATCTTCAATTTCCTTTTGTTTCCTTCGTGTTTATCTCCCATGCAAAGATTCTTCTTCCTTCGTGAATTCTTCTTCTTCCCCGATTTTCTTCATTAATTGGATTATTTTGCCCTTAATGCTGCCTATTTTCTTGATTTCCGTCATTTTGACCATTCCGTGGGAATTTCGGGACGTGGAATATGACGATCTCCTACCACTTCTCTTCTTTCGCAACCTCCTTCACCAAAATCTAGCTCTCTTTCCAAATTCTCTTCATTAACATTTTCTACATGTAATGTTCTTCTCACATCCTCTCTAACTGATCCTGATCTTGACCTGGTATTACTTCTCGTCCTTCATCCTGCAACCTCATATTTTCCATTCTTAACTCATGGTTTTGCCTTGTTAAATTTGCGCGTTCTTCTGCTTCTAACCGCCTTTCTTCATGTATTGTTCGTCTCAATGTTTCTAATCTTTGCGATTTCTTCATTTCCTTGAATTGTTTCTCCCATCTCTTCTCGATTTCTCTCCTCTTGTCCATTATTTATCAATTGTTGCATTTCTTCTCTTTCTTCCATAGAATCTGATCTCCATGTATACACACTCACCCTATCATAATCTATTAATCTATTTGTTGGTGGTTGAATTTGGCCTTCTTCTCTATCTCTTGTGTTTACTCTTGAGGGTTCACCTACTTCATTTCTCCTTTCTCCAAGCTAATCTCCCTTCTTCTAACGGTTGTTGGTTGTTCTGATGTATTCCTTCTTCTAGCCATTTCTTAATTTCTGCAACTTGCCGTAAATTGTATGAAATTCTTTTCTTACTACTCCAAATTTGTCCAAACCACAATGTTGATCTTTACTCAGTCCCTGTTTCTAGCGCATATGTAGTTCCAGGAAATCCCACACTACACCCCTCACTAGAATTTACTCATATAATCCATTTGAAGATGAATAACTATAAATTTTATTGATTATTTTCTTGAAATGTTTACAAAGGAAGATAGAACAGAGCTAAATAAATTATAATCACTCTAAATTTTCTCTCCCCTAAATGACTTGCTTAACAATTCAAAAATAACTCTCCCTACAACAGACTTACTCACCCCTTTATATAGGGTAGTACACAGTGGATGACAGCTAAGCTGTCCTTTATTTTCGGGAATAACTCGCGAAGTGTCGCAAGTGTATAAGTGTTCATCCTCGCGACACTCTTAACCTTCGCGGTTTTCACATCTTCCTCGTGTTCTGGCTGTCGTCATCCATTGCGTCATTTATTTTACTTTCCTGCGATACCTTCGCAATGCTGTCGCTTATTAATCTCGCGAAGTATTGATGTCGCGATATTCTGATCCTACATAGGTAGTCCAAAAAAATCCAAACAATAATGTTCCTCTTGTTACTTTTAGTAATAGAAACTAGTGGCCACTAGAGTTTTGGTACTTTGATTCTTTATTTATACGAACATATGGACTCCATGGCTGCTGAGAAAACAAGTGATGCATAGTTGGGTGTCAAACTTTTTGGAATTTTGGTGGCTATAATGTTAATCTGTGGGATGTTTTGTAGTGCGAAGTGGCTTCGCACGGACTTGACAAGAACAATTACATGAATGTATGGACCTTATTCTTTAGGCGTGTCAATCAATCTAGCGTGTAAGCTTATTCTTTATCACTAACTAAGCTCGCCAAGCTACATATTGTTCAATATCTGCGTGTCCCAGGGAATAAAAAATTTCTGACATGGGTGGAAACATGTATCCGCTTTGGTCTTTTGAAGTATTTTCCTCCTTTTCGTATTATTAAAAGGTCCGAGGAATCAAATATGTCCATTTTTGACTTTGAAATTTTTGGCTAAAAAAAAGGTAGGTGATTAAATGTAGGTGGTCATTGCCTGAGATTAAGGAGTGCATGGAAGATGCTGGATTCAAATATGTCCATTTTTGGATCAGGGAGATGCCAGCTACCAAGGACATGAAAAATACTAAAGGTTTTGTTGTCAAGTATGAAGAGGTTTCATCTTACAGAAAACAAGAAGCATGGAATGCCTACAGTTCAATGTCTGTTTTACTGGAAAATACTTTGCAATGGGAATAAAAAAAGACATTCTCCCTTGTAAGCTTTTTGTGCTATAGGTTGAACTTCGATTTTGTGTTTTATTAAAACTTTTGTGCTAGATTATGCGTACATCATCCCTTCTTCTGAATCTGGAAATATCCAGATATTATGGAGAAAAACTCAGCATTGATCTGAGGGATCTCCTCTGAAGTGCCACGTGTCATACATCTGGTGGCGTGTTCACACAACATTTGGTACTATTCGAGTTAACAAGTGAACTCGGCGATTTAAAAGAATTAATCAGGTTATAGGTGAATTCAGCGACTTAAAGGACTAAACAGTCATTTTATGTGTAGACAACTGTACATGTTGAGGATAACTCTTCGTTATTTTTTTTTTTTTTTTTTTAAAAAAATTAAAAAAAAAAAAATGTAGTACATTTGTGGAAACAAAAAAGACGGGTATATACTCACATAAAAATAAGGGTACATTTGGATTTTACCTTTTTCTTTTTAGAAACTTTTAATATCTCGTGGAACACAAATAAAAGATTATAAACAGATGTACACTTGTTATATGTGCACCCTGAATTAACCGGGGTGCACATTCCTCCCCATTTTATTGGGTTTGGTTTTAGACGGTATTCTCGAATAAAATTCATAATTTCAGAAAAGGAAATATTATTTTCTTAATAAATATCGATATTTATGGGGCACAAATTTCCATATTAATTGCTACTCCGTTTTACTCATCTCTCCGAATATCCTGAGATCTCTCCGTTTTACTCATCTCTCCGTTTTTACATTTGGTCGTTTTATTTAATCACAAATTTTTCATCTTTGGTTATGATCGATTTGACCATTCGTTTAACAGTTTTGATGTCTGTTTCAATTGGTTTACTTGAATCCTTTACGCGATAGTAAAGCTAACCTTTAGCTTTGGATTTGATAAAAAAATGTCAACTTAGTTTTGAATTAACAAGGTTTAGAAGAGTAAGATGATTAACTCTGGATATTAGCATTTGACGCATGTAAATTTGGCATGCAAAGTTATAGGTTCTGTGCAAGGAACAAGCAAGAGTTATATAATGGCACAAAAATTCAACCTTTTGATTGTGATTGTAACCTTTGGTTCGAAGAAGTTTCAAATCGTCAGTTTTACGTATCCTGCCTATCTTATATTAGTGTTGCATCAATGTATGTTGGAGACTTGGAGTTACGGAAAATAAACGAATAAGGAGAGGAAGGAAGGTAGCGAAAAGAAATCATTTTGGAAGATAATCAACTCTCATCTGCATTAATAACAACCGAAAATGAGAGAAAAAATACGCGTTGAAATTCTAAAAAAATTATTTTAATATCCGTTAGATGAGGATCAATAGGAAGGGGAGGAATGTGCACCCGGTTAAATGGAGGGTGCACATAGTCGGACTCGACAAATAAGCTCTCGTTTTTATACTTTTACCAATATAAGCCTGTTTTCACTTTTCCATTAAAAAGAGTTAGTTTTGTCAATTTCTCGTGACTATGGGCTTATATCTCGTTGACTAAGATGATAAACTACTGATTTACCTATGAACTACCCACGCACAACCTAAAGATATCATCTCATCAACCTCCAAATGAACTCATTCAATATTTCCATTTTAAGGAGTAAAACAGGTTAACGATGAACTCGGCGATTTAAAGGAGTAAAAGGTATTTTTAAATAGATTTAACTGTACACGTGGAGGATAACCCTCCGTTAAACGATTTTTCAAAAAAACGGTCAAAATAGGAGTACATTTGTAAATACCAAAAACGGGTACATTTGAAAACGCATATAAAAACAAGGATGCATTTGTATTTCGCCCCAAAAAAAAAAATCGCATAAATTTAGCGCCACCCAACACTTATTCCTAAGATCGTCCTACCGCTACCCATATCTTACTCTGCCCATGACGCAAACGCAACATGCATGTCGTATTTTATTACGCTAGTTCGAACCAGATTTAAAAATTTCAGATATGATAAACCAAAATCTCTTGAAACAAAAAACACACGGTTTACATTAACTAGCAGATAATGTTTTCCCTTGAAAGAAAACTTAAGCCTAGCCAGGGAAAACGAGAAGGGGTGAGAGACAATCAAACTCAAACAACTACAGTTGCATGCATGTGTAATTTATACATTCACGTGAATATTTTTCATGCACGCTAAAATATTCGAACATGTTTAATTACCTTATCTACTACTCCATAACACTTTGGAATTTGATATGTGATCCCAAATGGAAAAGTAACTGTTATCCATGATGTTATAAGGTGAACAATTTAAACCAACACTTTTCTTAAATTTGATTTTGTTTCGATTAATTTGGAAAGTCAAAAGAAGTCAATAACTTTGTCATAGGTACCAAGCATTACCTGTTTATGAAATAGTTGAATGAATGACAACACCTTTATATATATTCTGTTTTTATGGATGATATGCCAAAGTATATCTATCAAACATTGCACATATTTGAACGCTTATAGTAGTCTTACATTGGGCGATTATTAGGTATATGTTGTTAAACAAAAGAAGAAAGAAAAAAGAAGGTATTCAGATGTTTAGTTACGGATGTTGGGGTATTCTTTTTACGCAAGTTGCAATTGGAAGGCTAGATAAGAAAACAAAAAATTGGTTAAAAATACCAAAATCAACAATACCTAGGTGAAAAAAACATCTAGATTTTGATACTATTTAAATGCACAAAAATTTAAAAATAGTCTGGATGTAACCAGTTTCATCCTACCCATTTTCAAATATTTTTTTATTTTTAATTTACATCAGGATGCATCCAGTTTCATCCTTGCTATTTTTAAAGTTTAAGCCAGGATGAATCCAGTTTCATCCTTGTTATTTTTTTAGTGTCCATTTCACTCATACTAATTTTTACTCGTCCATTTGAACCATGTTTTAAAAATATTTGGACAAATAACCTATTTTCCGATAAGAAAAGGCCGAATGCGTACACAAAATTTATAGCATTAAATTCATGATGATGCGTTCTTATTGAACTCAAGACCCGTCCAACTGTTATCTTACAAAACCAAAATAATAACGCCTTGTATTACAAAGTCGGATATCATGTCCTAGGATGTATGACTTTTAAAAAAAAATGTGGAAAGAGGTCATGATGCAAATTCATATTACATTCGGACACCAATTGAGGATATTCACAGTAAGTGGGTACCGTTAAATAAAAGCATTGATTTTAGAGACGATATAAGGCTAAGTCTTATGGGCTAGATTGGACTGCTAGATTGGCCAAAAAGTGTTGCAAATCATGAAAAAAATATGGGAAAAAAGTTAACACTCAATCTGGCTACTTCTCTCTCCTATCGGCGAGATTGAAACGCTGAATGGTGCGGCGCTCAAAAAGTGACTAAAACGCCGAACCGTTCGGCGATCATAAAATCTAACGGCCGAAATTTAAGGGCACCAAAACTAAAAAAGCGGGCCAATTTTAAATAAAAGACTTTTCCTCTTTCTGTCGGAATTTTGTTTTGTTTTTTTTTTTTTTGAAAGAAGGAATTTTGTTTTTAGTTATTCCCTTTTATCCTTTTTTAACCTTTTCCCTTTTCTGTCGGAATCGAACCAACCCCGACCAATTGGGCTACTCCCCCGTTGGTTTTATTCCCTTTTCCCATTTACCGCTCATCATCACTATCATTAGTCAATCTTATTACAAAATAAAAGTTACACTGATTGGCTTTAAACGATACATCCGTGGGTCCCACTCTTTTGATCCAGACCCTACCAACACTGTTTTTCTTTCTTTATCTCCTGGCCGGTGGATCCCGCTATGCCGTTTCCAGTATTAGAGACCAGTACTTTATTACCGAAAATGATATATAACCCACCCCAGCTAATCTCAATCCAGGGATCAAGGACTAAGAACAGCGACACTTAATGGGGAAAGGGAGTGGGGAAGTGAGCGGGAGAAGTGTAGCAGTTTCGATTTATTAGAGCATCCACAGTGGGAGACTAAAAACCAGAGTAAAGATCAAACAGCAGACGCAGTGAAGAGGGAGTAAAGATCAAAGCCAGACTAAAACTAAAAACCAGACCAAATATAGTCTTTAATTTGGTTTTAGTCGGGTGTAACTTAAAGTTACGCCGAACCCAGTGTAATTTATAATTTATTTGACGATAAAACAAAAAAAAAAAAAAAAAAAATTGGGGCGCAACTAAGAGTTACGCCTGATTGGGGCGTAACTCAAAGTTACGCCTAAATAAAAAAAAATAAAAAAAAAATAATGGGGCGCAACTTAAAGTTACGCCTGATTCTTCCCCCGTAGTGTTTGAACACCTACTAAACCCAAAATTTGGTCTTTTTTTTGCTCTTTAGTCTTTGGTTTTGATCGCAACACTGCAGTTGCTCTTACCACCCTAACCTAACACCACCTCCCTGACATCGTCCTCTGTCTTTCTCTTTCTCTCTCGAACTCACGAGTCATGAAGGACACCGATTTTAGGTCAGTTGCTTGTTTGTAAGATTTGGGTGTTTATTTATTTCGAAGCTAAATGATTAAGTTTACCAATACTCGGATATTGAGATTTTGGGTGTTTGCTTGTTTTCGATTTTGAATTGAGACTTGGAGCTAAATAAATGCTGTAGCGTGTAGCTTTCTATGTACATTTTCTTTACTTCTTTCACAGCCATGAAACTCAGCTAATTTCAGTGGTGCTCAGATCTTTAGGTGTTTATATTACCTTGAGCTGATATTGTCTCCCTGTTTTTGGTTAATCTAGAATATGACTCCATTATAAGAGACTATATGGTTGATGGGGGAATTGAAGGTTTCAAAAGTCGTGCAAAGGTTATTATACCGGGTGTCACACAATAGTTTGAGTGTGCCATTTGGTTGTTGTTTCCTCCAAGGTTTGAAAAACAGTCGGTTTTCGGGAAAAAAAACGGTCACGTATGTGTAGCGTGTCCGTGAGGGTCACCGATATGCGCATCTAAATAACACCGATAAGTAGTAAAAAACAGCGTTATTTAGACCCGTTATATCCGTTTTCACACATGTGATAACCATTTTTCAAACCTTTGTTTCCTCCTCAAGTTAAATTCTCTTTATGGACGTAAGCAAAAACCCCTCGAGTAGCTGCTCACTATATTGATTAAATGGGATGAGGTAGTGTAAAATTCTCTCTTACTTGTTCAATATTTTCTGGAGAGTCTTTAAGTTCTGTCAGTGCTTAAGATAAATGTTTGTTTCGAATTTGGGAACTCAGCCATTTGAAGGAGTAAAAAGGTATTTTTAAAAAGACTTAACCTTACACGAGGAGGATAATTTCCAGTTAACCATTTTTTTTTCGAAAAAACGGTCAAAATAGGAGTACATTTGTAAAAACTAAAAACCGAGGTACATTTGAACGCACATAAAAAATAAAGGACATATCTATATTTCGTCCAAAAAGGATAATCGCATAAATTTAACGTTACCCAACACTTATTCCTAAGACTGTCCCTATAGCTACCCATATCTTGCGCTGCCCATGACGTAAACGCAACATGCATGCTGTATTTTATACACTAGTTTGAACCAGATTCGAACAATTTCTGATATGGTAAACTAAAATCTATATCTATATATAAAGGGAACTCCCTTACTATAGTATTTTTGAAGCTACAAATTATGTTCGACCATTTCATCCCCATATCTTACCTAATCAATAAATACTTGATAAATAAAATGAGGGTATAATAGTAATTAAAGTTGTTTGCAAGAAAAACTTCCTGATTAGAAATTAGAAAGGACCCCCAGTTCACGTGCCGTTCATTTAGAATGACCCAATCTTTGTGCACGTGCGTAGGCACATGCGGACTTCTAGTCTTTTGAAACAGAAAACACACGGTTTACATTAACTAGCAGCCTAATGCATTCGCCCGAAAGAAAACTTATGTGCCTAGCTAGGGAAAACGAGAGGGGGACAACTACAGTTGCATGCATGTGTAACACGTGAATATTTTTCATGCACACCAAAATATTTAAACATGTTTAATTAATTACCTTATCTACTACTCCATTACACTTTGGAACATGAGTTTTAAACTAACACTTTTCTTAATTTTGATTTTGTTTAGATTAATTTGGAAAGTTAAAAGAAGTCAATAACTTTGTCATAGGTACCAAAACGAAGCTGCTACACTTCCCCCCTTCCCCCATTAGGTAGCATTGTTCTTAGCCCTTAATCCCTGGATTGAGATTAACATGGGGTTCCATTATTATTGGATTTAACCAATACCTACATGACACATAGACGGGGAAGGAAGTGAGGGAAGAAAGTGGGGGATATATATAATTTTCGGTACCAAATATTATATGTGTACGAAATAGCTGAATGAATGACAACACCTTTGTATATATTCTGTTTTTATGGATAATATGTCAAGGTATATTTATCAAACATTGCACATATTTGAACGCTTACAGTAGTCTTACACTTGACAAAAGTAGGTATATGCTAAACAAAAGTAGAAAGAATAAAGAAAGTATCAGGATGTTTAGTTTTGGATCTTGCGGTATTCTTTTTATCGAAATTGCATTTGAAAAGCTAGATAAGAAAACACAAAATTGGTTAAAAAGACCAAAAATAATTCCTGGGTGAAAAAAATATTTAGATTTTGATACTGTTTAAATGGACAAAAATGTAAAAATAGTCAGGATGTAAACAGTTTCATCCTACCCATTTTCAAATACTTTTTCTTATTTTTAATTTACATCAGGATGCATCCAGTTTCATCTCGCTATTTTTTAAGTTTAAGCCATGATGAATTCAGTTTCATCCTTGCTATTTTTTTTGTGTCAATTTCACCCATACTAATTTTTACTCGTCCATTTGAACCATGATTTAAATTTTTTTGGACAAATGACCAATTTTCCGCCGAATGTGTTCACAAAGTTTATAGCATTAAATTACTCAAGACTCGCCCAATTGTAATCTTACAAAACCAAAATAATAACGCCTTGTAAATCAACAGAAAGCGATGTCGTATCCAAATATCTCCGACTTATAAAAAAAGACGAAAAGAGAATTTGATACAGATTTTTATTACATTCAGACACAATCGAGGAGATTCAAGGCAAGTGCATACCGTTAAATGAAAGCAATTATTTTAGAGACGAGATAAGGGCATCAAAACTAAAAATCGGGTCGGCATCAGATTTTTCCTCTTTGACTCGGAAATTTGTTTTATACTATTCCCTTTTCTCTTTTTAATTTTCTTTTATCGTTCACCAGTGCAGGAATCGAATCCCAGGTCCCTTTTCTCATTTACGTCCAGAAATAATTGGTATCCCACGGGCCATCCTGATAAGTGGGAATGTGAATGAGAGGAGGTGGGACCCACACTTCACCCACCCTTGCAAACCCCCGAGTCTAAAGGAACTGCCTTTTTCATCATCACCAATTCACTATCATTGGTCAATTTATTACAAAATGAAAGTTACACTGATTGGCTTAAACGATACATGCGTGGGTCCCACTCTTTTGACCCAGGCCCACCACCAACATTCCGGTGGACCCCACTATGCCGTTTCCAGTATCAGAGACCTGTACTTTAATTTCCCTGTCACTCTCACCCTCTGGATCTCTTCCTCTCTCTCAACTCTTTGTGTGTGCTTATAATTAAAGAACTCACGAGTCACCGATTTCATCAGCGTTCCGTTCTTTCAGAGAATGAGGCTCACCATGAAATATACGATTCCACCAAAGACGAAACTTGCTAAAAGATCGACTGATGCTGTTCCACATCAACTTAAACTAGGCAAGAAATGGAACGAATATCATGGAAGTAACAACTGGGAAGGTCTTCTAGATCCACTCGACGACAAACTACGTGCAGAAATTCTGCGATATGGCAAGTTTGTGGAATCAACTTACAACTCTTTTGTGTTTGATACTTCATCGCCGCTATACGGTACATGTCGACACCCTAAACATTCTCTTCTTCACCGTTCTGGTCTTCCAGGTTACCGTCTAACGAAAAACTTGCATGCAACTTCGGGTATCCGGTTACCACGTTGGGTCGACAGGTTACCAAGCTGGGTTTCAAAACAGTCTAGTTGGATAGGTTATGTTGCTGTTTGTCAGGAGAAAGAAGAAATCGCTAGGTTAGGCCGCCGTGACATTGTTGTTGCGTTTAGAGGCACAGCTACTTGTTTGGAATGGCTCGAAAATCTTCGATCAACCCTAACACAGATACCAAATATAGCCTCCGCCGATGTCTTCCCCTATCCTCAAACGCCCATGGTAGAAAGTGGGTTCTTGAGCTTGTACTCTTCATCGGCTCACAAGTATCAAAGTCTCCAAAACGAAGTGAGGGAGGAAATTTCTAGACTCCTCCAATCATACGGAGATGAGCCGTTAAGCATCACTATCGCAGGACACAGTTTAGGTGCAGCTCTGGCTGCACTGACAGCATATGACATCACAAAAACATTCCAACATGCACCGTCGGTTTCTGTCATCTCCTTGGGCGGACCTCGTGTGGGTAACCCAAGCTTTAGACATCAAGTCGAGAAAAATGGCATCAAAATACTACGGATTGTAAACTCTACTGATATCGTCACAAAAGTACCTGGTTTTATCATCGAGGATGCGGGTATTCACGTGGCAATCCCAGGTTCGCTTTCCACTTGGCTACAAAAATTCATCGCTGAAAAAACACAATGGAATTATGCCGACGTAGGTAGTGAACTACGACTATGTAGTGAAAACTCACCTATCGTCAAACCTAATAAAAATCTTGCCACGTGTCACGAGCTGAATACGTATCTGCATTTAGTCAACGGTTTCAGGACATCAACATGCCCGTTAGGGTCAACTGCTAAGTAGTCTGCATGCAAGTGTACATATAAATATAGCATAGACATGATGATTTTCCCGAACTAGTACTTCTTTTGTATACTCTCGACTGATTCGTGTAACAGTCCGCAACAGCAGCTGTTCTACTATACTGGACAAATGATCCTTCAAACAAAAAAATACTATAATAAGAATATTATTAGAAAATTACACTTCTATCATAAGGATAGAAACTCCCAATTAGTCCCAAACACGCAACTATCATGGTTATTAATGGGCGATTTCAACGAAGTCCTTGACCAAACGGAAAAAAAAGGAGGTAGGACAGTCACGTTTGCCCAAACACAACCACTACTCAACATGATCGACGAAGCCGGACTGTTTGACATGGGATTCCAAGGAGACCCGTTCACCTGGACCAACCAGCAACAAGGAGGCGACATTATCATGGAACGCCTGGACCGCACACTTGCAAACCAAAGATGGAGAACAGCCAACCCATATAATGCGGTGACACACCTACCACGTATTACTTCTGACCATGCACCTTTACTCTTACAACCACACGCACTCAAATGGCAGGGTGTAAGAAATTACAAGTTTGAGCACTTATGGCTCTCACACCCACATATCAAACAGATAGTCAGTGGGGCATGGAGTCAAGCGGACGATGAGGATCCGACAAATGCACTACAACTAAAGCTAGCCACCACAAGCAAAATCCTCACCCAATGGAATCGGAACACTTTTGGTCACTTACCCACCATGATAAAGCTATCCACGTCGCAAATACAAAATGCTCAACACCAGTGTGTACACCAAACCGGAAATGCATTAATCTACTGGCTCCAACAGGAGAAAGATCTACGCAACAACCATTTGACCTTACTCGCGAACCATGCCATTTATTGGAAACAACGGTCAAGAATTCCATGGCTACAATCGGGAGACAATAACACAACCTTTTTCCATGCTACTGCAACCATTCACCGGGGACGCAACAATATTCGACAACTAAAGGATCAACAAGGAAGATGGACGTTCGACCAAAATAACATCACCAAACTTATAGTAGACCACTTCTCTTCCAAATATGTTGCACCGACCACCTCCATTGATGAACAACTCTTGAAACGTATCACCTCGTCTTACCCCCTGACAAAGGCTTTCTGCTGACTTCCCGATAAACCCGATGGAGATTAAAAGGCGGTGTTTGATATTGGTTCAGAACGTGCTCATGGACCAGACGACTATACAAGTAAGTTCTTTCAATTTTTTGGGATACCACTCATGTGCATCTGATAGCCATGGTTCAAGATTTATCTGATAGGGAAGTCGTACACCCCAAAATGAACCACACAAACATAACCCTCATCCCTAAAACTGACCACCCTTCTCACCCTCTCATTTTCGACCTATAGGGTTTTGTAATGTGACATACAAAATCGTAGCCAAAATACTAGTCAATTGACTAAGACCTATCCTACCCTTTCTGATCAGTCCATACCAGAGCGCCTTTGTTCCCCAACGATCAATTCATGATAAAATTGCCATTGCTGGTGAACTGTTCCATCATATCAGAACTTCGACCAACACCAAAGATCCTAAAATTTCTCTGAAGTTAGACATACAGAAAGCCTATGACAGCCTTGACTGGGGTTTTATCCGTTGTGCTCTGTCTAAACTAGGGTTCCCAAACACCTTCATCTGATACCTGGTGCTTTGTATCTCATCGGTCACCTACTCAATAAATATTAACGGGAGCCCTTCAGGTTTTATCACACCTACCATAGGAATTAGGCAAGGTGACCCCCTGTCTCCGTACATCTTTATCTTATGTGCTGAGATCCTTTCACCAAACCTCGCCAACCTAGAGCACCAAAAAAAAAATCAGTGGAATTGCAATCTCTAAACATGCCCCTCCACCCCCCCCCAATCCTCCATCTAATGTACGCTGATGACTTACTTATCATGTGCAAAGCTTCACCTCAAAACTGTCATAACCTCAAAACCCTACTACACTCTTACTCTTACTCTTACTCTGCTGGTCAAACCATCAACACATCCAAATCTACCATTATCCATCATCCTCACTTATCCCCCCAGAGCATACTGGCGTTACAACAATAAATCTCTATGACTACTACGACAATTCCACCAGTGTATCTGGGAGTCCATTTTAAGAAAGGTAGATCCTCAGCCCATATTTACATCCCTCTCCTCCAGAGATTAGCTCGAAAAGCGAAAGGATGGAAAACCAAATGTTTAAACCCAGATGGAAGATTGGTACTCATCAAAACTTCCCTGACGCCCACTGCCAACCACATAATGCATACACAACTATTGCCCAAACATGTTCACAACAAGATAGATCGGATTAACCGGAACTTCTTTTGGGGCCATGATTCTACCACAAAGAAACTGCATACCATAGAGGGAGACAAGCTAACAACGCCTAAAACCCATGGAGGTCCGGGAATCAGGAAAAGCGAAATCCACAACCAAGCGCTCTTGATGAAAAGAATTTGGACTCTTCATGACCAGCCAGAATCCGTATACACATCTTTAAGTAAAGCGAAATACCTGAAGGATGAGGAGATCCTAGGAAACTACACCAATATTCCTGACACTTCTAGCCCGATGTGGAAAAAGGTATGTTCTCTGATACCCATCCTAAAATAAAATTGTCAACACCAGATCCGAAATGGGACCACAACTAGTACTACATCAAGTTGGATCCCCCATTACCAACCACTCACTACATCACAATGTAACGGCATAGAGAAAGTTTCAAAACTCATTGATCCGTTCACCAAACAATGGAATCCTGAGCAACTAGCTCGGCTACCGACAGATGCATCTGCAAGACACTAGTGGAAAATGGGGTTTCTATATATGACCCACATCTGAGACTCTCAATGACTGTAGCTGGTACGTTGACCAAACACAGCGGTCTCTGATATGGTCAAAACACAGAAAAATTCCGAGAGCTTAATAAGCCGTCTCTAAATTAACTATTTTATTTACCGTTTTGCCATCATGGAACTACCGACTCAACGACCCTCGATCTGCGATGCGGATCTGATGATTGTTTGTGGGCCCCACTCTTTCTATGGTCATGATTTGCTAAACTACAAAGAACGGCCAGAGATAATAAGAATCCTCTCTCGCTTCCCAAAAAAATGATCCCTCACTTCCACCACATATCTTTCTTGCCTCCCTCTCACCTCTGCTCTTGGTCTCCATCTCTCCCCTGAAAAACTAGCACCAAAGAAATCCCTTCCCTTCACTTTGTTTTCATTCTGATCAATAACCCCAGATGCATCTAATTCAAACCTGCTAGCAAACCCATCTTTTGATTCTTCATCAGAAATCCCATAAGAAGATCTCAAACCTGCTGGAAATTGATTTACGCCAGTACTTCTTCTTAATTTCAATTTGTTTTGGATCCATGTTTTTTTTTGTTTTCATTTTTAGGGGTTTTGTCGGAATCTCTAACAATTTCTAAATAAGTACTTGTTAATTTTTTTCGTTTTAGGGTTTGAGAGGTTATTTGATTTCTTCGATCTATTCAGAACTTATCTTTTCATGTTTTTGTTGGGGTTTTCAGTTTTGACTTCCCGTTCTTCAATCTGAGAAGATTTATTCTAAGATTTCAATCCTTGAGTTAGATTGATTCAAGACTCTTGTATTACAGAAGTACATGATTATTGTTTCCTCATGTTAATAATCGTTAGCCAAGTTTCCATTTCAATCCGATAGATTTCGAAAATTTTCACAAGAGAAAAACCTAAATTGATTTTAAGAATGCATGTTAAAGTTGTTAAAAATTCAGCCCCATCGCAAGTACAGTAATTATAAATTTCAATTCGGGAGGTTTTGATTTTGGTTCTACTTGCAGTTCCTCTCGTGTATGGTTAGGGGTTACGTTTCAATAAAAGGAACTAATAATTATTGGTCCTGTCTCGAATTCGTGGATCTCTTTGGTACTTTCCAATTTATCTCCTTTATTGGTTCTGAAATCTAATTTTCCTTTGTTTTTGTAGGTAGGAATAACGAACATTCTCTTCCTCCAGCTTATACAATTTTGAGTATTGTTTGTTCCTTTGATTTAACATTCCTGCAGATTTTGACTTCCAATGCTCTAGTTCTGGTCACCGCTTAGAAGTCTTGTGAAATCGGTTCTTTATGGACATATGATGTATGCATGGTGTCTTCAACATGACGGCATGCTTTTGTTTGAACCACTTCCAATCTAAGTGCCTTGCGAGTACACATATATCAAAACTTGTGAGTACACATATATTAAAACCTGCACAAATTTGGTTGTTCTTGTGTTTCTTAGGGTCTTTATTCAAGTACTATGTAGCCATAGTACCATGCTTCTTTATGCCATCGTAACACAGGGATAGTACCCTGTCTATATATGTGAGTTCTTGAGTGATTTTTCAGAATAGAGCTAAGTTTTACAGCCTCTACTGGTTTGTAGTCAATCATCATGGCATTATCTCATTTCGAAGCTGACATTGATTTTATGTATTTATTCTCATAGCAAAACTGAGCAACATAATCTTTAATCCCTTTAAGCTATATTCTCATAGCAAAATCGAGCAACATAATCTTTAATCCCTTAAAGCTATATTCTCAATTTAAGCTAGTTTGTAGTATATCTTGCCCAAGTTAATTTTGGTTAATTGATGTTGAAAACTTATTCTAACGCATGTGTAAAACTAGCTACGACATATATTGGTATGTATTAAGTTGTTGAGATGCCCTATACGAGGGATGCAAGGGATGTCTTTGGCTTCTTAAACCATCATTACTAAAACAGTTATGTGAGTGATAACTTATATTATGACAAAGAATATGAAGAGTATGATAATACTTTTTATATTTTTATTGAAGAGGTCTTATTTGTAGATCCATAGAGCTCTTTATGCACCACTAATAAAGTTTATGTGCTTAGGGCCTGCAGTGGTGTACTAAGATTCGTCATGGAAAGTGGCGACAAGGGTTGTTAGGTTGTTTCCTTAACTGCAGAGTAAGTTGTTCATCTTTGCAGCTTGTATTATTCATGACTGTTACGCATCTTTAACAAATTCTGAATTGTTGTGATTTGATATGTAGGTTCTCTTGATGTTTCTCAAGGCACTTTTTATATGTTTCTTTTGGTTTGGCATCAGCTCTGCTGTTGTAACATTTCAATTCTTGCCTGTCACACATTGTCGGAACATCGTCTATTAGTTTAGCATGTTGTTGTTAGAACTTACTAGTTAGTTGGACATGTATTGTTCTGAACTTACTAGCTAGCTTGCTTGGACATGTTGTTGGAAAAAGACGGCCGAACGAAGTCATTGTGTTCTTGATTTGCTTTGCGAGAACGAGCGTTCTTTGTCGTATGTGAACCAGGGACATAGGAAATGGATGCTCTAATTGATATCATTTATGAAGTATTGTCTAAGTTCATCGTCATCGGAGGAGCTTATCGTTTTGTTGTTTAACATGTTGTTTTTAGCTTATTGTCTATTAGTTTAGCATCTTGTTGTTAGAACTTACTAGCTAGCTTGGACATGTATTATCTTGAATCAGAATTTCATCTTTTTTGTGTAATTTTAAACCCAATGGATAAAATGAATGAATGAATGTGGAATTCTCAAGTTTGAGTTTAAATTTGAATTTCAGTTTAGGTTTAATTTGAGTTCCATTTGACTTGACTTTGTTTGAGTTCCATTTGACTTGACATTGAGTTCCATTTGACTTGACTGTGACTTGAGTTCTATTTGACTTGACTTTGACTGGAGTTCCATTTGACTTGAATTGACTTTGATGCAGTCAGATTATTTCAGATTTAGCCATTCAGGCATTTCAGACAATCTGAATCCATATTTTTTTTATATTATAATTTAAATATGAGACCCACGGCTAAGGGTCTGTACCTCGTTACCCTTAAAATCAGTCGTTATTTTTAGACACACGGCTAAGGGTCCTACAAAACAGCTACGCTTTATCAGAGACCCCAACAGAGACGGTTAAAACTAGTCGTATAACTCGTATATATGACTTGTCCTGACGTGCGCGGAACTTTTGTTTTCCACTAGTGAGAATCATCAATATCCACCTACCGCAGACAGAAATGACAGATAGATCTGGTAAATACACCACCGGTCCGGGATACAGTCAACTAGCTCTTCAAATGGAAACCAACCAACCCAACTTCTACCCCCATCCAAGTTCCTGTGGACGCTCCCCTGCCCACCGAAAATACGGCTTTTCTTGTGGAAAACCATCAATGAAGGATTAACAACCTTCAACACCCTACACCGTATCCGTCTCACCACATCCCCCTTATTCCCAGCTTGCAACCTGGATACGGAATCTGGAAACCACTTATTGATCCACTGTCAAGTCGCATTTGAGGCTTGGAAATTACGTTTCTCCCAACTATCGTGCGACCAAGAATTTTCCCAGCACAAACCACCGATGGTTAATCAGAATTCAACCTTGCATCAGTTATTAACTTCAAAAATCCCAACTTATGCTACCACGACCTTCTGTTTCCTGCTCTGGTCGCTCTGGCTGTCCAGAAACCACCTCGTATATAGGAGACAACATAAAAGACAAGCTGACATAGTTCGGATGGCTTTCCGAATCCAACAAGAATTCACCTGGGCGAATAGCTTATCAACCACCTTCCAACTGAATCATCCGCAATATCCCGCCACCATCTCCCGCAGTAAAAACACAAGAACAATCCACATCGGATGGAGACCTCCAAATCTAGGATGGATCAAGATAAATACAGATGGAGCCGCAAGAGGACACTCGGGACATGCAGGGGAAGGTATTATTTGCAGATCATCAGGCACCACTAATATCAAGGCAATTGCCCAACCCTTGGGAATCACTACTGCGCTTATAGCAGAAACTTTGGCCCTACTCCTAGCGGTAAGAACTGCAATAGATCACGATTGGCCAAAAGTTTGGTTCGAGACAGATTCCACCAACCTAATACAGTTCATCGAGTCAAAAACACCACCACCTTGGTACCTTCAAGCGATGATTGAAGATATATTCCTTGCTCTCCAAAGCATTCCACACCTCGCACTCATACATATCTACAGAGAAGGAAACCAAGCAGCGGATGGACTCGCAAACAATGCGGCAGATGGCAGTGAAATTAATAATTTCACCACTTCCATCTGGGACCACGCGGTTCCTAATTTCTTAACTTCAATTACTTTTAATGATACGTTAGGAATGACGTATCCCCGTGTACTAAACTTCTAGTTTTTATCTAATCTTAATGCTTCAAAAAAAACTCCCAATTAGTTAAAAATTGGGGTGAACATGATCAGCGTGGGAATTGAACCCAATACGATTAATTAATACTAATTAATCAGGGATAAAATAGGTACTTAGGTAATTGTTGGATAAGGGGTGTGTGAAGGTTATTTCTAATGAACTTTAGTGTCATCCAATAGCAGGCCCAATTAAGTGGCATGGGCCAAATTTATCTTGCATGTTATATAGCTTTTCTAAAACTGGAAAAATAAAAGTTCTTATAGAAGTGTACGAATCTAATCTATACTAGATTTTTTGCCCGTGCTACGCACCAGGCGGATCTAGAAACCATCCACCATCATTTTTTTCTTTAAACCATATTTTTGATTTGGTGTGATGTGGCTTCGCAACGCTCCGTCATGCCTTTTAATTTGGTGTCGCTTGGCTTTGCCCTTGATCGGGATGCATTTTGATTTGGTGTGGCGAGGCGACCGCTTAGGATTTCTGATTTGGTGCAATTTTTTTAAATCTTTGTTCAATAAAGACAGAGTTTGAAAAGATGGTTAAAAGAAATAGATGCCCCGCCCCGTCATGATCCATTTTTGGTTTGGTTTGGCTTGGCTTCGCCTCGCCCCGCCGCTTACGATTTATGATTTGGTGCGTTTTTTTCAAATCTTTGTTCAATAAAGACAGAGTTTGAAAAGATGGTTAAAAGAAAAAGATGCCCCGCCCCGTCACCGTGCATTTTTTATTTGGTATCCCTGGACTTCGCCCAGCCTCGTCACGATACATTTTTGATTTGGTATGGTTCGGCTTCCCCACGTCTGTCATTTAGGATTTTTGATTTGGTATGGCTCGCTTCCTCTCACCCGTCCCGATGCAATTTTATTCGGTTTGGCGGGGAGAAGGGCCTAGTTCCTTTCCCGTGCTTTGCACTGGTGTTGATGGTGGATTTTAAACAAAGGGTAAAATCGTAAAACCCCAAATAACCTAATGTCACCAATGACACATTTATTAGAACATTTAATGCATGTAGTCGGGGTATTTTTTCAAATTAGGGTTACAACGAACAAAACCCTAATTCCCCTCCGTGCCAATGGCAAATCATGCCAGCCACACCTAGCCCAAGCTAGCCGCGCCATGCCAAACGCACTCGCCTTGGCCCTAGCTATGCTAGTCACACCAAACGCGCCAAACGATGCCAACCATGCTAGACGCACCTCCGTGCCAATGGAAAATCATGCCAGCCACACCTAGCCCAAGCTAGCCGCACCTCCGTGCCAATGGCAAATCATGCCAGCCACACCTAGCCCAAGCTAGCCGCGTCATGCCAAAACGCACACTGCCTTGGCCCTAGCTATGTTAATCACACCAAACGCGCCAAAGCATGCCAACCATGCTAGCCGCACCTCCGTGCCAATGGCAAATCATGCCATCCACACCTAGCCCAAGCTAGCCGCACCTCCGTGCCAATGGCAAATCATGCCAGCCACACCAAACGCGCCAAAGCATGCCAACCATGCTAGCCGCACCTCCGTGCCAATGTCAAATCATGCCAGCCACACCTAGCCCAAGCTAGCCGCACCTCCGTGCCAATGGCAAATCATGCCAGCCATACTTAGACCGAGCTAGCCGCGCCATGCCAAACGCACTATGCCTTGGCCCTAGCTACGCTGGTCACGCCACGCCAAGACAAACACCCTTACCTTGGCCCTAGCCGCGCCTGCCAAAGTAGCGCCCGCACCTAGGCTTGCAAACCATGCAACCTAGGCCAAATTAACCACGCATGCCATTGGCACATGCCAACACGCTCGCTGGGAGCTTTTCCTACCCGGGCGCGACCCAAATTGGCCACGCATGCCATTGGCACATGCCAACTCGCTCGCTGGTAGCTTTTCCTACCAGGGCGCGACCCAAATTCCACGCATGCCATTGGCACATGCCAACGCGCTCGCTGGTAGCTTTTCCTACCAGGTCGTGACCCAAATTGGCCACGCATGCCATTGGCACATGCCAACACGCTCGCTGGTATCTTTTCCTACCAGGACGCGACCCAAATTGGCCACGCATGCCATTGGCACATGCCAACACGCTCATTTGGTATATTTTCCTACCAGGACGCGACCCAAATTGGCCATGCATGCCATTGGCACATGCCAACACGCTCGCTTGTAGCTTTTCCTACCAGGTCGTGACCCAAATTGGCCACGCATTCCATTGGCACATGTCAACACGCTCGCTGGTAGCTTTTCCTACCAGGGCGTGACCCAAATTGGCCACGCATGCCATTGGCACATGCCAACACGCTCGCTGGTAGCTTTTCCTACCAGGTCGTGACCCAAATTGGCCACGCATGCCATTGGCACATGCCAACATGCATCGCTAGTAGCTTTTCTTACCAGGACATATCCCTAATGGCCATGCGTGCCATTGACACATGCCAAACACACGCTGGTAGCCTAACTTGCAAACCGTGCAACCTACCACCAAGGCATTCCGCACACGCCATTGGCTCTTGCCACACACGCCACTAGCAGCTCTGGCATTGCCACTTACACTCAACGTGTGACCTACCACCAAGGCATTCCACACATGCCATTGGCACATGCCACACACGCCACTAGCAGCTCTGGCATTGCCATTTGTGCTCGAGGTACAACCCGCAACAAAGGCATTCCGCACATGCCATTGGCACATGCCAGACGCACCCCTAGCAGCGCCACTTGCACTCAAGGTGCGATCAACACTCGAGACATCAACACAAACTGGGGGATGCTTTCCAGGGTTTTGGTTTGGCGGTCACAGCATGCAACATACACTACGCTCACATTAAGAAAGCGTGAATTGGAATAAAGCGGTCAAATAAATGAGGAAATAATGGTGAAAACGTTTTCACCCATAAACACCATGCGGTTACCACAACCTCCCATTATTTTACCCTTTACTCTCTTCCTTCATGAGGCCAGGGTACGTTTCAATCTCGACTTGTATCAGAAAGTGAAAGCTTTCATCTCTTGCAAGCTTCCTTAGCTTTCACTTTCTGATACAAGTCGGGACACTACTCTCCCAGAACTATTCTGGTCTCAACACCTTTCTTTGCTTCCCTCCCCAAATCAAACCTTCTCCTCCACTTTGTGACCGAAGCAAGTCTGGAACGACCATTTCTTTGTTTAGGCCGGACTTGTACAGATTGATCTCTTGAATCTATAAAGTGCTCACGTGCAGCACATTTGTTTAGGGTTTAAACCAGTTTCTCACTCACCTACCGAATTTACCAAAATCGGCGGAAACGATTTTCTACCCATAAACAATTGGCGACCACAAACAGAGGATTGATCTATCGGCTACAATGTCGATTTGTCGATCTCGTTCTTCGACCCGATGTCAAGATGGTAGGGAAGGCGACTCAATCCGACTCAATCGCCCGTTCCCGATTACAGTTGTAAAAACAAAACCGTAAAACGGGGACTCGATGAAGATGCTACCAGATTGGGGACTTCTCAAGCGATGCTACCCGGCAAAGCCGCCTTTTTACATGGAGAGGGGCGTGTTTGCAAAAACCTCCGGGTGAGTAAATTTAGGCCGGAAAGATATACGATCTGTTTTAGGTTCTTAATAAAACCGTAATACTCTCTGCGTCTTGTGCCTATTGCTAGCACACACTTTCACAAAAGCAATATTCCTTTCACAAAACATAATCAGAGTTATATTATCAAAACCATTCATCACAACAATAATCCAATATCCTCAAAAGCTACCAGCTGTCTATCAAAACTGGTCGAACTTTGAACCAGACATCCAGTATGTTTTTTCAAAAAAAAAAAAAAAAAAAAAAAAAAAAAGAAGAAGAAGAACCTAAATGAAAGTTTAACGGAGAAACATTCAAGGAAAATCATCCAACAGAGGTCTCGCTTTTCTTGGAGAAAGTCAACTTTGCGTCTTCAAGAGCCGCTCTCTTCATAGTTAACATCTTGGAAAGCTTTTCGAGTTCTACCTCCCGTCGTGCAATCTCCTCTCTGCAGAAAGGCTTTCGATTGCTGCATCTTTGGACTGGATCTCAGCAAGACCTTCGACAAACCACGAAGCGTTGAACTCCTTTTCTACGCACACGTCGTCGCGATGGTGCTCCCGATGCGGCAATAACGTCTTGAAACGGTGTGACCAAATCACCTCACGCATATCCTCGATGGAAGATAAAGCCTCTTCCACACGCTTAACCAGCGCAAATCGACTAGTGACCTTCTTGGTTGTGGCCATATGTCCGTACTTCTCCCAGTTCTGGTGTACAACGCCTCATACTTAGCGGCCTGACGACAAATGAAACCGCCAACCAAACACATGACCTGGATAAGGAACCAAGTACGGGGATCAAAAATGAAGCCTCATAATCGGCCTCACGACTCGCAAAGGGTCTTCTTCCATGTCTACGGCAGCAACCATCAGAGAATCATCCACCATTTGAACCGCATCTATGCCCGGCAATTGCCTAACTCCCATCTCCAAGTCACCGGCGGTGGCCACCTAAGGCAAGTTTTCGTGTGGCTCCACCCCAGAATCGCCCTCCGAACCAGATTCCTCCTGCGAACTTGAGTTAGACATTTTTCAAAACAAGAAACGGAAGAAGAAAGAAAAGAAGCGCGAAACTCACCGAACCACTTCCCCGAAAAAGAACCAGTGCTGCCAGAGGAATCACTCTCACTTGTTGAACTTTCTTCTTTCTCTGACTCATCACCGCTATGAGTAGGCTCAGTGCCGCCGGAATTCTTCGAAGAAATTTTCGTATCCTGGCAACGTGCAAGGGCAGCGAAAGCATTAGCACTACCAAAAGCCCTGGAAGAAACAAGACACATGTTTTCAGCAGAAATTCACGTGTTTTTAGACAAACCAACAAGGAGGCAACACATACCTAGTTATTGGAAGAACTGAAAGACACGAGAGTTGCGGAAGGATCTTTTGAAACCGCCCGGAACCCGCCAGCATGATTCTTCATTCTATGTTCCTTTGCCTGGGGACTTTCCGAGTTGCCAGGAAACTTTCGCTTGGGATCTCTCAACATTGGATACTTCTTCAAAACTGCTGGGAAGGTTTACAACGAACATTCTCCACCACGTTATTTACAAAATCTTGGATCATAGTGAACTCATCGTACCG
Source organism: Papaver armeniacum (assembly GCA_023531295.1). Taxonomy (NCBI): domain Eukaryota; kingdom Viridiplantae; phylum Streptophyta; class Magnoliopsida; order Ranunculales; family Papaveraceae; genus Papaver; species Papaver armeniacum. The sequence continues at coordinate 15,947 of JAJJWW010007032.1, read as the reverse complement.
GAACTCATTATTGCCAAAAGTCGTCGAAGTTAGTGCCAAATAGTGCATATTTATACACCTTTTTATTGGCATTTTACTCATCTTTTGCGCTTAGAAATCAGAATATTATCCCAGTTACGTGTTTTCTTTGTTTTCAAGAATAAATATTTGTATTAATTAATTTTGTGTTCTTAGGCAATAAATAAAGTCCGGAGAAACTGAGGAGCCAAGGAGCGAAGAATTGGAGTCGAGCATCTATGGAGCAGATAGCCAAAGCCCACGCGCGAATCAATTGCAACCCAACAAGGAAGACATGGGCTAGAGCTACCCACGACCCGGATCCGAACCCGCTCATCCCGAGCCGTGAGATCTCGCCCAAATGCATCACACGGTCGCTCCTTCACTCACATCTATTTCTCGATGCTCCGCTCAACACCGGATCTCTCTCAGTTCTCTCTCAGCCGTTCAGATCTCTCTTAGCGCATCCGACGCCTGCTGCTCACCTCACATCATCTTTTGCTACGTCCGCTCTGCAGCAAAATGATCAATACCCTATACCCACTCGATCTAGCCTCATTTCCCTTCATCACTTTCTCTTTCTTCTCCTCTGTTCTCCCCCATCTCCTCTCCCCCGACCAAGCTCGAGCGAGCCATGCCGGAGCCTCACCACCTCCATCACCTCCCGGACACTAGCCACAACCACCATCCCCTAACGTCTCTCTACCTAGTTCATAGCTTCTTCTCTAGGAGCTAAGATCGAGATAGAGAAAACTAGGGTTGGGGTTCACGATTGGAAGAAGAAGCAAACATCAATCAACAACCGGAGGAGCAGAGAAGACAACGATTCGAGCCGATTAGAGCATGGGTTTGATTTATTTTCTATTTTATTCTCGATTTTGAAGAATTAGGGTTTGGTATTTTGTTCTTCCTTTGCATGTATAAATAGAACTTGATGGGTGTGTAGAAAGGTATGCCTGGGCTAGCCAGAGCGTCGTTTAGGGTTAATTTGTGTTGTATTTGTTAATTATGTTCTAGTTTAATTTTCCAGGGTGTGTTGAAACCCCTGATAACATGCTAAGTTATTCATTTTCTCCTTATTGTTCTTGTATGCTTCATTAGAAAGATTGAATTGGTTAATTGAACACATGACCCCCGTGATGGAGTGTACTGTAAGAAGACACTCCATACTAGGGGGGAGTGTGTGAGATTAGCAAGACAATATCATGGTGTTCTTCCCTGGAATGAACCAAGACCATAATTAGACTAGGAACTGCCTTAGCTCAATGTCAGGTGGTGGACTCACCACCCTGGTAGCTCCCACCTTATTTCTTTGCCTTAGTTCACTGTCACACTTCACTACAATTCTAAGTCGCATCGACAACAATCTCATAACTGTGTTACAACTCTAGGAATTCAGTTAGCAAGCCGTAGATCACTTAAGCACCACAAGTCCTTGTGGGATCGACCCGTACTTGCCGCGTCTCCAATAGACGCCGTGCACTTGCGGTATCACCGTAGGCCATAAATATAACACTTCTCGAGGCCTACCAAGTTTTTGGCGCCGCTGCCGGGGACTTGGCGCGTGCTCAGTGTTCATTGGCTCGCTTCACTGTTTTTCATTCTCACCCTGTACATATTTACCTTGTCTTTACTGTTTTTAGTCCTTTGCTTTGCATTGTTGCTTTGCATTGTTTTTAGTCTTTCATTGCTGTTTAGCTGTTTTCAATCTCCCTGTACATAGTTGCTCTGTGTTATTTCTTTTAGTTATGTTTTAGTGTAACTTAGTTAAATTGTGTATATCCCTGCATTTTAGTTAATCTTCACTGTATATTTAATCATCTGCATTTTTACTTATCTACATTCTCTCTCGTTGAGCTTGTTGTTGGGCTACGGTGCTTGTGGTGCAACCGAGCAACCCCAACTTATAGGAGTCGCACTGTGAGTCGTTGAGCAAAGTGCAATCTGTGCACCTACCCGTGCCGTGCTACATGTCTTTCTGCACTGAGGTTAGTAATTGCATAGTGTAATCCCTAAGCCCCGTGAGCCATCCGCCATTTGCATGAGCCCTGTTTGCCATTTGACAACCTTAGTGAGCCATTTGCATGAGCCCTAAGCCCCGTGAGCCTTCTCGCTCTCCGTGTACCAAGTTGAGCCAAACTCCACCCCGGCCGGGAGTTGAGATGTTGTTGTCTTTGTGAAGTCTTGGCCTTGACATAGCTCGTGCTATAACCCATGTTGATCCAAGCCCCAACCATTAGCCCATTTTGCATAACTCGCTTTGCATGATAATCCAACATTGTGCTAAACATTGTTCAAACTTGCAATAACTCGAAATTGGTACAATCTCGAGGCCCGAATCGTGAGCTTAGCCTTAATGCATAACCAATCATTTCAGTGAGCCAAGTTGTTCCAAACCCCAGCCCCGAAAGTCGTTGAGGGTGATTTGTAACTCGGACAGCCAAGTTGGCTGCAAACCTCACCCGAGCCACCACCCCTCAGCCCGTGCCTCGAAGCTCTGTCTTGATCCACATAGCATTGTGAATCTGTGTTTGCTAGCTACCCTGCTGTGGCCTGTGAGCCTTGTGAGCCATCTACCACCTTGCTAGCCCCTCGGCGCAAGTGTGGAGCTACCCTGCACCTTGTATGCTGTGTTTGAATTTGAAAACTTATTTGTGCTTAATCTGTGCTTAGCAACCTAGTCATCTCATTGCTCTGGGTTGTCCGAGCACAAAATTGGTCTTTGCATTGTGCCTCGCCCGAGTGTGCACCTGTTCTCGTGCTTGGCCGACCAAGCCGTGCAAATTGTAACATCCGGGGCTGCTTAGGCTAAAAACATAACCAGGGCCGCAACTAAACCGAAACCCGTTCACACAGGTAACACAACCGGGCCGCACATGAGCGGAAGCCCAACTACTTTGGATCGAACCCTTAAAAGCCAAGCCCATATCAATCGAGTTGTTGGGTTGTCTGCAAGCAAATCAAGCCCTCAACTACTAGGCCTCACCGTGCGAGTTCATCTGTGTCTTTGGCCGCTTCTACCTAATTTGGGCTCTGCTCTTTGGGCTTAAGCTAAACTAAGCCCACATCTCGTTGGGCGTGCACACAACAGCCCTTGGCTGTCTAAAACAACCACTTGGGCTTATACCAAACCGAGCCCAACTCAACCTAACCTGGTCGTGCGGTTTCACAAATCCTGGCTCCAAACAACAAGCCCACAACAAACCAAAACCCAACAAACCAAATGAGCCCATTAAAACCAAACAAAACCCACATAAACCAAACTAGGATTTGAGTTCAATTTGAGTACTAAATCATGTCGGGGATTTTGGTCTGCAAATCGGGGATACAAACAAATCCCTTAGAGAGCTTGCTTACGGGCATCTTTCACGGGATGAACACCCCACATACCATAGTGACTTTAGGGAATTTTATGAGCCTTCTCGGGGCCCCGAACTCACATACCTAATCATTATGATCACATACATCATCCACCACAGTTGAAAATGAACAATTTTCTCATACCTGGGCCATCACTTTTAGATCAATTAGAAGCTCGACTATCTCGCTTTAGATAGGCAATCTGCTTTAGAAAAGCAATCATTCGAATCTAGTTTTTCTAGGCAATATGAAATGCATGCTTGCACCTTATGTGGTGGCTTAGACCACCCTCATTGAAATATCGTTATATTCTGCATGCCTTTAGACAGTCTAGGAAACCATGATAACCCAATGTACGAAGTGTCTAGAAGTGATTGTTGGGACCATAATCAACTCCGCACACATGCTTCATTCACCACAAGTGGGGAGATGAACAATTTTATACTCCCCAACTCCTAGTTTGCAATCAACAATGGAAGCACTCATGGAGCAAAATGCTAGGCTTGAAATGAATGCAATACATGACCATCCATATAGCATTGATTATGAATTTACCACTGTTGAAAACTCTCCTTTCATTGAACAACATAATGAATTTCTAGAATTGAATCAAAACCTTGAGCAAAGGTTTGAGAGTTTAGAACTCAAATTGAGTCAAATCTGTGATGCACTAAATCAGGAAAGGGAGGACTTTCAAGATGAAATGTTTATCAACCATAATGAAGTCAACAGTATGCCTAGTCTTACTCGTGCAATTGATATTGCATATGAACTCGTTTTTTAAATGACGGGACTAGAAATACTATGATTTTTAATAAGGAAATGCATTGCTATGATGATGATGATGATGAATATGAAGAGCATGTGTATTTTGAAAATGTAGTAGAATCTTTAGGTTCGGAGACATTAAGTGTCTCTTCTCTCTTGAACCCTATGAATGATGCTTCTTGATATTCATGTATGTGATATTGATGTGGAACCTGTGCACTTGTCCTGTGAAAATGAACATGATTTACCCTCTTCTGACTTTGGGAAAGTGTGTGATGGTGCAAATGATTTTAAACATGAAAATAACTTGGATGTACCTAACCTCTCTCTTGAGTCACAAATTGAAACTCCTTCACCCAACCTAGGTGTAGTTTGTCACAAAATTGCAAAACCAACTTTTCTGAAAATGCCTAACTTAGGCCTAGAGCTTTGTGCTTCCCAAGTCCTCTTGGACTATTTTGCATCAAAGTATAACACTCTTAAGGAGCCACAGTTGGTATGTGTATGTCTGCCTGTAATTAGCAAAACTCATTTCGAGTTAGACCTTTTGCATGATGTACCTTTAAAATTGCAATATTTTGTGCTCCCAAACACACCCGTTCATAAGTTTAGGTTTGGGGGAAACTCATCCCCATTTGCAGTCTTACTTGCACTCTCATTTTATATCCGTGTAAGGCTGTTGATGTTTGTATATATTTTCTATTGGGTTGATCCTCAACTCTTTAGATTGTTAGTTTATGGTGAATTTTCATTGTATATATCCAAAGGACTTGTTAAATTTTCTTTTCTTGAATCGGTTGAGTCTTCTTGCACATATATTATGCTAATCCGATATGATCTCCACTGAGAATGTTGGATTCTAGCCTTGACTAAAGAAGCTCAACCTTGCTCCTGCCGACATCCGGTAATCTCTTCCCTTTTCTCTTATTGGTAGGCCTTTGAATGTGTTTATAATTAAGCCTACTTGTAATACCGCAAGTGCAGGGCGTCTATCGGAGACGCGGCAAGTACGGGTCGATCCCACAAGGACTTGTGGTGCCGATATGTGATCTAAAGGCTTACTTCTACTGAATTTCAGATGGTAATGTGTAACACAGGGGGGGTTTTTGTTTGTCGAAGCGACTGAGAAGTTGTGACGGTGAACTGAACTAAAGTAAAAGAAATAAAATGTGACAATGGGAAGTACCAGGGTGGTGAATCCACCACTAGACTCTTTGCTAAGGCAATTCAATTCATGTTATGTTCTTATACCTTCCTAAGGAAGATTCTAAAGAGCACTGTGTCACTAATCTTACTAATTCCCCCCTAGTATAGAATGTCTTATCACATTACACTCTATCACAGTTCCTTAGTTAATTACTAAGCATCACTCATACATTGTTAAGCACATAACACCTTCTTGGCGATTAATGGAGAGTTGATTAACCTTTCTTTCTAATTCTCTCCTAGTATTGGTTGCCTTCTTACAAGTCGACCAATCACAAGAGAATTGGATTAATTAGTTACTACACTCCTACTTATTAAGCACAATAAGAACAAAGATCATCAATATGAATTAATCAGCATAATGTCTAGGGTTTCAACAACACCCTAGTCAAGAACTTAGAACATGATTAAAACAGAAAATAAACTACAAATTAACCTAATTGACACACTGGCTAACCCAGGCATAGTTTCTATGAACTCAGTTCACTTCTATTTATACATGCATTTGACTCCCCCAAAACAGCAAACCCTAATTCTTTAAAAATTGAAATTAATTGAAAAATAATTCAACCCATACTCTGATATCCTCTGAATCGAGCTTTCCTCTTGATTAATCGGCTCTGACTTGATGTATGAGAAACCCTAGTCCCAATTATCTTTAATTTTAGCTTCTAGGGTTGATAGAAGCTAAAAGAAAGATAACTAGACCTAGAGAGGGTACGGAGGTGGTTGATGGTGCGGTTGTTGTGGTGAAAGAAGATGGGGATGGTGATGATAGGGTAGCTCTGCAAGTGGTCGGGGAAGAGAGGAGGAGGAGCAGAGCTCTGCTCTGTGAGAGTGACGGGAGAGGAGAAGAAAGAGAAGAAGAAGAGAGGAATGGTCTGCTCGAGTGAGGTATAGGGTTAGGTTGATAGGGTGTTGAGCGGGCACAGCGAAGTGTCGATGGGAAGGCATCAGCGAGCGTATGATGTAGCAGCTATGATCTGAACGGTTGAGGGAAGGCTCAGAGTAAACTGGTGTTGAGCGGGAGCATCAATCGTTGATGTGCTAGGCGGAGCGACCGTTGGATGTAGCTAAGGGAGATCTCAATGGCTCAGAGTGAGCGGGCTCGGATCCGGGCATGGGTAGCTCTAGCCCAAGTCTTCCTTTGCAGGTTGCAACCGATTTGCGCGGTCTTTGGCTAATCGCTCCATAGATGTTTGACTCCAATTCTTTTGCTCTTTTGGCTCCTCGATTCCCCTTTGAGCTTTATTTATTGCCTAAAAACACAAAATTAATTAATACAAATATTTATTCTTGAAAACAAAGAAAACACAGAATCTGAGATAATATCTGATTTATGAGCACAAAAGATGAGAAAAATGCCAATAAAAAGGTGTATAAATATGCACTATTTGGCACTCATCACTTATCAGCATAGTTCTCTCGGTATGTGACTGTTTAAATTTTTCCTATCTGTTGACACATTGAGGAAAATGTTTGATTTAGGTTTGGGGGTGCATTTGCATTTGCATATAGAGTTTTTAGTCTTTTTAATTTTAGTCTTTTTAACCTTTTCATCTTAAAAAAAAAAAAAAAAAAAAAAAAAAAAAATAATCAAAAACTCTTTTTGTAAAAACCTCCAACTCTTAGAGATTTTAGAGTCACTAGCATGCTTCTAGCTATGTTTACATAGAGATTCTGACCGAAATAACAGAACTTGGAAGTACCTGAGAACACAATCGGGTTTCTTAGTTGATTAGAGCGTTAAAGTTGGATTTAACCATACCTGAGGGCTAGGTGTTTGTTTAGATATTCGGTAGTAGAATTGTGATCACCCATAGTGGAGACTACCCATTTTACATCAAGTGAGGCACCAACCTTCAATTTTTTGCAACTTTCTAGAAAATCTGTTAGAGTGTGTGTCACCTTACGTAAATTCCGGGTAGGAATGGTGAGCTACCCAACTTCGCACCAATTTCAGCACTACTTTTGATCTCTTGAGTGCTAGTTTTTGTCAATCATGAGGGTGACGTCTAAAGATGAAAACTTCTTCTAAATACCGAATTGCAGTTAGCATCACTCTCTCTCTCAATCAGCAAGACCCATAGAAACACATCATCGTCAACAAGCGGAGCAACATCAGAATATATGAAGAAAAGTTGAAATAGTCCAAGGTTTATGTGCAACAAAGAAAAGAAAAGAAGATGAGAATTAATGAAGTTTGTGAAAAATTGAGTTTTATTGTTATTTCCATTTCATGCACAAAAAAAAAAAAAAAAAAAAAAAAAAAAAAAAAAATGTAGTTTATTTTATGTGTCTAGTTACCACCAAGTTATTATTAGTTAAAAAAAAAAAAAAAAAAAAAAAAAAAAATGTTTGTCAAGTTTTTTAAAGTTCAAGTTCATCATCACTATTGAAGACCGAAGACCGAAGAGTGAAGACGTTTCTATGGTTCCTACGAGAGATTGATGTTAATTGCCGATCGGGTGAGAAGTGAGTGAGTACTCCCACCCCTTGCTAATGGTTGATTTCCTTTCTTAGAGATCATCGGAAAAGATTCTTTTTGTCCACACTTCGTGGAGTCTCAAATTAATTCGGAAGGTTATCCTTCTTACCTACAACGTGTGCAGGATTTCTCTCTTATTCCTGCTGCACACATGAGAGACTAAAAAGCGATCTTTTTGAGTGCAATTATCATAAAACCCTAATGGTGAGGCAGAAGTTGAGACTTATGATCACAATCGAATCCGAATTCTTTCATATGGTATGGTTACTTCTCGCTCAGCACTTAAGGATGAGAATGCGTTCTTCGATAGTTCTAACTTTTGTTACTATCATGCAGAAACTCTATGTCCTCATAGATTCTTGGAGGCTTGAGACTCTTTTACACTCTGAAGTTGGAGAAGGTTTTGTGGGTACACCTCTGGTAAACCCTCACGAGACTACAACTCGTTCACTAGGGACACCTAGCGGTTTAAAGGCTTAGTGCATACGCTAAATGCATTCGAGACCTGCTTATTGACGGGGTATAGTTAGGATTTCCTAATTTCGTTTCACTTGAGGACAAGTAAAATTCGGGTTTGGGGGTATTTGATGAGTGCCAAATAGTGCATATTTATACACCTTTTTATTGGCATTTTACTCATCTTTTTGCGCTTAGAAATCGAGATATTATCCCCGCATTACGTGTTTTCTTTGTTTTCAAGAATAAATATTTGTATTAATTAATTTTGTGTTCTTAGGCAATAAATAAAGTCCTGAGAAAACCGAGGAGCCAAGGAGCGAAGAATTGGGAGTCGAGCATCTATGGAGCAATAGCCAAAGCCCACGCGCGAATCAATTGCAACCCAACAAGGAAGACATGGGCTAGAGCTACCCACGACCCGGATCCGAACCCGCTCATCCCGAGCCGTTGAGATCTCGCCCAAATGCATCACACGGTCGCTCCTTCACTCACATCTATTTCGATGCTCCGCTCAACACCATATCTCTCTCGGTTCTCTCTCTCACCCGTTCAAATCTCTCTTAGCGCATCCGACGCTTGTCAAGCTCACCTCACATCATCTTTTGCTACGCCGCTCTCAAAAAATGATCAATACCCTATACCCACTCGATCTAGCCTCATTTCCCTTCCTCACTTTCTCTTTCTTCTCTCTGTTCTCCCCCATCTCCTCTCCCCGACCAAGCTCCGAGCGAGCCATGCGCGAGCCTCACCACCTCCATCACCTCCCCGACACTAGCCACAACCACCATCCCCTAACGTCTCTCTACCTAGTTCATAGCTTCTTCTCTAGGAGCTAAGATCGAGATAGAGAAAACTAGGAATGGGGTTCCACATTGGAAGAGAAGAAGCAAACATCAATCAACGGCCCAGAGGAGCGAGAAGACAAATATTGAGCCGATTAGAGCATGGGTTTGATTTATTTTCTATTTTATTCTCGATTTTGAAGAATTAGGGTTTGGTATTTTGTTCTTCCTTTGCATGTATAAATAGAACTTGATGGGTGTGTAGAAAGGTATGTCTGGCTAGCCGGAGCGTCGTTAGGGTTAATTTGTGTTGTATTTGTTAATTATGTTCTAGTTTAATTTTCCGAGTGTGTTGAAACCCACGATAACATGCTAAGTTATTCATTTTCTCCTTATTGTTCTTGTATGCTTCATTAGAAAGATTGAATTGGTTAATTGAACACATGACCCTGTGATGGAGTGTACTGTAAGAAGACACTCCATACTAGGGGGAGTGTGCACTAGGCGAAATGTTAAATTTGGTGACGGTTTGAATTTTTTTACCATGACGGTTCTAGCAAAAAACGTCATTGTACATTGCTGGTAAAATATAGGTGACGGTTTTCTAAGTCAACTGTCAAATAATTAATGTCACAAAAAGTGACTCGTTGACAAAAGTATCATAAAAACTTTATACTATGACCAATTATTGGGTGGAACTGTTACAATATACATATTATACGGTGACATTTTTTTTTAAAACTGTTACATATAGCTAATATCTTGACAATATACTATAAACCTTCAGAATAGCTTATAAAATATATGACGGTCGCATGATAAACCATCAGAATAGGTAATGATATATTATGATGGCTTAGATAGTTAACCATCACAATATAGGTCATAATTAGGTTTAATTGAATCCGTTAATAACAAATCCTTGATATGTACACTAGGAAAAAATATTCAATCATCCGACCAAAAAAAAAAACTCATTCCCTTAGAAATTTTCTGGTCAACACTGGAAATGTCCATTATAGTCGCATGATAAACTTGCACAAAAAGAAGTGAACGTGCAAAATTCATGGATCGGGAATCTGGGCCCTATATCTCGTCTAGATTTTCCTCGAATTATATGAAAATAGGATAGATAAAACCCTAATTATATATTTTCTCACGCCGCACTCTCCTCTTACTAGTATCTCTTTCTCCCTTACCTTCTAGCTAAACACCTTCCATATATTTCTTCTCTCAATTTTGATCAACATAGGATTGATAAATTCATCTTTCATGCTCTTAATTTTTCTGATCAATCTCTCAATTCAAGATTTTTTGATGAAAATTAAAATATGGAGGAGATATGCACGACATGAAAACCTTAGGTTTTCAAATAAATGGTCTCTCGTTTCTCTGTTTGTAAGCATACAAATATTTAATATCCGTCTTTAAATTCAAGGCGGATCTTTTTATTTTGCCTTCTTGTTTATGTAATTGGTGTAAATAGTTGTGGAAGAACAAGGGGCTAAGATTTCAGTTGACGCAATAACACAGGTAACTTCTAGTCACACCATGGAATTTATCAATTCAAATTTGGAAGTGGTGGGGAGTGTTTTGCAAAATTGAATACAAATTAAGAAGTTTTATTATGAATCAGAGTCATCCATATGCTGATGACACATTTGGTTATTATCAAGGATCCATTTCGATATAATTATGCGATTAGTAAAGATTGTAATTTTCTTATGATGATACCCTTAGGTGAGTTGGTTGCTCTATAAGTTTAATTAGTTAACTGTGTTGGGACCCATTTCAAGAAAATAGTGATCGAATGAACGCGAGTTTGTTTTCTGGGTTTAGATTATATGTTCTGCAGGAGTTAGTCGATCTAACTAAGGGTTTCTTGTACCTTTTTGCTAACTTTGAAGATTTGGATCATCACCACAACCATATTTGGTCGAGGTGTGTTATGGATTGAACTTTGAAGCTCGTTTGAACAAGGACAGGGAATTTGAAGATGATGCCACGAAAGAAAAAGAAGAGCAAATTGTATACTCTATTGGTTCTCAGTTTTAAGGTTTATTCACTCATAATATTATTAATTATCATTTATATTGATTTATGAGTATTTGTGCAGAAGGAGTTTCAAAAGGACAGTGAAGATGGAGACAAGAGTAATGATGCCACTCGCTAATGCATTTGGTCCAGAACATCCAGGCCGTGTGAGGGCTGGCAGTAAATATGCCGTCCCTACTGATGATATTTGTTCTCAAGCCAAAAACTAGAAAAAGAGTAAAAATAGCACAATTAGATGCATATCTCGAGGAAAACAAACAATTGAAGCAAACAAATGAAGAGTTAGTGGCAACAAATGTTGAGTTAACAAGGAGGGTCGGAAATTTGGAAAAATTCCAAAATTCTAATAAACAAGTAATGTCATACTTTTTAACTTTATTCCTTGGCAAAAAAGTACAAGGTTAAATTTTGGGGATTATGTTGATATGTTTTTTCAAATTGTTGCAGTCGGAAGCATCTCGTGCCAGTTTAACAACGCCAACATTGTCTAAATCGTCAAGAAGTCCAAATTCCAAAAAGGTTTGTAGCATGAGTATTTCTATTCGGAAAAATAAATTCATCTTTGATTGTTTGAACTACTCTAATACCAAAATTTGATTTTCCATAAATCCTTTGTTGGGCAAGACACAAACATGCATCAAACTCTGAAAAACAAGGCATATCTTTGAACTGCTTTGGTTCTTATAAGACATGTTATAGTTATTTGAACTCTTTATTTATGTTTAAAATAATTATTGGTTGCACACAATGATCACTTCTATCCAGAACACAAGCACCTTATCCAAGGGACACGGGTACACTAAACAAATATTCCAAGCTTAAGATGGTAACTCCATTAAGCTCTTTTCATCGATGGCTTGATTAATCTTTAAGTTGAGTTGATCATTTCGATAGTCGATTAATGTGGTTATTTTATACATGTCATAATAACCGGACTTCCAAAACCCGCCGTGAATAGCTTATCGAAAGATTCTGGACTTGGAATGGTATTTTCACTTGTTTCCCATGTTTTTATTATTATAATTCATCTTTCTTTTGAAAATGCACTAATTATTTATTATATCCAGGGGTGAAACCTGTAAGTTAATGGTGAATTCGCAAGTTGTAGCGACAGGCAATATCTTCCACACCACCGAGGAAGATATGGTAGAAGATACTAAAGTGGGCATAGATAATTATCGTGCTCAAGTTGAATTTGCAAAAATGTGTTCATTTATATTACAGTCATCACTGGATTCTAATGGTAGTAAAGTTGTGTATTCCTAGAATCTCAAAATATTGTAGTAGTAGTATTAATAATATGATAGGTTGGTTATGTGGAATTTACATTTTGTATATTTTTTTTCTTTTCAAAGAATACTTCAGTATTCATTAAATTTTGTATTCGTTTTTTTTACATTATATGTAAATTTTAAACTATTAGCATGATTTCTATTTAATTCAATTTGATTCATTTCTGATTAGTGAAAAAAAAATTTGAATATCACACACTAATAGAACCCACTAATTATGACGGTTAACATTGGGATAAAAATTGTCAAAGTAAAGTTTTATATTGACGGTAAATTGAAAAAAGTGTAACCAGAAATGCTATATGATGACAGTTATGGAAGAAAAACGTTACCTAAGTAATAGATGCCATGACAATTTTCTATAGAACAGTTACTGTAATAGTGTTAAAGTGACAGTTTATAAAGAAAAACGTCATCAAAAGGTACATAACTTGACGGTTATATAAGAAAACCGTTGGAAATATTATTTATGCCGACTCTTTTCAATATTATAATGACGGTTTTTCGAGAAAACAGTCACCACTATATCGTTAAGGTGACATTTTTAATAAGAAACTGTCGTGGATGTTAGTTACAATGACGGTTTAAGATGCTTCATGACAGTTTTGAAGGTTAATTGGTGATGGTTATGTGACAGTTCAGAAGCGTCAATATAAAATGACCCCTACGTTGACACTGCCTTTGGTGACACTTTCAAATTTCACCTGAACTGTCATGAAATTGATTCGGTGAAAGTTTTGAAATGTCACAAATGTTGATTTTTCTACTAGTGGTGTGAGATTAGCAAGACAATATCATGGTGTTCTTCCCTGGAATGAACCAAGACCATAATTAGACTAGGAACTGCCTTAGCTCAATGTCAGGTGGTGGATTCACCACCACGGGTAGCTCCCACCTTATTTCTTTGCCTAGTTCACCGTCACACTTCACTACAATTCTAAGTCGCATCGACAACAATCTCATAACGTGTTACAACTCTAGGAATTCAGTTGCAAGCCGTAGATCACTTAAGCACCACAAGTCCTTGTGGGATCGACCCGTACTTGCCGCGTCTCCAATAGACGCCGTGCACTTGCGGTATCACCGTAGGCCATAAATATAACACTTCTCGAGGCCTACCAGTTACGGAACCAAAACCTAAATTCAAAACCTTTCTCTCCTCCGTTCCCTCTTCCAACAATAAGCTCTCTTCCTCGCACTTCTAGGTTAAACCTCCACTTTTTGTATCAATTTTGCTTCTAGAAATTCTTAGGCATGTTTGTTCATTCCTTTTTTTTTCCCTTGATTTACAAAGTGGCCACGACAAGTGTGGAATCAATGATGCCACTTCACAGTGCAATTGCTAATTCTTCGTCTCAAATCAAGTATTGTTGTTGACTCTAGTTGTCGTGGAGTTGGATGTCCCAAGGTACTACCTATCTTTATCTTTCTCGTAAGTTTATTTGGATTTTAAATGATGCCAATTAGTAAAGGATAACAAAACTAAAGGACAAAGCATGAGATGAAGAAAATAAACTTTCAGATTTTTCCCAAGTCTTGCATTTCCTTGCCTAGATTATAATGTGAAAACAATGAATAACGTTGCTGATTTCTCACTTTGGTTGTTGAAATGAGTTTGTAATGCTTTTTGATGTGTATTAGAATTTAGAATGTGCAATCATATTAGTCTCCGACCTATGTTTCTCTTGAATCGTATAGGTCTTTCATTACCATTGTGACGAAGGGGCTCATGGTTAAAACAAGACTATATTGTACGCACTACATTTTCTCTATCTATGTTTTTCGTGCTTAAAAATTATGAAAATTGTTTAGCGACTAATATGCTAAAAATGCGACGAGTTATGACTTGCTAAGTGCAAAGTTTTAATTATTTGATGTTACCCGGAAGTGGATTCTTGAAAAATATTTTGGTGATAAAGTGATTGTTCCTGGATACAATCCACATGATACTCTCTTTTATACCATTATTGTTTATTTCCAAGTTCATAATTCTATCTGTTTGTTCTAAACTAGCCACTATAAGAATAATGTTCTCTCTTTGCGATTCATCACAACCCGGCAAGGTTAACCAACTTGACATCGCAATGCCTTTCTTTATGGTGATCTTAAAGCTGTTTTCATGACTCACCTCCAGGTTTTGAAGATCCAGACAAACCTCACTATGTTTCGATTACGCAAATCCATTTATGGTCTTAAGCAAGCCCTTAAGGCCTGTATGAGAAATTTATGGAGTCTATGGAGTCTTTACTTGCTTTGGGGTTTGAGACATCTCAGGATGGCGCTTCCTTATTTACTTTTAAAACTCGGGTCTCTAATCATCATTATTCTCATCTATGTGGATGATATTCTTATCAGGTCTTCTCTATCACTTGTGATCGGTCATTTCTCAACTATGTCTTTCTTTTTTCCGGTTAAGGACTTAGGTCCCATTCACTATTTCTTAGGCTCCTGGAAATTAAAAGAAATGTCTGATTATGCACTTTTCCTGCACCAAGTATTGTATGTTTTAGATTTACTTTTGGAAACAAAACATTAGATGCCAAACCCATATTGCAAAACATTTGAGAGTCAATTATTACCAAATGCTACATTATAGATCATTAGTTGGGCACTTCAAAGATGTCACATGGACAAGACTCCGATATATGCTATGCGGTAATCAAGTTTGTCAACACATGAGCGATCAACCGATGTTCATTTAGTTGCCGCCAAGAGGATTTTAAGATATTTAAAGAGTACTCTAGACTATGGCATTATTTTGCAACCAGTTTTAACTTCTATTACTTCCTATTCGGACTTAGATTGTGCATGCAGTCCAGATGCTCCGACATTCTACAAGTGGCTATTGTGTCTTTTTGGCCCTAATCATGTATCTTGGACTTAAAAGCGGCCAATTGTGGCTAGAAGCTCTCATTTTGAATATAGATCTCTGGCTCATACTTCTTGAGAGGTTTTATGGGTTTGTAAGATTCTTAAATATTTGAATGTGTTTGTCTCTTCTTCTCCTACAATGGGATGTGATAATAAAAGCTCAATTTCAGTTGCTTCCTAATCCAACACTCCATGGAAGAATGAAGCATGTTGCCATTGATTTTCACTTCATCATAGAGTTAATCAAGTCCATGGTCCTATGTCTTCATTATGTTTCCACTTATACTCTTGTGGAAGATGTCTTCACCAAAAGCTTGTATTCTGCTAGTACCTAGTTTTAAAATTAGGGATTGCAGATTTTATTGATTATCAACATCATATGTTTCTTTGAGCTCGATTTAATAAGTGAGTACTTATCATTTCTTACTTTTATGCTTATACTAAAGAATCAAAGGGATTTATATTTGTTTCATTGTTTTGATTTGAGATTTCTTAAGTTAATATAGAATTTTTGAATTTATAGGTTGTAGTTAGGAAATCCCACACTACACCTCACTAGAATTTACTCAACTAATCCATTTGAAGATGAATAACTATAAATTTTATTGATTATTTTCTTGAAATGTTTACAAGGAAGATAGAGCAGAGCTAAAGCATCACTCTAAATTT